>JAZKJV010006346.1:0-474979 GCA_037367405.1 Ottelia alismoides | reverse complement strand
GGATGGGCGGCGCTACTCCTCTCTTTTTTTCTTCGGCTCGATCGACGGCTGAGGTGAGGCCACGTAGGTGATCCAACGACGCTGGGCTCCGGGCCTCTCTCCTCGGCTGTAACGGTCCTGATGCACTCCTCAGATGAATCAACGGTCGCTGCTCCTCAACTGACGGACGGCTAGGATTAGAACTGGAGCGAAGGTGTCATCGGACGGCTCTGGAAGATGGAGGAAGAACTCGACGCCGGCGAAGTTCGCCGGCCTCCTGCGTGCGCTCCGGTCCTCCTCAGCTGCTGCAAATGATCGGAACACGTTCCTGGTGCAGCCCCGCAGCTGATGGTCTTGGCCGATGGCCCAGCCGAGCCCTGGAGGGGCTCCGGCGAGGCTGGCGGCGTGAAGCTCCGGTCTGAACTGTAAGGGGGGCTCAGATGCCTCCCTTTGGACCTGCAAAGTAGACAGAAGGCTTCGCGGGTCGAGGGCAAAGTGCCTCGACCCAAGGAAGCGGGGTGAAGGTGGTCTGTGCGGTGGGGCGAACGAGCTCCGGCGAGGCGGAGACGGTGGAGCTCGACTCCCAGCTCCGGGGCGAGCTGGGTTGAACGAGTGGGTGACGAACGCGCGTGGGGAGATGGCGGAGATGATGGGGTGCTCCGATGATCGAAATGGTACTCAGGATAGTCGGAATCAGGGAAGCACGACGATGGGTCGATTTGGGGGTAGCTTGAAATACGATTAAACAAGAAAGAACTAAGGTTACCTGATGGGTGCGGTAGACTGTGGTGGAGCTCAGCTGTCTCCTGGTCCTCGCCTCAAGGGCCGTCACTTCCCGAGGCTCGAGCTCCGGATGGTCGTCGGAGCACGGCTGCTTCAAGCGGCCGGATCGATGGTCGACGCACCTCTTCCTCGCTGCAACACCAGTGGGGCGAAGCTGTCACCTTGCTCGTCTCAATGGAGCTCACTGGAGAGAGAGTGGTTAGCCAAAGATAGCGCGAGAAAGCGGCGGAGCTCGGATTATATACGCATGAAGGTCCGGAAAGGAGGTGGCGGGTAGGGCGCGCCGAAGCGCGGATCTCGAGGCAGAAGCTCCGGCGAGCTTCTCGGATGTGCTGAGGTCATAACGGACCCGGATTTGGGGTGAATGGGAATCGGGTCAACAAAGGAGATATCCGAGAAGGCGGGTCGAATACTCAAACCCGGGCTCTGGTGGTCCTGGGGGAGGTGTTGACCGGGGGTCAACAATCCCCCGTGGACCAATCAGAGCCCGCCAATATTTGGGATTTTATTTGATTTTTTTTAGGCCTTAAATGGCCGAATTTCCAAAAACTTAAAACATAAAAAATGTTTGTTTTAATTTTTTCTATTTTTTTGTGATTTTTAATTAATTTTTGGAATTTAAAATAAGGTATATACATATTAGCTATACATAGGTATATATACATTAAGTAGATTTTTGATTTTTGATTTTTAATTAGTTATTTTTATAAATTTTTATTCCCATTTTATATTTTATTTATTTATAGGATAAAATGAGGAATAAAAGGCTATTTTTATTTTATTTTTATTATTTATATACATAGGTCAAATAATTATTTATTTATACTTATATACATGGTATATATACAAGGTAGTTTTGTGTTTTAATTTTGTAATTTTTATTTGATTTTTGGTTTAATTCTTTTTATTTCATTTATTTACAAAACACAAAAAGGAATATTTACACAAAGTTTTGAAAATAAATAGCTTTATTTACAAGGTGAAATAAATAGAGAGATGATGAGCTATGTACATGATGAAGGGTTCTTTTTGAATTTTTGATTTTTAATTTTTGTTTTGTTTTCCATAGTTTCTATATATACAAAATATGTACAAATATATTTTTTGGTTGAGGAAAATATTATTTACTTATTTACACAAATATATATACACATGAGCCCCTATCTCCCTCTACTTGTGGCTTTTATGCGGTCAGGCCCATGCTGAGCCCTCCCTTGGGTTAGGTTGCTCAATATTTATTCTAAATATTTCCCTCTTTTTCTTTTTCCTCTTTATTCTTTTATTTTTGCACAAAAACATGCTAATTACATATTTTTACAAAATGCATGCTTTTGCTAATTATTGATATTTACATATATCTACATGTATTTGCAAAGGTTTTTGTAGCTAAAATATAAGAATAAAGAGTGATGAATGGGTATTCATCACCTTGGATAGCCAATCTGTCTGCATTGCCCCAAATCTGCACCACCCATTTAGCCAAAAGCGCTTTATTCATGCAAGACACATCTCGAATTCCAAGCCCACCTTCGCTTTTATGTCTCGTGAGGTCCTCCCATCTCACCAAATGCGCGCCTGGTCTTTGCTGCTTCCCATCTGATCAAAAGAATCGTCTCATCATTACCTCAATCTTCTTCCTTACACCCGATGGAATTAGCCGGGTTGAAAAAAAGAAAATAGGTATTGCTGACAACACATGCTTCAAGAGAATCAGCTTCCCTCCTTTAGATAGAGTGACTGCCTTCCACCCTGCCAGTCTCTCCTCAAAACGCCTGAGGATCATGTCCCACTCTGCTTTCCTCAGCTTGCCCGCCACTAAAGGCAGCCCCAGATAGGGAATGGGCAGCTGACCAAGACGACAACCCAAAAGCGTAGCCCTTGATCTACTCTCCTCCTCGTCCAGCCCAAACTGAATCACTACTGACTTCTCTCTATTGATCATGAGACCTGAGATGCTGCTAAATATTTCTACCAGTTGTCTCGTCCTTCTGTGCATTTCTTCTGTACCACCCATAAAGATCACCGTGTCATCTGCGTATTGTAGAAGAGGAACAGAGATGGACCCCATACGAAAGCTCTCACACCACCCATCATCGACTGCTCTCCTGAACATCACTGCCAAGGCGTCCGCCACCAGGACGAAAAGCATCGGTGCTAACGGGCAACCCTGCCTTACACCCCTTTGAGGTTGGAAAAAAACCACCTTCCGGTCTACCATTCACCAAAATCGAATAGGAAGAAGTAGTGACACACCTCTTCATCCAAGATACCCAAAGATCGTTGAAGCCGCACCGTCGAAGCGAGTCCCACAAAAAGCTCAAGTCCACGCAATCATAAGCCTTTTCAAAGTCTATCTTCCAGAGCAAACCCTTTATATTTTCCCTGCGCCACTGGAGACAAATCTCCGATGCCATAACCATTCCGTCTGCCATCTGCCTGCCAGGGATAAAAGCAGTCTGATTCTGCAGGATTACATCATCCAGCACCTGCCTGAGTCTGTTTGCCAACACCTTAGCGATAATCAAGTAAATTGCATTAGACAATGCAATCGGCCTATAGTCCTCCACCCGCATCGGGTTGTCCTTTTTGGGAAGAAGGAAAAGCATCGCCCGGTTAATCTTCTCGAAACCTCTGTTACCATCTCTGAATTCATCAAGCACTGCCATAATGTCTTCTCTCAGCATGTCCCAAAATTCTATGTAGAAGAAAACCGGGAAAGCCATCAGGTCCAGGGGCCCCATCTGCATTCAAACCCCACACCGCTGTTTTGATCTCCTCCTCCGTGAAAGGCACCTCCAGACTAGCTGCCTTCTCTTCTGATAGTGACTCAACACCTGCACCACGCCACCCCCAGCCATCACGCTTCTTCCTCCTAGACCTCTCCTCGAAATGATCCCTGAGTACCCGTCCCAATAAAACATCACCCACCACTCTTTCCCCACCCACCTCCAAACTATGAATATAATTCCTCCTTCTTCTTCCGGAGGCCATCGAATGGAAAAATCTGGTGTTCGCATCACCCTCGCGCAACCACTTCTGTCTGGATCTCTGCCTCCACGCCACTTCTTCCTTCCTGTCCTCCAACAATAGTTCATCTAGCAGCCTTGCCCGCTCAAGTACCTCGTCCTGGTCCAGTCCCCTCTGATCATCTAACCCATCCAGACGGACGACTCCATCATGAGCCTCCCGTCTCCGCTCCCTCCTTCGTGCCCTCAAGCTACAGCTGAAATCAATTAGAAAGCTCCTTAACAGCACCAATTTGGACGCTAGCCGCCTGACAGCCGACCCCTCCACCTGCCAACCCCTCCACTTCGTAACTACCTCCTCCCTGAACCCCTCCTCCATCAACCAAGCTCTCTCAAATCTGAAGAAGGACCTGGGTCGCATCTGTTCCTCTGAAGACCACAAAATAGGCGTGTATTCCCAATCTCTCTGGTTGAGCAGACATATCCGTGTAAATAACATTGGAAAAAAGTTCTTTGTATTCCCACCAAATGTTTATAATTGAATCTGCTATGTATACCACTATGTGTGTGCTGATTTTTTCATATATTTTTAAATCTTTGAATTCGTAATGAGTTCGAACGATAGAAGAAGACAATATCAACTCATTTAAGAAATCAACTATTATCTTGTTTTGAACTTTAGAAGGATATTTGTTTTGATATGAAATATTTACAACATATGTGAATAAAAAATATTATTTTTCATTACAACTCAATGGATTAATAACAATGAATCAATTGAAGAATCACTACTATATTTTTTAATATTAAATATATACATTGATAAATAATATTCATTGTAAAAGACAATGTACTTCGAAATTCACTGGGAATAGTATATGTGTTGCTATATTGTTATTGATGAATCATATAAGAACCATCTTGTGTTGCTCTTCCTAATATATTTTTCTTCTAATCCTAGCTAAGCTTATCAAGGATTGATACAAAATTAAAAAGAAAAAACAACATATAATAATTGTTAGATAAAATTCGCCAACAATATAGCAACAAATATTACATTTCTTCTGAATTTCAAGAATTATATATGATTTTGCAATGAATAATATTTGTTGATGTACACTTAACATCGAAAGGTATAACAATGACTTCCAAGATATCTGTAATTGTGTGACAATACTAATATTGTATTTCAATGTGCTTTCTCGTTGAAAGCACGAGGCCCGAGGCCCACACTAGTATATCTTATTTTTCATCACAACTACATCTATTTTGTCTATAAGTACGGGAAAGATTTCGTTTTAAAAAGCTTGTTAGATCATGATATACATGTCAGTCATGGAGGAGGAGAAATTATGGTTTTCTACCTAACTACACTTTTTCTATCTTTGTTTTGGATTTGTGACTACTGGCATAGATCAACAATCATGGTTATGTATGCACTTTAGTGATTGCAACATGTGTTATGATTTTGGACAGGTTAGGAAGGAGAAGTTGGGAGATAGAATCGCAGCTCTACAGCAACTGGTAGCTCCTTTCGGTAAGGTGATGCCTCCTTTTCCTCATCTTCATTTCCATGCATCCTCTACATTTAAGACCACCAAATCAAGTACTAATCAATAAACTATATTCGAGCTCTAAGAAAAAGCAGATGCTCATATAATGTCCCGAGCTTAGGTCTCCAGTCTGTTATCGAGGAAAATTGTCCCTGACAACTTGTTGGATTCGGACCCAAATGGATTCGTTGACAACCACCCAAAATGTTTAAGCCCAAGTTGTCAAGTTGTAGTCCCCATCACTTATAAACCACACCCACGCTTCGTGAGTTTTAGGTATGACACTATGTTTGGGGTTGGGGTGTTACACCTCCATTGTTACAGTATAAGTTGTTGTGGATCTCTCGATCGATCATTGGATTTTGATTCCTTCGGTCATCAGAAAGTCCAATGGTCACGACTCCATAACAATTTGCGTCAGCAATAGGATCTGCTTCCATGGCTAAGGATAGAAACTTCGAAGATTAAAAAGCGATTAATGATAAGTGACTGGATCTATCGATAAAATTAGGGGTGTTCATGGAGCGGGTACCCGATCCATTCAATCACGACCCGCCCCGACCCATCATTACCGGGTCAACGGGTCGACCCGCCCCATTTCAATGGGTACCCGATTCTAACGGGTATCCGAACATTTGAATGGGTAATGGGTACCCGCGGGTACCCACGGGTCACTACAACATATATACACACATTAAATGAACCATGAAATAACACAATAAAAAATGTGAAATCATATATAAAAAACGACTCTTGTAACTCATGTTCTTTCTTCCCAGATTTATAACATCTCTTGTATAAAAAATGCATATACATACATATGTATATTGCAAACCAAAGTCCTTGATCAAAAACCAAACAAGGACTGTGAATAACGTCGACATATATTGCAAACCAAAAACCTTCGAATCTTTTTTCAACTCTAAACCAAACAAGGTCTAGTAAGTTGCATGTGACAACGTTTATAGGACACTATCATCAACAGAAGCTTATTTAAAAAAACTTAACACATAATCATGCCCATCAGAAAGTGACACAAGTCTTTGAACAAGTAGTAAACATGGTCAGCAACATTGGGATAATTTACAATCAACTGGCCAATGTTGATCTGATCACAAAACAGATGAGTTGTAGAAACTAAAAGTGTAGAAGCGCCTCTCCAAAGATCCTCGACAGATGGAGGAATCAGCAACAAAAGTGGCTGACATTAAGGTTACCCGACCTTTGAACCCACCTGTTCCCTCTGTGTTCAGGGTTCATCATGTCTAGAAGCAACCAAATCCTTAGGCACTGTAGATCACCTGCATTGACGAGCTGAGGAATCATCGAGGCCTCTAATGATCATGATGGAGATCCCGCTCCTTCACACGAGACTGACCACTATCAACATAACTATCAGTATCGATAGTTTAGACACATTAGCAACCATCATATCAGACATAGTGGAAGAAAAGGCTTGTTCAACACTACCAACACCATTAGAACCAGCAACAATACATGCACTAAAACAGCAAGCAGTTCCACCAGCACTGGAATGCGAACCAACATTACTTCTCTTCTCCACAGTAACCCCAGAGCAGCATCAGTCCCATTTAGGGGCATCCTCATCCCACACATCGGACCTTAACGAGATCACCTCCATGTCGAGCAATCTATTGGCTATGCATCAATAGGAGATGGCAAAGGTCAACCATTGCATAGACTAGTTGACCAAACTAACTCCAGAGATCCCAACCCGTGTCCTTGTAGTAGTACACGAATTTGGCCGGGGGAGAAGCTGGCATACGCACACAATGAGGACCTTCGACCATGTGTACTCGGCAACGAGGCATGGAGGAGGAGCTGTGTCGGGTGGCGTTGTGGCGACCGGAGAGGCGTGGACAAGGTGCTGCGTCGAGCGGCAAACCCTAGCCAAAAAATAGAAGAGAGGCGTGGAGGAGGGGCAGTGAGAGGCCAGTGGGGCAATCATCTTGTTGGCCGGATACCCCAACCGGGTACCCGGTTCAACCCATGGATCTTCCAACGGGTTGAAATGGCTAAGTGGGTCAAGTCATTATGGGTACCCGACCCAGATAATTTTCACGGGTACCCGCAAATTTAGGGTCAAATTTGACGGGTTGGGTTGGGTACCCGTTTGACCCGAAAATTTGAACAGCCCTAGATAAAATGGCTACACGATATGATAAAATTTTCTACGAAAAGATACATATATCTGCAGTTTGACTTGTGTGTGATTCTTTAACCATCAAGTAAATGTAAATGTTTGGAATTAGAAGCAGGTCAAGAAATTTCAAACCATAAACTCCCAAATGGAATTAAAATCATCAGTGATGCAAATCTCCAGCTGATAACTTGGAGATTTATAATAATATAAACGGTTGAACTATATGAGCATGTCAAATATTTTCTAGATGTAAAAGAATGACACTTTTGATATTGCTACTTATCTCGTTTTAGTTGCTTGATTTTTTAATCTTCAAGAAGCAATGTATCTACTATTTCATGGGCATTATGTGTTGTTGCTTGCAGACTGATACAGCTTCTGTTTTGATGGAAGCTATTGGATACATAAAATTTCTGCAAGACCAAGTCGAGGTAATGTAACCATCTCGTGATGTACATGTACTCGTTCGCCATTCTTTAATATTTTACCCATTTCACTCTAGGAACTTAACCGTGTGGAGAGGGAGGAGAAGGCTAGTGCAATGGCATTAAAAGGACTAGGGGATGGTGGCGTCGGTAAGGTGGGAGTGGAAGGGAGTGTTCGTCGCGATCGTGTTGGTGGGGGGAAGTGTGGCGTCGGTTAAGGAGAGGTGAAGTTTAGAGCGGTGGACAAGGATGGCACACATAGCTAGGAGGACAAGGGAGGGTAGAAGTGGGTTTGAGGACGGGTTAGGGTATTAGGTTAAAACATAAAGGAGAAAGAGAAGGGAGGGAGTAAATGGAACATGATTAAAAACTCTGTCATGATTTTATGACTGCACTTGCAACTACATATAGGTGCAAGTAGTGGTCACACTATCGATAATCAGGGTACCAACCACATGTAGTCGCAGGGGTGGATGTAAAAACAAAGATGAAGAATTGCGATATGTGGTGGGAAAGTAGTTTGCGCTACAATCATAGAAATTTTTGACTATATTACCACCACAAGTAGTCGCAACATTTTGGTCACTAATTTTCCTTTTGTTCTTGCAGTGTGAGTGGTAAAGAACATAGAAGAGGTCTAAGGTGTGGAAGAGGAGTAGAAGTGTAGGAGGAGAAAGAAAGGGCACATGAGATGGAGTTTTTGCTAAAAGAAGAGAGTGGAGACAGCCCTAATTTGATGGTGACAACGATTACATGAGGATAAGTCTTGCAATGTCATTGAGAATTTAGTTGTTCCTAATTTAGTTGTTCCTAACAATGGGAGATTATCTATGAAAAAGGCATGCCTATTACAAAAGTAATGGATGCCATAGATATAGTGTTGACAAATAAGCTTTTGCATGATAAAGGGAGATGTGAGAGGAACAACGAATTTATGGGGTTCCAAGTAAATGATAAGGAGGTAAAGGGAGAGAGGGTCTTCCAACTGAAGATCACTTGTGTTTTGAACAAGATTGTGGAGACACTAATAACAAGGAGGGTAGAGGGAGAGTGTTGGACATAGGCTGCAAGAGCTCAAATGAAGCTTGAGATAAAATTTAAAAAAAAACATGTCAAAAGTTCTTTTTTCATGTTGAATGGAAAAATGTGGTTAGATTGAATACTTAGATTATAGATGTTAGCAAGCTAAAGAGTAGTGCTATTGTGATCAAAGATAGATCATTTTTCTATAAAACCCACTTGCTTGGGACACCATCATGTAAAGAAGGATGTTATTAAAAATTTGTGAATGTCCACAAGTTTATCCTGCAAAGTCGAATTAACATTGTATTTGTGGGGTAAACATCACCCATGTAAGATGTATATAGGTAATTTCTTGTAAGGTTGTAAACCTAGCACAACATTATTCAAGATTTTCTTAAGGGCCGACATTCATCGACTCTCCACATTATTTTTGTGAAAAAATCTAAAGAAGGTCGATGTTAGCGAGCATTGTCGAATTACTGCATGCACCTTGGCTTCATGTTTATGTGTATTTTTTTCTTTATGAACTCAATTTCATGATGTTATATCTGGCCTTCCATTTTTATAAAGTTAAATTAATTTTTAAATCCTTATTTTGCATATTCAAATATTTTCTCTAAATATTTTCTTGTTGTTGCTGCAGACTCTGAGTGTTCCATATATGAAATCTTCTAGGAGCAACAAATCATCTCATGGGGTAAGATTTGATTGTACACTAAAGCTTAGATTTTGCAATTAAATCTAAATAAGAGACTGAGTGAATCGATAACTGGCACTCTAAATTTAATTAGAAAAATGCTTATCTTGTTAGCTCATTGTTATCACAATTAATAGTACCTCAAAAGAAACATAGGGATTTTATGAATATTCCAGTCATCTCTTCACCTATACTTCTTTTGAAAAAAAAATGGCAATATTTTAGAAGCCATGTTATTCAACTCCCAAAGCCATCTAAACGGACTCTCTATATAAAAGGCGTAGAGGGAGAGATTCATAGCAGATTTGAACTTTATTTGAAGAGAAATATTTTATCCAAACAAGACAGATACATTTTGTGTATACACTCACTACAACAAAAGTGCTACAACAAAAGTGATCTATAAAAATAAATAATATAATATTTTTTTACTTATTTATATCTATAATATTGAATATTATTCCTCGATTGCTTCTCTAAATATATAGTTCATTTTTGTGAAAGGATTAAGCTTGACCCCATCACAACAAATTACTATGCTAGGATGAAATATAACAAGGAAAAATTTTAACTATGGATTGTTTCTTTTGCAACAAACCACAAAGTAAGACATGTTTTAGCTATAGGTTCACACAATATAAAAAAGTAGTGGAAACATATAGTTACCGGATTTTATATGACGATTAAATCATCCCATTAAAATTAAGTTTTTGTTGCAACATTTACAAAAACAAATGTTGCATGTGTCATTACAATATTTTTTTTGAAATATTTGGATAAGTTTCCATTTTGTTCTATTATTATGACTTTTTTTATAAACACTAGTAGATTAATTAGATATTATTGGTCTCCTTTTGGCTTTGGATTCAACTTACTGATTTTGGAGATGTTTGGTTATGTTCCCCTGTTGTGTGGAGATCTTTTTTTTTTGGGACTGCAATATACTCTAACTCTTTGTTTCCGCTATCTCAAGATGAATGAAATTATGATGTTTTTCTTAAAAAATAAATAAAATTGCAGGTCCCAAGTGATGAGAGTGGGGAACCAAAGATGGATCTGAGGAGTAGAGGCCTTTGTTTAGTTCCTTTGTCATGCACCTCCTATGTCACCAATGACAACATATGCATTTGGCCTCCCAATTTCAATGGAGGCACTTGATACAATTATTGTACTCAAATGGTGTGATCAAGTGATCGAGCATCATTATTTTGGTGTTCCTCAGCAATACCTTTGGTTGATTTTCACAATTTTATCCTTCCATTTCATTTCAGATGTTGATCAATTAATTCAAGTAAAAAAACATTGAAGCATGTCAAGTTCCAATACTATTAAAGAAACAAAAGATTACCAAAGCATCTTGAATAAAATTATAAACAGTCTAATAATATTTTTTAAAAAAAATATATTATTTCCAATAAATTCCTTGCAAAATTACCTCTCATACTTACTATTTGCTAAGAATGCCATATAGGGTTCATATAGAAATGATTGTACATAGTCTTCTTTTTTTAGTTCATAGTAATCATAACTTAAGCAATGATTAATATATACAATTGTGAGGTAGGCAATAGAAAGTTGTTGGTATATTATTTATCGACAACGAATAGCGACGAATATATATTTTTTTATCAAATATAAATTAAAACAAATAATTTTGCAATGAGGAATATCATATATGAAAAATTTTAAAAATCAAATATATGGTAACAATATTCAAACTATTGATCATTGTGTTTAAATTGATGCGGTTCGCAAGATACAAAAATAAATAGCAAACGAATTTACAGGATGTCAACAGCTGGAATAGCTCAGTTGGTTAGAGCGTGTGGCTGTTAACCACAAGGTCGGAGGTTCAAGCCCTCCTTCTAGCGATGAAGTATTTTATTTCTGGAATACGTAATTGCGCAGATACCCACCGTTTCTTTGGAAATCAGATATATCTCCCGCAGATCTCGCAATTTACATGCTTATCCACGGAAAAACTTCGCATTAAACAAGTGATGCCTGAAAACTTGAACTTCGACGATTCTCTGCTCCTTGGGGCGAGCCTGTTTGAATATGAAGTGACCTTGCGTTAAAGTCGAACAATACGCTTTATAAATACATCTCTATATGGAGGGGAACCAAGGTTTTAAAAACCGAACCTGACATCAAATCGGACATGTATCGGTTTTTGGTTTTTATGGTCGGACCAATGGGACCGACCGGTCGAACCGGTGATGACGTCAGCAGTTCAAAAAAACCGGAAAAGACCGAACCGTTGTATTGTTGGTTTGGTTCGCACGGTCAACCGGGTCGAACCGAGATAGAGCGGCATATCATATACATAAATACGAAAAATACTACGTCATATCTTTCAAGGATTTGTTTACTCTTGTACTTCCAAGTTTTTTCAATAACACTTATACCTCTATTTTTAATACAATTGCATGTATCCCCTATATTTTTACAAAATCAATAGTAATGGCCTGTTTTAGTACACTTGTGTTCCCATTTTATACCAACATAAGGATGATATTGTGAATTTTTTAAGAAAATAAATGGGTACAAATGGAATTACCTCAAAGTTATGGGTATAAATACTTAAAAAAACTCGAAAGGCGTAATAATCATATTTTATAAAATTTATATAAATACATATATGTGATGTAAAAAAATAATAATTTTAAAAGTATTTAAACTCTAATTAACAATACATGTTAATTTATTGCTTCTCATAGTATGACTACGACAACGTCTTCTTCGTTTGTTATTGTTATAAGTAGACAACCTCATACACAATGTGGGAAGAAAGAGGCAATGCTCATATGACAGAAAAGGGATATGCGATAATGAGTCATTGACACATGTGAAGGAGAAGAGATAAAGGGGTACTATATTATGGGTTAAAATGAGACTAGATTATAAATATCTCTAAAAAAGTTTGTATTTTGTTAATTTATTAGAAATTATTTTTTGTCAAAAAATAGACGATTGAACCGATGGTTTGGTTCAATTGGTTCAACCGGGTTTAAGTGGTCCAACCGGATTTTGATCGGTTTTGACTGGTTTTTATTTTCTGAATAAAAACCGGGTGGTTGGACCATTTTTCTTCCGGTTCTTGGTTTAACCGGTTCAACTGCCGGTTCGATTTGGTTTTTAAAACCTTGAGGGGAACAACACAGAAAAAAAACGATTACCTCGCATAGGGAACACTCTCCCAAATCATATCTCAATCATTCTCACGATGTTGCTCGTCGCCGGCGTCGTCTCCGTGCTTCAGAGCCTTCTTGCTCCTCCAGCAGCAACGCATGGGCTATGAAGAAAGGGAGAGAAGGTAAGGAAGACGAAGGACCCTGGATAATAAGCACAATGACTTTTTATATGCGTTCTTCAGATATTTAAACATCTAATATCTGCGGAATTTCGGGGGCATCTCTTCATCTAATATCGAGATCAGCCAAGAGTCAGACATGTATCCATCGCCTGAAACCCAACCATCTTAGTTGTCCTTGTGCAAACTCCAACTACATGCTACCTGCCGTAACGCCATCGATTCAAGCCCTAAACCCATGAAAAAAAATCCATAACCTCCATATCTGATATCACCGTAACCCATTCAATTGCCAAACACCCGAGCCACTCCTATATATACACATAAAACCAACACATCCCTAGACATTCATGACTGATCGGCCATTAAAGTTTCTTCTACCAAGTGTTCCTGTGAGAGAGGGTACATGCCTCATCGTCCACTCCAGTCAAGCTTCCAATAGAAGAGTAACATCCGACGAGATCCACCCGCACACAACAGCAAGGGGCGCGAGCCTCCCACTCAACCACTAGGTGGTCGAGGTTGTGACCCTTCCGGCGAACGTGTTCTCTTCTTCGTTATGTATATGAAAATGATCTTCATCTCCTTCTTTCCCCAGCTCCTTCTTCCTTCTTCTACCCCTCTGATCTCTTCTTTCTCTCAATCTTCGATCCTTCTTCATTTTTGTTGGTGGAAATGAGTGAATTGTATTCCATAGAATCCTAGACTCTCTTATATAGAGAGACCCCATGGGTAAAATACATAAGAGTCCAGAAAATAAACGGAAAATAAGAAATAGTACATAATATCATAACACAATTCTCGACACTCCCCCTCAAGATGGAGCGTAGATGTCTATCATGCTCAGCTTGGAAGAACATCTCCGAAAGAGTCCTCTCAGCAGTGGCTTGGTAAATATGTTGGCAGTCTGATCCTCTGAACTAACGTGAGACGTAGATATTAAGCCTCTCTGGATCATATCTCTAGTGTAATGACGGTCTACTTCGATATGCTTTGTTCTTTCATGAAATGCTGAATTGTTGGCAATAAACAATGCTGCCTGATTGTCAAACTGAAGCTGCATGGGTAAAGGTACAACAATATGTAGATCTTCTAGCACAGCTCGAACCCACATCATCTCCGTGTTCGCTTGCGCCATGGCCCTATATTCAGACTCAGCGTTGAACCTTGCCACAACAATTTGTTTCTTGCTTTTCCAAGAAACCATGGAGTTCCCAACAAAAACGACGAATCCTGAGGTAGACTTTCTATCCTTAGGACACCCTGCATAATCTGCGTATGCACACGCTGAAATAGTTAAATCTGTGCTCTTCCGAAATAGCAACCCTGAGCCTGGAGAAGACTTTAGGTACCTCAGTATCATGTATATGGCATCCATATGAACTTGTCTTGGCTACTCCATAAATTGACTCACCCGGCTTACCGCAAAAGCAATATCGGGTCGAGTTATGGTGATATAAAGGAGCTTACCCACCATCTCTCTATATCTTCTCTTGGCCACTTCTTCAGTATCATTGTCATACAATTTCATGCTCGGATCCATAGGAGTACTTGATGGTCTACATCCAGCCATGCATGTTTCAATCAGAAAATCTGTAATGTATTTCCTTTGGGTCATCACCAGACCCTATGCATTCCTGACAAATTCCAACCCCTGAAAGTATCTTAGGGTACCAAGATCCACTACAGGAATTGCCCCATTTAGGGACGACAACTAGCGACGGTCTTGGAGTGACCGTCCCTACTGCCTCTTTTTAGGGACGGTCATCCAACCACCGTCCCCAATAACCATATAATAAGAGACTGTATGTGGCTATCGTCCCTTTTGTACTAACTCAAAGGGGACGGTCACTAATGACCGTCCCCTCTGCCTCTAGAAGGTCTTTGGGGACGGTTCTAACCGTCCCCATAAGTCTTCTGTTGGCGTCGCCTCTGACGAATGGTGCAAAGTGGTTGACCGGAGGGGACGGTTCTAATGACCGTCCCCTCTGCCTTTGGGGACGGTTCTGACCGTCCCTATATGTCTTCTGTTGGCGTCGCCTCTGACGATTGGTGCAAAGTGTCAGAACAGAGGGGACGGTTATTGTAACCGTCCCCTTTGCCTGTTGAAGGGCTTTGGGGACGGTTCTGACCGTCCCTATATGTCTTCTGTTGGCGTCGCCTCTGACGATTGGTGCAAAGTGGCCGAACAGAGGGGACGGTTATTGTAACCGTCCCCTTTGCCTGTTGAAGGGCTTTGGGGACGGTTCTGACCGTCCCTATATGTCTTCTGTTGGCGTCGCCTCTGACGATTGGTGCAAAGTGGCCGAACAGAGGGGACGGTTATTGTAACCGTCCCCTCTGTGTGGCCAAAAGCGACGGTTCTTAGTGAACCGTCGCCGATCGTCACCATAGGGGACGGTTATTACGACCGTCCCCATTGGTCAGATCGAAAAAAACCCCTTCGACCTGCGTTTTCATCCCCATTCTTTCATTCCCACCCGCCGCCACAAGTCGCCCTCTCCGCCCCAAGGTCGCCTCCGGCTCCTCCTTCCGTTCCAACCTCGTTTATCTTCATTTCCGGTAAGTATAAACACTCCTTTGCTTTTATTCTGTGCTTAGGGATTGTACTTAGGGATTATGCTTAGGGATTATGCTTAGGGATTATGCTTAGAGATTATGCTTAGGGATAATGCTTAGGGATTATGTATACAATAGAGATTATGCTTAGGGATTATGTTGAGGGATTATGCTAAGGGATTATGTATACAATAGGGATTATGCTTAGGGATTATGCTTAGGGATTATGTATACAATAGGGATTATGCTTAGGGATTATGCTTAGATTGTGTATACAATAGGTTAGGGATTATGTATATAATAGATTAGGGATTATGTATACAATAGGTTCTCCCTAGGTTGTGTATACAATAGGTTAGGTATTATGAATTTGGGTATAGCATAGATTTATCTCTTAGCCTTTGTGCCACAGCGAGCCCCGCAAAGCGCTTTCTCCTAAGCTCAAGTGTGTTGAGCACAGAGGAGGGGTGAGCCAAGACCGGACGTTTTGAGGCTATAGATGAATGAGAGAATTGTGGTGCTTCATTATGGTTTAGGGTAGAAAACTTGTTTTCTTAATAACACAATGTTGGATTTTATTCTGATTGTGCAGTAAAATGGATAAATCATGGATGGATAAGAGATACGATGATTTTCAACAATATAAGAGAGGAGTGATTGCGTTCTTGGATTGGGCATTTCAAATAGAGAGAGTTCATAAAAAATTTGGTGGTCTAAAGATTTATTGTCCATGTGTGAGATGCAAGAACATTAAATGCGATGTTAGAGAGGCAGTGTATAATCATCTCATCCTCAACGGATTTTGGTTACATTACTCCATTTGGACAGAACATGGAGAGGGTTTAGATGTGCGAATGGATGAGGATATGGGCACCTTTGCAGGAGTGACTACCCAATCCTTGAATAATGTTGATCACGAGTTATTTGAACTAATAGACGATTTAAGAAGACCTGAGGCACAAGACATTGGTTCAGATGATAGGTTCTCGAGCAGTTGGCCAGATGCAGAAGATATATTGGCTCCTGGGGTGGAAATGACACGTTTGCAGTTTTTGTTAGAGCTGTTTAAGATGAAAGTAAGGAACGGATCAACTGCAGCTATGATGACAGATGTGTTGGGTTTAATACGAAAGTTATTAAATAATCCTCAGAATTATCCTAAGGATTGGAAAGAGGCGAAGCAACGATTCCGATCGCTTGGTCTGAAATACGAGAAGATAGATGCTTGTGTTAATGACTGCATGCTTTTCCGAGGAGAAAATTCAGATCTAGTTCTTTGTCCATAGTGTAATGCTTCCCGGTATAAAGAAGAAAAAAATGATTTAAAGAGAAAGAAGAAGTCAGTGAAAATTTTACGGTACTTCCCATTAATTCCAAGACTAAAACGTCTCTTCATGTCTGAAAAAACTGCAAAGTGGATGACGTGGCATTCTCGTTCAAATAAACGAGATGCTAATGGAGCTATGAGACATCCATCCGATGCAGAAGAATGGATAAAATTTGATCAGAGATATCCGCAGTTCTCTAATGATGAGAGAAATGTTCGTTTGGGATTAGCCTCAGATGGTTTCAATCCGTTTGGTAATATGAGTCTGAGTTACAGCATTTGGCCCGTGATTCTGATTGTTTACAATCTACCACCATGGATGTCAATGAGTTCATCATTTATGATGATGACGCTACTAATTCCCGATCCTGCCTATGGTCCAATTCATGTAAGTTATTCGTAACATATTTGCATCTTTTTACAAATTAAATGAATCCGAACTTAATTACTTAAATAAATTTGTAGGAGGAGATGGTGAGGCTCACAACCACTGGCTCTGTAGACCCCTCCGGAACGAGTCAACCACCTCTTACTGCTGATGCGGCCTTCCTCCAGGCGACCGGTCCAGAGCATCAGGGACGCGTCCGTTGTGGTGGTCGTGGCGCCACCATACGGAATTGGTATGGAGTAGGGACCGGCTCGACCTCTCAGAAGACACAAAGGGAGAGGGAACTAGAGAGTCAGGTGTCTAGCATGAATATGGAGATTCAGGATTTGCGCCAACAAATGGCGATTTTCAATGCATTCATGCAGGCACATCAAGGTGGAGCGTCGACTAGCCACCCAACAGTTGATGATAATGCCGCTGTGAGGCTAGGCGACGACGATGACGTCGAAGAAGAAGATGATGCTGATGACGACGAGGACGACGACGATGACGAGGATGAGGACGACGACTAGGATAGCTTACTTAGTTTGTAGGATACTTTAGTATATTGTATAACTATTTTGAACAATTATTGTAGGATACTGTATTAGTTTCAATGTATGTGTTGTTGGACGAGTTGTTTATGAATGTGGATTGCACTTTTTTTTGTCTGGTGATTGTAGTTTATATTATGTATACAGATTTTTTGTAACAGGGGAAAATGAGGATCAAATAGGGGGCAGTGGCAATTTTTTTTGTTAGCAGATTAACAAAGGGGACGGTCATTGTGACCGTCCCCTTAGGATTTACCGTCTTCAGTTTTTATCATTTGGGACGGTCAAGACCGTCTCCCCTGACAGACTTTAAGGGACGGTCATGACCGTCCCCAATAAAAACACTGTAAGGGACGGTCACGACCGTCCCCTTTGTCTGACTTCTAGGGACGGTCTTGACCGTCCCCTATGTGCGAGTATTGGGGACGGTTACTAATACCGTCGCGTATACCAAATGCGACGGGACCTTTAGAGACGGTCTTATGACCGTCCCCTCTTATCAATGGGGACGGTCAACTTATCGTTAGCGACGGATGTTGACCGTCGCCTGTTCTCATCTTTCTTGTAGTGATCCTTCGTTACAAACTGACGACCCAAGAATGCTTTTGCCCTCTCTACTCCCGAAACATCATCTCCTGTAACCAGAATATCATCAACGTAGACCATGATGACAATCGTACCTGTAGAAGTCTTCTGAATGAACAACGAGTGATCCACATTTGATTACATTACTTCCTGATTGGATAATTTTAAGGTATTTGCATCTTGAAATTATATGTGGTTAAAAATAATGCATGGTTTGTAAGATCAAAGACTTAATTTTCTTAATTACTTAAATGGATCCTTAACCAACCTAAAGAGATATGCAATTTAGATTTGACATATAGTAATTAGGGAACGATTAAATTGAGTTAACAATTCATTTCAGGGGCATTAAGTGCATCTCTTTCTATAGGATCATTTATTATATTAATTCATAGAAAAACCCTTAAAAAATCATGATTCCATTCTTTTTTTGCATTTAACCTAGATATCTTTAGATTTAACTCAATTTAGGTATTTAGGTTATAATTAGATGAACTAAAATGTGTGTGTCCTTATGTTTGACCCTCGACTTATCTAAGAATTTTAAGTTGAGTTGCTTTTCACAAAGATTATTGCTAGGTCATGATAGATTGTCAAACGACCGTATTACAAAAAAATGACATTAATTAAATCATTTATCTATATATTAGGATTGATCAAGAGGTTGAGGTAGACTAATGGAGTGATGATACATGGACTTTGACCATTGACCAATGCAAGAAAAATACAATAAAATAAATAATAAATAGAAATGATTTCAAATGTAATAATGCCAAATGATCTAAATGCATTCAACAATGTTTATAAATGATCTAATGCAAGTGGAGTCATGTGTGATAGTCATGAATTTTTGTTTGATATTTTATGATATAAAATCCCATTTTTAGATTTGTTTTTTATTTTATTTATGTAAATGAATAATGCAAACAGAAATCAAACATGATGTGAAATAATGTAATGGACTCAAATGCAATTTTTTTGAGATTTTTATGAGTTAAGAAATGCTCAGAATAAATTAGTGATGTGAATTATTTAAAGATGAATAGGTCAATGTGCTCAAGTCAAGATCTCTCTTTTTATGACTTTTCAGATATTTTTAAGTTTTTTTACATAATAAGTTAGAAAATAAGATGAAATAAATAAATAAATAAATAAGAGTTAAATATGTACATGAAATAAATAGACAAAGCCATTAAATATGTATTATATACTGTTTGGTCCCAAAATCTGATGTTTCACAATTGACTTCCGATTCTTTTGAATTCGATCGTGTTTCTAGATAATTGAGTAAACACTAATTCAAACTTTAGTAGAGTGAAACTGTACATTGTAAGTGATAAATTTCAGCTCGACTTCCTACCATGGAATTAGAGTTTGGATTTATTTCACATATATACATGTTAGTATTTTTTCGATTTTTTATTGATTAATATTAGTGATTTGTATACAATACAATTAGTTTCAATTCAATTTCAGTTAGCGTGAATTAAATTTAAATAGACGAAGTTAGATGAATATTTATTAGTAAATATGAATGCCAAGTGAATGTCAAATATGGGTTATAAATACGTGAATGTCAAATATGGGTTATAAATACGTGAATCGTTTATGAAAATACGTGAATCGTTTATGAAAATTATTTACAAGTACGTGAATGTCAAATATGGGTTATAAATACCTAAGTGAACCTAATTACTCGGGACGAAGCTCTATTTTCAGCTAATTAGAGTGATGAAGTACATATCCACCACTTACACTTAGTGAACTTTTCTAGATCAATAACTAGAGTGTATAAGTTCTGTTTAAGCTTTTCCGCAGTGGCTTCTAGGTTGTATATATTTGTCTTGAGAAGATTCTCTCATATTAATGCTTTTTATCAGAAAGAGACAAACTAGATGCGAGTTCTCTAATGTAATCTTTTAGAGATCTTGTCTCTTTTGAGTGATCTTCTAAGGTGCAATTACTTTTAGCACTTTGTTTTCTTTTTTGTTTCTAGTTTAACTACTAAACTATGCAACTCACTAAGAGTTTCTTCAATTCATCTAAAGAGAGATCTTCAGGAGTTACCTCTTCGTCTTCTAAAGCCGTGAGGCTGATCAAGGCTTCTTTATTGTTGAAATTATTTGATTTGCTTCCAAAAGATGTGGAAGTATCGAACATGAAGTTGAAAGAGTCCCAAGTAGCTTGAAAAGCTTTCTCTTAGGATACTTTTGATGGTGACTTTTCCTCCTTCACTATTTCTTGCCTTTTCCTGAATCATGGTGTTATGGTTCTTGACTAATGCTTCTCTTGAGAAGTGGACAATCTTTCTTGAAATGTCCCTTCTTCCTGCAGTTGAAGCACTCAAGATTTCTTCCTTTCTTCGTGTCATTTCTCTTGATGAATTTCTCGAATTTCTTGATGAAATGGTTAGGTCTTCATATGTGCTATCTTCCAGGGTTGATTTTGTGGCCTGAAGTGCAATACCTTTCTTCTTATTGACTTTGGATTCTACGTAGACTATCTAAGTCTTCTCAATTTCATAGGCTAAGAGCTTGCCTATAAATTCGTCAACATGGAGGGTGTTGATATTTTTTGCTTCTTTAATAACTGTAGTTATTATACTCCAGATTTGTATGAGAGATCTTAGAATCTTCTTCACCTATCTTGTCTCTTTGATGTCAACTTTGAGATTGCTGAGGTTGTTAATAATCATTGAGAATCTTGTGTACATGTCATGAAATTATTATGTACTTTCCATTTTGAATAACTCGTATCTCTGTTGTTGCAATTTGACTTATGATTCCCGAACCTTTGTTCTTCCTTCGTAGGTGACATTGAGTTTATTCCATCTTTAGTATGCCATCTTACAAGCTGACACTTGATTGAACTCTTCTATTGTGATCGGGTGTATGTCACTTTCTTCTTGTCAACATCAGAAAGAATACTTTCAGCAATTATCCTTGTATACCTAGTCTCTATGATATTCCATACATCGAACCAATAGATTCTAAGAAAATTTGCATGCATACTTTCTAATTGTTGTAGTTTGTGCCATTGAAGTGATATGGCCTAATAATGGACTAGCTTTCAAAATCCTTGCTTGTAATTGTTGTCATACGTATCATCGAGAAGTGACTTCGAGATACTGATTCAAGATCTAATACTAAATGTGAGTTCAGGGATCATGATACCACTATATGGTGGGGAATCGTGGTTTGATGCAATTTTAGAACTTTTCGTGGAATGTTCAACAAGTTCATATACATTCAATCAAGTGATATAATCAGCCCAATTTGTGTTGTACTTTACTGTGGAAACCCACCTAAGATAAAAAATTATGACCTGGAGTCTTCCTGACTAGGAATATCCTTATTAGCTGAGCTAATCAAACTCTTCACTAAAGGCTGAGATATTTACATAAATATTTCAAACGCTTACAAAAGGGATGCTTCACAAAGATCAACACTACATATAAAACACTGTAGCCCAAGCAGAAGAATATATGAGCTTCGACTTTCTTCGATTTTCCTTGGATATCTCACACCCAAAGAGCTTTACTTCAATATAGGATCAGACACCTTAAGTCTTGCAAAAGGATATTAATTAGACAAAAAGAGATAGAGTAGTAATCTTTTTTAAACTGTGTTATCTTAAATATATCAATAAACAATTCTCCAATCAAGAACAATGATGATTAGATGTAAATTAGCATAATATAATTGCAAAAAAAATCACAAATAGTAGCACATCAATTATATCACAAATATAGAACGGGGGAATAATCAATATTGGACAAATAATAAATTTTATCGTGCTGAGAATGCTTTAAAAAGTACCCCAATACTAATTAGAAGAGCTCAAGTAAAGGCAAGCAATCGAACTCTATTGAACTGAAAAAATTTGCTTCGTAGCTTTCAATTGAAACATTCTTCTCGAAAGATCGAATTAATCGGTGAACATGAGAAAGAATATCGAGGAAATTACTAACAGATAGATTCTCCCTTTTATAGAAATTGTATGAGTGATTGCTCGAGTTGTGTCTCTTCCAACTATGGGTATGAGATCCCTTATATAAGGATCTAAGAGAATATGACTATTGGAAATAAAATAGGCAAGAAATGAAAGGTGATTTCCTGATATGATCGATCGGGACAAGAACGATCAATTGTAAATGATAGTTCAAGTCAAAGGCTATGATCGATCATTTGATAACTGTTGGGATGGAATTCAACATATGCTCGATAAGGGATGCATATATGATCGATGGGGAATACTCAATTGGTGAAAAAGAAATGATTGATAGGTGATGATCAATCACTGACAAATTATGGTCGACCAGTTCATGAATACTTGATCTCTCAAATTGGAAACTTACAATTGAAGCTTTCTTGAGGTTGCAGCTTTCCAAAGCAATACAAATAAGAAATTTCAACCTTTCTCAAGAAAGACACGCAACAAGGCTGAGCCTTTGCTCCACTTTAAGGTGACAAAATTTTTTGCAGACGTGTCAAATTGAAATCCACACCCGCAGTCCTGCAATCACAAAGAATATGTGATTGAATATGATATAATCTTATATATTTGTGTTATCTTTAAAATCATGGAGAAAAAAAGAACAAGTATTTTTTATCTTACTAAATTTTGCATTTTTCGTGATTTTGAAAAATAAAAAATAATTCACATTGCATTTGCACCACACTTAAGGGGATAGTTTTCACATTAATCAGACACAGAATTCCAGCTTAAATAATTCTAGAAATAATTTCACATCCCTAAGTTCGACAATCTTGAATTGCCGATAGACATTATTTAGGAGTATAGATACAAATAAAATTTTGTTTGAAAATGGCATCCTTCCTTCAGTCGCAATGACATCACTTTAAATATAATTTGGCTTAACTAAAACTGATGAAAATAGTTGTCCTCATATACCATGTTGATCATATCTCTTTATACTTACAACTTAAATTTGAACAATATCCTATCAACATAAGCATATAAATATCTTATATTGGTTTTTTCCAAGTGTTAAATAGGTAACCTTACACACTCATATTAGTAAAATTATATATTTACTCAGATGGAATAGATTTAACTCATTAGTTATTTGTGATTCCATTAAATGCAGATTTGAGAAAGCATGGATTACTAGTTAAACTTTTGCTTTCATTCATAAATATTGGACTACTATCCATTAATTGCAATGAGAACGTGCTTGAGGTTAGTTTACTTGATTAAGGATTCGTGTGACTCATTTAATGACATTGATATTTGATCTTGCTAAAATTAACACCACTTAAAATGCTGCTCCAGAATAAGAACCCTCCTGGAAAGATGTTACAGCACAAATGGATAATTAACTCATTACATGAGAGTGTTTAGATAAGATCTGAAACAGCTCAAAGCAAGACAACTACATACTTCAATGACCAAAGCAAAACACAATTACAAGGAACCGCGACTAAACCGATGCTTAATGTAAATGCATACTTAACCCTATATGCATTAAAATGTTTGGACAAGATCAGAACCAACTCAGGTGGGACTCTTACATACTTCATGAACCAAAATAAAACAAAACTGCAAGAAACCATATCTAAACTGATGCCAATATTAGAGGGACTGATATGTGTTCATATCTTTCTCATGATGATTTGTGCACCATATTGTGGTTGAAGAGTTATGAGAGTGTAAGGACCATGAGAATAGGATGGTGATAACTCAAAGGAGAACCTCTGCAGTATCATTGACAGAGCCATCTTAGCTTCTATGCCAGCAAAGTTCTGTCCAACGCAGATTCGATGGCCCCAACCAAAGGGAACGAACAGCCCCCCGCCCTCGGTCGCCTTTGAGACACCTTCTGAAAACCTGCCTGGGTTGAACTCATTTGCATCTTCCCCCCAGTGCTCACAGCTGTGCTGTTCAAAGATTGTTGCCAGCAGAAACTCAGACCCTGATGGGAATTTCCATCCCTTCAGAGTGATCTCCTTGGGGGCATAGCGGAATAGAGCCGCTACCGGTGGGTACAACCGATGAACTTCATTCAGTATCATCGTTACCTGATAATATTGCGCAAACTCATCGGTTATTTATACTTTACAGATTAATAACATACCATGGAGTTGGTCGATTGAAACTCACAATCTTAAGATGGTTTAGGGAGTCAAAATCAGGGTGTCTATCTCCAAATATGTGTACAACCTCTTCCCTCGCATTGTGTTGCCAGTCAGGGTGCATAGCAAGTAGGATCATCGTCCATGTGAGCCATATGGACGTTGTTTCTTGGCCTGCAAAGTAGAACAGCTTACATTCCTCTATCACCTCATCAATCGTGATTTCTTGCTTCTCATTCTCACTTTTGCTTTCGAAGAAACATGTGTGCTGGAGTAGCAATCCTAACAAGTCATCATTGCAAGCTTCTCCAGCTTTCATCGATTGCTCCTTCTTGTGTATCAGACGTTTTAACATGGATTTGATTTCTCTATCCAAATACACTCTCCGTCGATTCTTCCTGGTGGGAACAAACCTGTGTGGATATATGAAACAACATATGATATGCTTTAATATCTGCAAAGGAAAAAGAAACCAGTTTTTTCTGATTGGCCTTGAAGAGAAATGATCATATCTGCTTAAACTCTTATGTTGGGTACAATGTTTCATTTATCAGATCTAAACCATATTAATATTTGAATTTTCACATGCACAAGAAGCACATTTCCCACAAAAATGTGTTGGGTGAGAAATGGGAATATTTTTTTCCACCTCGTTCTTATGCTCGAGGAAAAGATTGAGAATGCTGCTATTGACTTTGTGATGGACAAAGTTAGACAGATTGTCTAAAAATATATCGTGGAAATTTATCGCAGATAACTCATTTCATATCACAGGATGAAAAAATATTACTAAATTAAAATCCATCACACTAAAGCCACCAAATTCTAATTAAGATGAAGGATGTCATGATAGAATGGCTTCCAGTTTACTTCTTGCATAAACTTAATCAAATTTTAAAACTTGGAATAAACTGACAAATTAGTGCAAGGTTGGATTTTTGCTACCCCTCAATTAACTAACTTACCGAAATCCTGGGATATAAACTCTCCTTGCAGCATCCATCACTAACTCAACTTGCTCCTTCTGAAGTTGGAATATCCGTTTCCCTTCTTCGTAGCTACTACCAAAGGAAGTTCTGGAAATGACGTCGGCCGTGAAGCTTTGCAGTTCAGGCCAGATATCCAACTCACATATCCCGTCTGTGCCGACCATCTTCTCCCATCGATTTACCAGCTCATTGCAGCTCATAGAAAAGGCTGGTATCATTCCCTGTCAGGAACACAACCAGACAATTGGAACGAGATCAATATGTTACTACGAGAGGAGTTAACCATCACATGAATTGATGACCTTTAGCTTCTCTAGATGGAAGGCATGGTTGATAATTTTACGTCGCGCCACCCACTCTTGACCCTCGAGGGAGGACACTCCAAATGCTAAAAGCTTCACAAAAGGATTATCTATGGGTGGTTTGATGAACGTTCCTGATTTATTTGATAAGATTTCCTTGATCAACTCAGAATCCTTCACGATGATCCGAGGTTTCGCCCCTATCCATACCAAGGATATCTTACCTGCAGTAAGTTCCAACCAGTTTAAAGTAGAGTTCTCCATTCAAATATATATATCTTTCATTACTTGTGGAACATAAAGCTACATTCTTCATGAAAAATCATAAATGTGTTTGTTCCATGTTTGCTCCATGAAAAATCACAAACTCAAAAATGCCAAAAAATATACTGGGTTTTTTTAAGTCAATATCAACCAAGACGAATTCAATCCATGAAGTTGCGGTGATTATATAATTTAGGAAAATAAAAAAGTTTTCTCCATGTTCCTTCTCGTTTAGTTCTGTCGCCTGAACTCCAACTAGACGGTCACAACTCACAAGCAAGAGATGAAAACGAATACAAATATACCCATATCTGTTTGTAACCGCAGTCGTCATTCAATTAGAGGATATAGATGTCATTTTTTTCTTATCTGACGAATAATATGACT
Organism: Ottelia alismoides; assembly: GCA_037367405.1. Taxonomy (NCBI): domain Eukaryota; kingdom Viridiplantae; phylum Streptophyta; class Magnoliopsida; order Alismatales; family Hydrocharitaceae; genus Ottelia; species Ottelia alismoides. The sequence continues at coordinate 448,647 of JAZKJV010006346.1, read as the reverse complement.
ACGAATACAAAAACTCAACACTCGATGAATACGAATACGATATCATTAATATTGATGAATAAGTACATACATATATGTACACACATACACACGAATGTTCAAATTCTGGATGATATCAATACTAATATGATGCACATACAAATAAGTATGGTAGCCTTTCTTTTATTATTTAGTTATTTCTTTAAGTTTTCTTGTATTATTTAGTTATTTTTAATATACATATTCATTTTTAAGATATTTAATGTATTTTTTATATATTGAAAATTGTTGTGAACTTAAAATGCTTATAGCCTCTGAGTAAATTTGGACATGTCTAATATTCGTAAATTAATTCGTATTAGTTTGTCAAATATTAATCCAAATTGTCAATATCCATTTTGCATTCATATTTGTATTGTGAGATTATGACTCTACAATTTAGACATTCATGTGATAGTCGAATTCGTATTCATATCCGAATTTTAAAAAGATAAAGATATGATAACACGTATATTTATGTACGTATCAGATTGTTTTAAGAAAGTAGATCCTCTGTTGTACAGGAGAGGACTACTGTAATGTGGGACCATGCTCGAGCCGCTCGATCAAGATCGAGCAAGTCGTGCATGGTCCCACATTACAAGAGTCCTATGCTTTAGTGCCCTTCAGTTTTTATCCTTTATCACAATTGAACTTGTCCATCCTTGTTCAGCCTTAGACCTCCTATCAAGCAACAAAATTACAATACATTAGTAGAAAGTAAATCGTCTTAATATGGAAGAGTTCCATAATAATAAAAATAGAGACAGACGGTCCGATGGCAGAGTTCCATAATAATAAAAAGGGTAAATTACAATTTGGGTCTCCATCTATGGATCTAATCCCAGAATGGGTCCCGATCTTTAAATTGTAACGATTCGGGTCTCAGGGTCATTAATGTAAGGAACTTTTGGGGACTAATGACAAGTATGCCCTTGTTTAAAAGTTGGAATCCAACCCCCATTTCCTTCACACCATGAGCATATTCGTCATGAATCCCAAAGATTCAATTTCCTAAATGATCTTGGGATTCAAATCGTTATAATTTAAAGATCGGGACACATTCTGAGATCGGACCCATAGATGGAGACTCAAATTATAATTTACCCTAATAAAAATAGAGTTGAGAGGTGTCACCAACCATATTTCTCGATGGTCTCGTGCACGAAGGGAAGGGCCCTCCAGGCGATCCGGTGGCCGAGGTCGGTGGCGTTCGACCAGGCATCCTTGATGGCCCTCAGCTGCTCCTTGAGGTCCCCGTGGAGGACCCTGTAGGGGTTGCCCCTGATGCCCTGCTCCCTCAGTTGCCTCTCCAGGCTCTTGGGTCTGTACCAGAGGGCGTGCCACACCTTCAGCAGTATGCAGAGGAGTGGCAGGGAGAGGATAGAGACCGAAACGGAGACAAGAGTGGCCATTTCTTCAGTTCCTTTGTTGCTGCCACTGACAGAAGAGAGTGCCCGAGAAGAGAGACGGAGAACTTAGATCCCAATAGTAAAGGTTTTTGCTCACTTTTATAGCCACAGTATCCCAAGATATAAACAATACAATAGATGAATCAGTGACGGACCTAACATTACATGTTAGGTAGGGTATACCAATAAATAATACTAGAAATAATAAGAACAATAACTAAAATTGCAATAATAAAAAAAATAAATCAGTATAAACATCAATATACATAGAGATATATAAAGCGATGCACGCCCAATGTTCATATTTTGAAAGTACATATCTATACTTAAAGCACCCAAGGGTCGTCTACAACATTAAAGTATTTATCTGTAAAATGATTTACTTATGATTTCCTTATTCAATTGATAAATTGATATTTATTTATTTATTTATCAATATATATATATATGTGTATATGCCTGTGAAGTTCTGAGATATGGTATTATTGTTACATACATTGGAATTGGAGATTTGGAGTATGTGATTAAAGCATGTCATGATCAGGAACTAAACGTACAGTGTGTCCGCGAAGGATTGAGTGTGCAACAGTGCAACCAATGCAACAGATCCATGGGAGAAAGGGGCTGCAACACGTCCTAGTGATAGGTAGGGCTGCAAGGGAGCCAAGGGTGATGAGACATGCTTCTACTCCTTGCCATGACATATCCGAGTATGGAGAGAGATGTTGGAGCATGAGGGAGCCAAAGGTGCTAGTGTTGAGACATGCTCCTAGTCTGTATCGTGGCACGTCGGGACCCGAGGGGGGAGGCAGAATGCTGGAGCATGGTATCATCGTGTGGGAATGGATTCCGAGAAGTGCAGCGACCGAGTAGGAATTTGCGGAGCCAGTAGGTTGGATTAAATATAAGTTGATGGAAATACATGATATAAACATACAAAAATGTGCTTATATCAAAAAATTATGTCAAATATGGTGAAAGAAAGTAAAGAATTATGTTATATATTGTTGAAAATAAATGTACAACTATACTTATGTATTAAAATATTATACAGATACCGATACGAATGTGGATGCTCACAAAAATTAAAGTGATATCCATATCCAAATCTATTTTAAAACGGATACGTATGTCAAAATCTTTACAAAACATATATGGTTGTGTATCGCATACAGATATGTTTGTATCAATTTTCGGATGGGAGGACAAAAAGACAGATATAGGTATTACTGTATCCTTATTTGTTTTTGAGTTTGAAAACTGATGATACTGATGTAAAATGGATATTGATCGTAGAGTAGCCTTTGGTTCATGCACCATCAACTCGGATGGCTCGAGTGCCTTCTCCTGCTCCTGATCTAACAGTATCCAGTTGTCCTGCTGCTTCAGAAGGATGTGCATCTTGATCTGTCATAGACTGAATCCGTTTATCACAGTAAACTTCTCGATCTTCAGATTGTGAGACGCCATCTTATTGGATGATCCTAACGGAACCTAAATCTCTGATACCAGTTTGTTGCGAATCGCAGAAGCAAACACGATCAAACAAGTAAGATACAAACACAAGGATTTACAAGGTTCACTAGTAAATGTGCTACGTTCTTGGGTGGCGGTGATCGATTTCACTATATGGAGAAAATGTATTACAGAGGATACTGAGAAGGAACATATATGAGATGAAATCACGATCAGAATGAGGATTGTAGTATCTGGTGGCCCTAGGATCTCTTTTATACTACAACAGAAGAATATCATTTGTATTCAGCAACCCATCCCAACAGCTCTCAACCAATCAGGATTCAGGAGGCGGATCAGATATATTAGCAATCCAGCCTAACAACTCTCAGCCAATCCGAATTCAAGAGGAGAATCAAATATGTCAGCCAATCAGAAGATAGGATGTAGATCGAACACATCGACAATCCAACAAGTAGTTAGGATTCAAGTCATATCAACATCGATGATAACTTGCCTTCCCACAACTATTTTGAAAGAAAAAAGAATATTTGCTTCTCTGCTAGCGTCGTTCTTTCCGTATAATATTCAATTCTAAAACAGGTAAATCGATGTTTGATACATCCTATTCGTAAAAAAAATCATAACGTTGGTTTTCTGTAATTTTGCAAATATGTTAAGGAGGTAAAAACCTAATGTGTTATTTATTAAGCTTACGTGACATTGATGTGCACTAAACCAATATCCTCTCTATATGCGCGGTCAACTTTTGACGTTGGCCATTCTTATAATTCCAGGGGATTTTCAAAATTTCTTGCCATGCAAGGAAAGAGTGTGCTTGGAAAGCAAACAAACTTTTCTTGATTCTCACGGCAATAAAATTGACCAATGTAATTCTATAATTAAACCAGCGCTTTGCTATAAGGCTTCTATTATACTAGGTCTTCTTATGTTAGGTACTTCACATTTATCTCATCTAAACTTCATACTTGGGATATAATAATTCAGAGGGCTTTTATCACTTGTGCTACTCTTAACTTCTGCAATATAAGTTATCCCATTCTTTTTTTTAATATTGTTTGTGCCCCTACTTTATTGTAGTGTTAAGCTAATTACCATCCATCCACATCCGAAACAGATATTAACTTTTGGACACAAGGGTAATTAGAAACAAAGCTTAGGGTGTGCATTCTCACCTCACAGACCCCTACAACCTAGCTCCTTCCTCCACTGCCCCTCTCAGACACCTCCCTCCTCCTTCGCCTCCCTTAAATCAAGGATAAAACATATATTAAAGAAAGAAAAGAGGTAGGGATTTCTTATTTGCACTTAGGGAGGAACTTTAGCAAGAGTGATGGGGACGACAATGCAGGCACATAGGAGCACGATGGCATGGAATGAGCGTTGGAGGCACGTGCTGGCGTACGGGATGGGCTGGAGTTTGAGAGGGAGATGATGGTGTTGGGTTCTTCTTTGTGAAGAAGAAGACGGTGTTCCTCGTGATGGTGATGGTGTCCTCCATGTCTCCCCCCTTGATGTTTCTAGATTCGGCACATTACGTAAAGGGGACAAAGTGCAGTTGATGGAGGTTGTCCCGAGATGGAATCGTTCGAACCCACTTGCAGGAGCACTCCAAACAACAAGCGAAGAGAAGGGCGCCTCCATCTTCATCGACATCTTGGTTTTGACATTCATGCCCCTCTTAACCACACATGGTTTATATAAATCATGGTTTAGTAACAAAAAGATACAAATGATCACAGTGCAAGAAGGTAGGGGAGAGGAACATAACTGATATTGCTGAAATTAAGACGGAGACAAGTGATAAAAACCCTAATCCAAAGCCAATCGGTGGTCTGATATACTACCTTAATTTACTCAATTAAGTTATGTGTGAATGGTCCTAAGGCTGCACAATCTACTAAATTTCCAACGTTGGAAAAAATTGTGGCCTCGGAAATAGAATTAAAAGGAATTTCATCCATTTTTTGGTCAATAAGAATGGAGTTGTACTTGCCTGTTGTGCACCAACAACCTCATAAAAGTTTATACATCCCTATTATTTTATCTAGTAGTTACTATAAATTATGTACCATGCATACATAATAGAAATCTTTAGATTGCTCTCTACTATTATATGGTAGTAACATTTAGTTGATGATGTCTCTCTGAATTTCATCAGAATGACATTCTCAAGTTACTTAGACTATAAGCTAATATGTTTATCTTGACAATCTAGTTCATTTGCATATTGCACTTGCATTCTTTCCAATAAAAATAAAACACCAAAAAATCCTCTTGAAAATTGTGTATTAAATTATCTAACTAGAGCTCGAGCCACATAGATTCCTTGTGTTCAACCTTTGGCTTGCCCCAAGTAAAAAATACATCACTTGACTTGATTTCCATATTCTTGAGTGATTTTGATTTATCCTTGTTTACCCGTGCTACAACAACTTGACTTATTAATTAGGGCATTTTAGGGATCATTAGTAGCAGATGTCTCTAGTTCCACAAGAGACCAAAAATGACCTTCACTGTTGGCAGTGTATATGATATATCTGGAATGCATGTCATCAAGAAAATGATATAACCTAACAGCTTGAACGCTCTTATACCTATTCGGTACAACATGAAGGCTGAAATATCACAAACTCCTCATATAAGCTAGTGAAATGCATGTAGTACTCAACAAGATTGGAATCAAACTGAGATGCAAACTAGATTAATCTATAAATATCTACTAGATGTGATTTTGTTTTTTTCTGGGAGTGTCTCTGCTCAAGATCCCCCCACATCTCTTGAGTTATGTTCTTGTAGAGAAGATTCGATGCAATGTGTGCTTCAACACTGTTGATCACTAGTTGTCTATCTACCAGTGATTATATTCTTTTTCCTTTTAATATATAGGATCTTGAGTCAGGATGTATAGTTTTCATTGACAACTAATGAACACTATGAATGATCGAGACTAGAGCACATAATTTTTTGTGCTCTCAAGTTTGATAGTAGTTCCTTGCACCATCATATTTGTGGCCAAAGGCTTTTACTCAGTAGAGGAAGTAGGGAAAGAGTTACTTGCACCATCATGCAAGGAAAGAGTTAGGGTTCATGGTTTATAAATTCTAAAATTTAAATAAAACTTACGAGATAACCACAATATTGATTTTATATCTAATAAAAATCTAGATATTTAAAAATAAAAATTTTCTCGCTCCACCGTCCTCCCGTCAAATTTAAACTCTAAAATAAATTAATTTTCCGAGGCCTTACACCCCTAGTTTATAAAAGCTAATGTTACCTAGGAATAAGGAAGTCACAATATCATGAGGAAGTGGTTCCTCTGATTTACAACACCTACTGCAACGCAGAGGAGCCACTCATGGCATCGGACGGTCCTCAGAGAAGGTCAAAGATAGCTGGCGTGCATCTTGATTCCTATCGAGCGATTCCTCTACATTATGTGTTGTAACAACATAAGATGTGCTTTTCTTGTAGAGAAAAGTAACAACATGGTGCATGCATCTACTTCCAATGCGGAGAAATCACAATCGCAAGCACAGGCACGAACAATCACAAGCAGAAGCAAGAATAACCAATTACAATGTCATAAAATAACACGTGTTCTAAGTTCATGTTCTCGAGATATGATCATAACACCCATCACGCAATATTAACACACCCTCCTCTGAAGTCAACAAGGAGATGAGAGATCTCATGGCTTCCACCCGCTCCTCTAAGCCTCGTATGTACCCCGCCGTCACCTGAAGAAGCCTCCCCGTCTCCATCCCTTCACCTCCCGGCACCAGCCTCCTCAGCCCCTCCACCCCAACTTCCTCCTCCTCAGCCTTCACCACTATCCTCCTCCTCCTCCTCTCCGACCCCGCGCTACCCATCTCTCTCACGTAATTACACCAAACGCCGATGTGCAGTGTGGCCATCTGGGCTGGGAGTTGCTGGGTTTTATAGCACTTGAAATGTAGGTTTTGGGGATCTGTACGGTTCTGTAGTGATGCAGCATGGGGGACGTGACAACGCATGTTGTGGGCGGAGCTGTCCTCCTGTCTCCGCCGCTGTCGGGCAATATTTTTATTTATATACTTATAAGAACCAGTAAGAGGGATATGATATTACACCAAGTATTGATCATGTAATGGTAACGAAAGACACATTCATCGTTTAATTAAGTTAGTTGGTTTCTGTGACTGCGGAACATGCTACGGCCCAGAATCAACACGACATTGACGAAAAGACGAGCGTCGCTTTACTCATCGATCCCTTACTGTGCTTCTTCTCTTGTCTCGATCCCTCATTATTCTTCTCCTACGTGAAGGGGGGGCACATGCGACCACATGATTTTTGAAGGGAGCAACATGTGCTCCCCTTTCCTATGCATATTTATTATGCGCATCACATATATAACGTCATGTGCACTCACAGTCCGCCCCATCACCCAAATTATATGCACCCGCAGAGGAGCCACTCCTCTCCTTCCCTCGCTGAAGGTATGCATGGTTGCTCTTATCTGAAGTTGAGATTTCCCACCAAGGATGATTGCCGTTGACACGTAGAACGCGGATCGTCTGCTGTATCCCCGCACCAGCAGACTCTGCTGCGGTCATGGGGAGCCGCTCGATCATGATCGAGCGGTTCCCACGAATTCCCTTTGATCCGGTCCCACACACAGGGAGAATTCGTGGGAACCGCTCGATCATGATCGAGCGGCTCCCCATGGCCGCAGCAGAGTCTGCTGGTGCGGGCTACAATAGACAATCCGCGCCCTCACACGTAACCCACTTCTCGCCCGTCAACTCCTCTTTCCTCATCCATATGGCAGCCTTTTTTTATGGGGGGGATTCTTTCTTTCCATGGATTTTTTTTATGCTTTGTATTTACCAATAACACGTGTACCCTGCTTATTTCATGATCACATATTGGCCCTTACAAATTATATGTGTTTTTTTGTCTCAGTGTGCCGAGGCTTCAGATTAGGGACTTCAATCCACCACTATTATTATATATTCAGTAGGGTTGAGTATCGGGTCGGATCGGGTACACTATGACTCAACTCGAGCTCATTTACACTAACAGGCCTACAGGCCGGGCTTGAGCTTGATACATTTTCAAAAATTCTACCCAAGTCCGGGCCCGACCGTGATTGTTTGGCTCGGGCCTAGACGATCAGATTGGCTCGATTTACAAAAAGTTTTCCCACCATTTACTGAAAAATTTGATTTCTTTTAGTTTCAATTACTTAGTTTTTAGATATATTCGCAGTTCCAATCCCAATTTTTACTTCTACAAGTTCTGGTCTGATTCCAATCCATGGTTCCAGTGATAAAATATTGTTTCATCCAAATCTGAAATGACTCAACTTTCTATTTTGTAAACTAAGAATTTCAGATGATGATAGTTTAAACATGAGGATTCGTTTGAACTCTGAAGCATATCCATCACCTGAAATTGATACACAAGGAATCATTTAGCACCTCTTGATCATCTTGACTTGAAGAACAACCTGCAGTACAAGAAAAGAACCTTCTCTGCTTGGAAGGTATCAAAATCATCTTAAGCGCATGGAGCCAGTTCTCTACTTGGAGCACTGCCCACAGAAGAACGCCACCACATCTCCGCCTTTGATTGAGCAACTTCGAGCATTAACCACCTCCCGCAGCCTGAAGGAGTAGCAGACCATCGGCCTGCTGTCTTTGTGCAAGAACAACAAAGACAATGCAAAGTAGATCCTTCTGTCTAGAGACACGCCATCACCACCCATTTCACCTTGTTGAGAAAACAATGGAGTTGGTCAGCACTGCTCCTGCTCGATGGATAAGTAAGGAGAGGAGGTCGAGGTCAGTGATAGTGCCAGGAGGGAAGGAGGGGGGTCGGTGTCGCTCGAATGGAGAAGAGAGGGGTCGGGGTCGGCTCGTGAGGATTCGATTCAGGGCCCATCCCGAGTTAGGAGTTTGGAATCAGGCTGGGTTGAGGTCGGGCCTGGATCAGGACACGATTCGGGTCTATCTACGGGCCACCTAGAGCAACTGCCATATATTCTTCGATGATTAGTAACAATCGTCGTCGTTTCAATAATATAGACATATATTATGTCAACAACTAACAAGCCATCAACGTTGCTCTTAACAATTGATAACTTGCCTGGCGGATTTTTTCTACGAGGAGGCGTCTTTTTAACCATCAAGAAATCCTTATATTAGTAGGGTGCTAAGCACCAACTCCCCACTTTTGGCTCTTTATAGGGTGCTAAGCACCAACTTCATATTCGATTAGAGTTCATTCGATAATAGTTCAAAAATGTCCGTTCGTTTCTAAACGAACTAAACATGAACTTTAAATTTTAGTTCGATAGCTTAACAAACTGAACATGAACGTAACATATGTTCATTCGATAAAAGTTCAAGTTCAATATATGTATACATATACGTGTGTATTTGTATGTGTAACTTAGTATTTATACACTTTGATAAATTTCGAAGTTAAAGAAATTGTGCTATTTATTGGGTTTCGTATTTGAATAATTTTTTATTTTTACTGCTTATCGAACCTTATTATCGAACTCCAGTTTCGAACTTGTTTATATAAACAAGTTTTAGTTAAGTTACATTGTTAATGAACTATTATCGAACCGAAATCAAACGTTCATTTTGTAAACGAACTCGAACTCGAACATATCCTATCGAACATTTATCAAACCGAACTCGAACTCGAACTTTCGAACTTCCTTATCGAACCGAACTCGAACAGAGGTCCATTCGTTGCAGTTCGGTTTGATTAGCAATCCTAGCTCTTTACTTCACCTTGCGCCCTCCTCCCGCTCTCTCGCTACTCTGGCGATCCTCTATATTGTTAGCGTTGTTCTGATGCTCGTCAACACTGCTCTGGTGCTGCTCGGGTCCTCCTCCCCTTCTATGTCGATGCTACCTTGTTCGATGGATCTATTTTTGCTACTACACTTCTCAACACAATCTGAATAGGATAAATTTTAAATTTATACACTTTCTAATTTTGTATAAGTACCATTAATCTTATCTAACTATCTTAATATTTTGATTCCTATGCTATATGATTTTGGATATAAATTTTTTATCATGTGAATTAGAATTTTGTTATGTAAACAACTTCATCTCCAAGATATCCCAGATATAAAGAGGGATTCTCTGAGATTTTTCGTCTCAAACATATGGGACAATCAGATCTTAACATTAGTTATCATCGCAAGTATTCACAATAATTACGATGTCATCTACATAAAGCATGGTAAATACAATGGCGCTTCCATTCAGATTTTTGTATACACATGTCCCATTTAGATTCTTTATGAAATCAGGGCTATACAAGATTTCATCGAATCAGATGTTCCAACTACGAGAAGCTGAAGAAATTCAACTTCATATGATATCCTCATCGAGGTATACATTGAGGAATAAGATCTTGAGACTACTCCATATAGATATCCTCATCTAGGTATACATTGAGGAATAAGATCTTGACATCTATCTGCTAGATGTCATAGTAAAGATGTATGGATATAGCTACAAATGTTTTGATGGATTTAATCATAGCTATAAGAGATAATGTCTCATTGTAATCGATGCCTTTTCTCTATGTGCATCCTTTAGCAACGAATCGTTCCTACGAACCGTTCTTTACATGGACCAAACAACCCCAAATCCTTAAATGTTGTATACTTGACTTTGTACCATACCAAAGCTCACTAGGAATTTTGGATACATATTTATTGGAATCTTGTTTAGAACATAAGTTGAAATCATTATTGAATGTTACATAATATTGATATCCATTACAAGTTGCGGTGCTAAACGGATCACAAACATCCGTATGTATTAGGTCAAATACACCTTTGCATCTTACACCATTCTTAGATAATGGTACCCTGGATATTTTACCTCGAATATAATGCCTTAGAGAGATACCCAAAGAGATGTATGGAGATGTGAAAACACTCATTGGTACAAATATTGTGAAGGATATGCTTCGTTGTAAGATGAAAGGAAGGCACTTTGATTAGAGAATATATGCTCAAAATATTTGGGTATATCACTAAATTGGAGATGCTTGGGGCTTAGATGCATGTAGCAATGAGCAAGGTATGACCCTCGTCCCATTTTTGTTGAAGTACGAGAGATCCTTTGTTTAAGGTTCTCATACTTTCCCAAGGAGAGCATGTATCCTATGCGCTCTACTATAAGTACTAGCTCCAAATTATGTATCTAATCCGATTAATTTGATCATGCCAGCTGATTGACTTCGAGTGGCTTATTTAAGGGATTCCATCTGAAAATAAAAGGTTTACACTTGTATTTAGTCTTGATTAAAGTGAATTATTTTAAATTAAGATCCTCTCAATTTTTCATACTTTGAAGTTCCTTTGTAACTTTCAAAGCATAATGTATGTCTAGCCAAATAGCTCAAGCAATATTTATGTCTCATTTCCACTTCTACTGCACCCTAATAATATATGAAAATGAAATTACAGTGAAATAAATTGGATTTTTTTTGGCCTTGTAAATCCAACTTTCATTCCTAGTTGGGTCTTTAACACCTACAACTACTATATATTTGATGTTAGCTTCCTGTTAATTAGACCAACCGTCAATGGGGAAAAAAGATACGCTATGCATAATCCAATACCGCCTCAATAATACGAGGAACACTATTAGGATCACTATGGATACGACCCATCTCTTTTGAGAAACAAGCAGTCCGATCTATATGAACTTGTATTTCGGAGTCATGACTATGCATAACCATTTCCAAAACAATCCAAGATGTCATAGCCCTTTGCAATGATGGAAGATCATGGACACCATCATATGACTTTCCATATGATGCTTAAATTAATGATTAATCACTTTGAATTATATTCTCATGACTAGTTAGTTATGGAAAATATAGCTCATAGATTATTAACCATTAATATAATCTAACTAAAACAATAATAATACAAATAATATATAAGTATTATTGCAATCAACACTTTGATTTCTATACAAACAAGCAATAATCAAACAATATATGCAGACAATCATGGTTTCTTCCTTTTAGAAGACTACAATATGACCCAGTCAAATGTAGACTTTCTTAGAATATCTCTGGTCAGGTGAAGCAAAATATAAGTACGAGCGTTTCCTTAACTAGTACGGTGCTGATTAACTAATCATCACAACAAGCCATATCTAGTCACCAAAATCTATATTGAAGTTCATATAAAAATATTAAATTGTAATCAAGTGCTTAAGTCAATATTCCAGTGCTATCGATTAACAATAAGAATATAAAAGTAAAGGAAACATAAAATAAATAGACACTTCAATTATTTTATACAACTAAATAAATAAATAATGAATTTGAATTCCAAATTTACAAGTTGCGACCATTAAAACTCAAATTGGAAGGCATCATATAACTTAGACTTAAAATTAGTTGAGACTACAAATATTTCCAAATATTAAATCCAAGTCCTGATGTGAATATATCAAATATATCCTCATCAATTTTGAATCTGGTAATAAGAAAAATAAGTCATTGTATTTTGTCAAGTCTACTTCCAACAATGCCTATGGAGAAATCTAATTTCCCGATGCCGCATAGTTAGAATTACAGGATACTTTTACATTGATTGGGGACTTGATTGATGAATTATTACTCAATATTTTAAAGTGATATATGACTAAAAAAGCATAAAAGATATGTGTAACTATTCTCTACGATCTTTTATCGAAATCAAAGTCTGCATGCACTTTCGACAACGGAATTTTCTCCTAGACGTCAGTAACTTTTGGCAAATCTTTTGAGTATGAGTCCATACCTTCTAAACATCATAATATATCCATTTTTGTTCTAAATAGGGTGAATAATGGTGACACATTTTTTTATCGAATCATTTGAAATACAAAAGTTCCAACTAAAACAATGTACCCCAAATGGGATAATATGGCTTATTATTTGCATCGAAGAAACTTCATAATACCCATGAATATATTCAAGAAACTTAATAATATGGCCGATTGTTGTTGGACATTTCCTTTATGTATATGGGCTCTCTCATCGATAAGTTTGTACATTTTTATACACAATACAATATATATTTTACGAATTTTGCAAGTTTATACATTATTATACACATTTTACCTACTTACAAAATTTACAAGTTTCTACCCACTTCCATGTATTTTATTGAATACATAAAATATGTGAAAGTATGAGTTATGAGTAAAGCATATAATAATATATATGACACCTCTCTTTACTTAGATTGTGTTATGCCCTCGAAATACAAAGAGAAATGAAGACATAACCCGTACTAAGGCAAGGTAGTACAAATAATGGAATGAATAGAAGTCAACCAACTCTCAATACTCGGGCACACGCTTCAAAAGGTAAACCTTATATTTGTATGATCATGATGAAACGACATTGGAATTGTTCCCACGCTATGTAGTTTTATCGAAAAAAAATTAACTTCACCTACATCATCAACCAATATGACTAGTTGACCTAGATCAGATACGATTCGATGTCCATGTTCAGTGATGCGCGAAGTGTAATCCCTCGCCTTCACTCCTTCCTTTGGTGGTACAAATCATGCTCCTAAAAAATCAAAATGTTGATATTTCTACTGTCTATGGATTTCAAACTACATGACGTGATTTAGGCTAAATATATCAAACTTAAGCCCAAATACAACAAACATAAAAAGTGTTAATAAATTATATCCTAAGGACCTTGAGTTAATGATGGCACATATATTTATCGATAGCAGTATATTTGTATATTGTATGATCTCAGCATGCAAGTTCAAGTACCACTTTACGAAGATCAAGTGTTTATTTTGGTCAAGTTCACTTGTTGATGTAATTGGTAATTATAATCAGCCCACTGATATTTATGCATGTATGCATGTTACATGTACTAGGAAGTCAATTCATGCCAATTTTGCAAAATTCCCAGAATTGATTCATCAGTTATATATACTCTCCATCGATCAACTTTTGCTCTTGTCAAGGACTTAGATTGATCAATCTCTGGCTTAATTCATCGATTTTGGTTATTGTTGACCGATCAATCAACCATGACCAACTGATCAATCAACTTCAACTCCTGGATATGAAACTCGTCTGGTTGATCATTGAAAAATCAACTTGCATATCTACTAGATCATATTTGATGTTTAAATATTTAACAACCACTTAATAATGAAAGTGATCGATCAATCTTCTCATTCTCAATCAACTAGTTTTCAGTGATCGATCAACTTTGATCCATGTTATTCTTCTCAAAGGCAAGTTACATCTTAATTGAGGTGCAATGGCTATAACATATTTTTGATATATAAGCATTATACAAGGATATGTAGACCCTCTTTAAAAGAACAATATCTCATATAAATTTCATATTTCTCTCAACCATTCTGTTGCATTCCCAAGCTAAGGTGATCTGTTTATTCTAATCAACACTGGGTTTACTATTCAAGATATCTTGCTATTGTTCTTATATATGTATCTATACATAGCATATAATATATGTGGGTAATATTCAAAATATATATGTTTGTATCTCTTTTCCATAACCATTTTACAGGAAGACTTTGTACATGATCCAATCTTGCAGGAAAGCTTTGGTTTTTTATCCAATCTTGCAGGAAAGCTTTGGTTTTTTATCCAATCTTGCAGGATATCTCTGTGTTTGATTAAAGGTCAAAGGGCTTGGCAATTGATTCAATTTTGACAAAAGTTCAATATTTGGTACGATATCGAAGACTTTGATGTTAGATCCAGAATAAGAGTACAATTTTATGGATCTTTGCCAGATGATTTAAGGTTGCACGAGTTCTAGTGTTCGATCCAAAATACTTGTAAATGGAACGAATATCCATCGCAAATAATTCTAGTAGTGAAAATGTTGATCATCATGGCTAATCAAGAATACTAAGTCAGGACTTAGGTCATATTTTAATTCAATTGGGTTTCCACATTAAGTACATCATTACAAGTGGTTACTTATCTTGTATGATCTTTACAACTGTGATTGTCTTTTGTGTTACTTACCTGTACCAGTAATTTTTCAATCCTACGAGTATCAACAACGAAAAAGGCAGAGATTCAACTCGCGAATGCTAATAAAGAGAAAAAATCCATTCATAAAAAGGAATAAGGTTTAAGAACATCATAATTAGGCTCTAAAATCTTAAGGTGGACATCAAGCAACCCATGAAAATAAAAAAATCTTCTTAGATTGCTAACATCATGCTTGAGGTCTACTAGAAAAGTTATCAAAAAAGAAAATGATTAAAAGGTAATAGTAATAAATGATCTAATTGGTTAGCTTTTCACATATGATGTCAGAATACAAGTCGAGCCGACTACATCAAAAGTAGCCTTGCTCTTCAAGTTGAGTGAACCACATCAAAAGAAGACTCAGATGAAGACATCACATTTACATCTTGAAAGTTCAAGATGTTAAAAAAGGATCAAAAGAGTGCAAGACGAAAGAAAACAAAGTTGTATGTTAAAATTGTAAAAGGAAGGGTCAGTTTTAAGAAGAATGTTCCTTAAGCAAGATATAACTAAAAAAAATGTCTTTTCAAAAAGAGGAAGGCTCGGTCAAATGAAGTCGTCATGGACACACAAGTTCCCCAAGCAAAAGGCTACTTTGCAAGCAACATGAGATGATTCAAGCTCAAGCGAAGATGAAGACGATGGATAAGAAAACAAAGCACTTCTTGGACCACTGACAATCGATGGTGAGGTAAAATCCTATGAATTATTAAATGATTTTCTTGAACTACACATACTATTAAATGATTTTCTTTGAAAGAAACAATATTTCCCTAAAAGCTAAAGCTAAAAGCCAATAACAAGAGCATGAAACCAAAATTAGAAGCCTCAAGGATAATATTAGCTCTATAGAAAATAACACATAAGAACTAAAAATAAAAATCGAAATTCTTGTGAATGATACCAATGGTAGGGATACCATACATAACTTGTATGTACTCTAATTATCGGGCTTTAATGACCTGGTTTAAATGTATGTAACTTCTTAATATAAGATAGGGCAACAGCATGAATATGGTCAAACAAATTTGTTACTGCAAACAAACCGATAGCAACTAGGTTCTCTTGAAGGTCCTAGAGCACTTCTGAATAAGGACATGGCAAAAAAGATAGAAATACAAGAAAATCATTTCCCCAGCATAATACTATCAACAAACGATGCAAACAATCAGACGTACTTAACAGCCATGGTCCCAAGTACAACATATAAAAAACTGACTGGACGGTGAAAACCTAACAGACAGACCAATACATTACATGCATTTGGCCTTGTCAAACTCTGTTAGCATCCTATAAATGGTGACCTAAATTAGATGAAAAAGGAACTAAATATTATCCTGAGAAGCATTTAGGATGAGGAATCAAGAGAGAGCTTTTCAATATCTGCAGCACCATGAGCGACTTTCTTAAGTGCGAGCGCAGTCTTGTAAGGCGGAGCAATGGGAGGCTGGACAGGATCCAAGCTTCGATATGAAGCACCTCCTTGTTCAACGGAAGGGAGAGGGTAGGAGCGGTCTGAATCATACCCGCTGAGGTCCCCACAAGCCAAGAAAGGGATGTAGATCATGTTAGGCCCCTCCAACCATCCACTGCTGCAATCTTCTGTCAATGAACAGCCAATAGCCCCGTTTCAGTACAAAATCATTGTCGAGTAAAGCTGTTAAAGCTCTTGTTGGAGTTCGAGGGATTGCATGAGAATAGCAGTCTAATTTGGGAAGGTTGGGAGATGGCAAAGCTACCAAAAACATCTTACCAGAATGAATAGGAGTGTTATTTGTACAAATTTAGTATATCACCCAAAATAAAACTCGAACCAACTGATTTATGCGGAAAATGGATTAAACTCAAAACAAAGAGAGAGCGAGAGTGAACAGTCCAACAAGTTCTTACGGATGATGGGGGAGAATCCCCGAGAAAGCATTAAACTGATATCTTCACTTCACATAGAAAAATACTTTTGGGTCTTATAATTCGAGAAAAATGCTATTCGAATTAAATGTTATTATTCACATTTCACATATGAAAGTTGCATGTTGACTTACCAGTATCAGTCACACCAGATGGACTGCCAATTTTCTCCAGAAGACGATGAAGATCTTTTGGATTAAATCCCTCAGGTGGAGAATAATTCTCGCAAACTGCAAAGGCCTCTGTATATGATAAAAATTCATATCAGAAATAACTGAGATAATCAACAACAGCAAGAAGTCCGCAAGTGCAAGAAAAGATAGAAAATTTAACAATGAAACTACATTCATCAAATGCATGGGGGAAAATGTGATCGAGCAATGCGTGTGATAAATGAATCATTGAACCCGATTTATTCCATGAATGCATCCATAGCCACTGGCATCCCTCACGTGTAAAAATAGGACGAATTGATGGGAATAAATCAAAGGCACTATAGTTCTCTTATATAGAGAAGACAAAGGGGAAAATACATAAGAGCGCCATAAAAAAAGATAGTACCAACTTCTTAGAATAAAATAAACTCTCAACACTTCCAATAAAGTGACGGCCTGGTGATCCATTATACTTACTTGAAAGTACATCTATCAAAGGCAATACAGATAAAAAATATTTGGTAAAGATATATCCATTGCCAGCTCAACAGAATTGTTGGAGTATGTGTCATTTATGTAAGATGGGTAAATAGATCCTTCCAAGATCCATTTACCACATCTAATGTTTAGTCTCACATCTACCAGTGGTGGGACTTGGAGGGTCTGAGGAGGCTATATATGAAGCCCTAAAACTCATGTATCAGATGAGAAAGTGGAATGCATACATGCAGCCCTTTGAGGCTTTCTCCCGTGGTTTCATCCCACTCCTTAGGGAGTAGGGTTCCACGTTAAATCATGTGTTCTTAATGCTTATTTTTCTATCTCTGATATTTGCTTCCACATTCTAATTTTCTAACATGGTATCAGAGCGGGTTCGATTCTCTAGGATTTTATGTTCGTTCGTTATTTAATTCGAGTTCCGATTCTTGTTGGAGTTGATTATGAAGATTCAAAGTTCATAAGATTTGTGATTCATGTTCAAGATCTAGGGTTTTTTTTGAAATTTCGTACATGTTCAAATAGATTCTAGTTATGAAGATTGGCTACATCATCAAGTTCTAGGGTTTTCTAGAAACCCTAATTAAGCGCATCAAGTTCTATGGGTGTTCATCATTCTCTGTTGTTGCGGCACCGCAAGAAGCCTCTCTTCTAGGAGGAGCATCTCCTCTCCAGGAGGCGCCTCGCTACAGCTCTAGGCGGAGGCAACATGCGCCGATATCGTCTCTAGGCAGCATCTGCTCCAAGCGGAACATAGAGATCCATTCCCCTCCAGGAGAAGGGTAGGCACGCCAAGTTCGAGTGCCCGGACTGCAAGGTCATGGCGTCGGACACCAAGTTGATGCAGATCCACCACGAGACCAAGCATCCTAAAATCCTATTCGAGGAGGATAAGGTTGTCAACCTCCTCCTTTAGACGCCACATTGATCATGCCACCTACAACCATCAGGCAGCACCGCCGAAGGATCTTTAGCGTGAGCACGAACTTTGTATGCCACCTCTCCTCCTCTTATAAAGGACGTGGCGATGTCTCCTCTCGGCAGTGCGAGCATCTCTCCTCCATATCTCAAGGTCATGCAACCCTTCCTCCAGGAAATGATCATGTGCAGGCCACGATAGCCACCATCTCTTCCAAGCGGCATCGCATGCCTCCAGAGGTGTGAACACCCGACCACTTCTCTCTCGTTCTTGATTTCCAAGCGGTGGCACACCTTCGAGTGCCCTTCGAGCATGCTCTAGCGTGAATACCTCCAGGCGATCCTGCCGATCAACGGGGAGGTGAAGCCCCTCCCAGATCTACAGGCGGTGATGGCACCCCTCGTGGTACGCTCTCCTGCTCCAGGCAGCAACGACGACTCTAACCATGTCCTGCAGGAGGCAAGGAAAGAGGAAGCCCCTAGCAGAGGTGGCAGTCGTGAGATGGGGTTTCCCATCGTGAGAACCCTAGGTTCAATGGTAGAAAAGGCCTGATGGTCCTCATGTATTTAAAAAAAGGAGAGAGAGAGAGAGAGAGGAGGTTGTGTTTTTTTATAGAAAAGGAGAGATTTCAAAAAAGAGCCCGAACTATTTAGCCCAAGTGGGCCGAAGATTGAAGGGTCCTGTGGAAAAAAGGAGGGTCGTTTGCATTAAAAAAGAGGATTTGTTTTGAAAAAAATGGACGGATATTTAAAGAGGGAGAGAAAAAATAGTCTGAAAAAAAAATAAAAGCCGAGAAAAAAAGAGAATGAACGGCTAATTGAAAAAATGTTTTAAAGAAATGAAAAGAAAAGCTGAAAAAAATGATCGGGTAAGTGATTCATGTTTTCTTCCATCTTCATTTTCATGTCTTCTCCCAACTTTGTCGGTGTGATTGTTTTCCGACAAGTATGGGAGAAAGGAGGGGTATTATGTAGAGTTCTACGACCATGATGACTCGAGTTCAGATTTAGATTCTCCAGTCAGAGGCAGCCAGAGGTCAGATATTCCAGACTTTGCATTTCAGTTTCAGACTCATTGGTTCAGAGTCCAAGTTCAAGACACTCCATACCGGAGTGATCCATTTTCTTCAAGTTCTCCTGAGAGACTATTTTTCAGATGCACATGTGTGCGATATTTTGTATGTGGTCCCCATCTTTTGTTATTTTGGTAAGAGTTTTCATGTGTTACATAGGGACTCCAGAGTAGAGATCACAATCCCTATGCCATGTGAGCTAGGGTTTTCATGTGGTTTCATAGGGACTTTAGAGCGGAGATCCCGTTTTCTGAGCCAATACAGGAGAGATCCAGTTCTCCGACGAGAAGACTTTTTCCGACTCCATTCTACAGTGACAGTGGACTCGAACGAGGATGTCACCACGACTTTTTCACTTCGGCCCTTTCAGATATGGAGCATGTGTCCACATATTGTGGCGGGCCAGAGATCTCTAGGTGGAGACTCATTTTCAGTTGTAGTGACTCTGACAGATGCAGTACATAGCACATGCTCTCTAACGAGGAGATTCAGTTTGACTCACATTCCAGCGCGTTCGGTCCTCACCTGCATTGCATGAGAAGCAACGTCGTCGACAACAGTCGGCAGTTGTGCGCGTTGAGTAGATATTGTTCGTAGTGTCTTGTATTGTGAGTTTGAGTGATTTCTTTCTGTGTGTCCAAGCTGAGCATTGCATGCTCCAGCTTGAGGGGGTATTGGAGTATATGCTCACTTATGTAAGATGGGTAAATGGATCCTTTCAAGAACCATTTACCACATCTAAAGTTTAGTCCAACATCTGCCAGTGGTGGGACTTAGAGAGTCTGAGGAGGCTACATATGAAGCCCCAAACCTCCTGTATCAGATAAGAATATGTAATGCATACATACGGCCAGTGTTGTTAAGGCGCGCGCCTAGGCGCCCAGGCGCCCCAAGCCGTGCGCCTAGAAAGCACGCCTTGTTTTCATAAAAAATGGTGCATGCCTTGGGTCGCCTGCGTGTCAGGCGCGCCTGGGCGCCGCCTAGGCGACTTTTTTTATGTCTATTACACATATATCGCATTTTCAAAATGCGATATACATAACGCATTTACAAATTGCGATATACATAATGCATTTTCAAGATGCGATATACATGTCGCATATTGGAAATGTGATATACCCGTTCGACCCTGTATTACCCCACCGCATTCGACCCGACCCTCATTACTCTGTTTAGCAGAGAAACCCCTTGCATCGTCCCTGTCTCCTCCGCAGCCGCCTCCCTACCTCTTCCAGCGGGCTCCCTCCTCCTCCGACGGCCTCTATCCTCCTCCGACGTCCTCCCGAGTCCCTACCTCCTCCAACGGAGGCCTTCTTCCTCCAGCGGCCTCCTTCCTCCTCCAGCGGCCTTCCTCCTCATCCAACGGCCTCCCTCCTCCTCCGGCGACCTCCCTACCTCCTCCAATGGCCTCCCTCCTCCTCCAGCAGCCTCCTTGCGTTCTCTTGCTCTCCCATTGAAGAATGACTTTAATGGAATCCTTGGATGGGGATGTCATTCCTAATCCCACTACTACACCAACTCCATCTACGGTGCAAAGGCCTGGAGAAATTGATCCCCGCTTCACCGCCAAGATGAATGATCCATGCTTGAAAGCGGCGTCGAAGGATCCCGGTTGGAAGTACTCTTTTTGGCCGAATACACTAGACAAGAATAAGGTGCAATGTGCATTGTGCGGCCACATTACTAATGGTGGAATCAAAAGGCAGAAAGAACACTTGATTGGTGGTTATCGAGATGTATCTATGTGTCCAAAAGCCACTGTGGAGATTAAGAAAGAGATGGCTGACTTCAAAAATCGTAACAAGAAGAGGAAGATAGTCGTTGATTACAGATATAGTGGAGCTGATTCAAACATTCCAGATGCAGATGATGGTGATCATGGCGAACATGTAGTCATCTTGGATGACTCACATCCTACGGCTACAATAGGTAAAAACACTTCTGGTTCATGTTCTGCAAATAGGCCACCTGTACGAAAGGATTCACACGACAAGGGTCCTATGGACTCGTTTACTTCTGCTAGCACATGGGAGGTTGTGGCACAAAGGAAGGCAGCAAGGGCTCGTGGTGAAGCACAACAAACTATAATTGAGTTTTCTTTAAAAAAGGATGCTACACAGGTGGCATATGATGCCATAGCTGAGCTATTCTATACAGGTGGCATTCCTTTTAATGTTGCACAACGAGAAGCTTTTGAGGTGGCAGTGGAGGCTATTGTCCAAGCTGGGAGAGGATTTGTTCCTCCATCTTATCACCAATTGTGAAAGCCCCTACTTGAAAGATTATATGCAAGGACCAAAGATTTGCAGGTGAAGCATGAAAGCCATTGGAGGACATATGGATGCACGATTATGTGTGATGCATGGACTGATAAACGACAACGAAGTCTGATTAACTTCCTTGTTAATTCTCCAGAAGGGTCATTTTTTATTTATGCAAAGAATGCAACATCCGATGTACACACCGGGGAGTATGTGTTCAAATTGATAGACGAAGCTGTGGAGATGGTGGGTGAGGAGAATGTTGTACAAGTTGTCACCGACAATGCAAGTAATTTTGTTTTAGCAAGAAAGTTACTGATGGAGAAGAGGAAAAACCTCTTTTGGACTCCATGTGCTGCACACTGCTTGGATCTGATGCTTGAAGATATTTCCAAGTTACAGAAATTTGCAGGAGTTATCAAGAGGGCCAGAAAAGTAACAACTTATATTTACCAGCATATTCGGTTGCATGATGCGTTTCTACAATTCAGTGAGGATCACCAAGAGCTGTCTAGAAGCGGAGTTACCCGCTTTGCTACCAACTACTTGACCCTTAGTAGTTTTCTCAAGCAAAGGAAAGCTTTGGCGTCTTTGTTTATTTCTGAGGTGTGGAACACTAGTTCTTGGTCGAAGACACAGGATGGGAAATATGTCTATGAAACTGTGATGGCGAATGCTTTTTGGGAAAAAATTGAAGATTATCTTAGATATGTGCAACCCATCGTTACCGTGCTGCGTTTAGTGGATGCTGACGAGAAGTCGCCCATGGGATACATTGCTAGGGCTTTTGACACTGCAAAGGAAATGATTATTGAAAACTTTGGTAGGAAGGAAACAGATTACATGCCTATTCTACAAATTATTGATTCTCGTTGGGATAATCAGATGGCTCGTCCTTTGTATGGTGCAGGATGTTTCTTGAATCATGCATTTTATTATAAAGTGAAGGACAACAATGAGGCATTGATGGGAAGGTATGAAGGTGATTTCATATTTTGCCTTGAGAGGATGGTTGATGATCCCGATCAACAAGACGTGATATGCTCTGAAATGGAGGTCTACAAAGGAGCTCGTGGTATGTTTGGCAGGGCAATTGCTAGTAGACAAAGGGAAAAAAACCACCATGTAAGTTACATTTTATTATTTATATTGAATGATTTAATGGTAACATGTGTTTACATTGTAGACTTATTGTGTAGTGGAATGGTGGGATACTTATGGAAGTCTCACCCCCGCTCTGAAGCGGGTAGCAAAGCGTATTTTGGGACTATGTTGCACATCTTCCTCATGTGAACGCAATTGGAGTGCTTTTGACTTTGTATGTATCAAAAAACACTTATAAATTTACAAATATAAATGCCAACTTTATACTTGTAAATTTACGTAATACTTGAATAAATGTGCAGATCCACACAAAGAGGAGGAATAAGTTGGAGGTTGATAGACTTTCCAAGCTTGTTTACATCCAATACAACAAGCAACTTGAAGAGAGATTCAAAAATAGGAGGCTCGGGAATTTAGCAAAAGATTTTAATCCAATTGCTCTTTCAGAGTTAGATTGGTCAAGTGAATGGATGACAGGTCTTTACGTGGAACCAGAGGTTGTACCGGGGCTTACATTGAGGGTCATTGATGAAGCATTATGTGCTTCTCAAGCATATGAAGGATCTCGTCCTAGAAGGAGTCAACCACAAGCACAACCAAGCACTTCAGCACGTGGTGGTCTTCGTGGCCGTGGTCGTCGTGGTACTCGTCGTGCACATGTGATTAGGCGACAATATGTACCTCCTCATGTTCCGGACGATGAGGAGGAAGAAGACGAGGAAGATGATTGGATGGATCTAAATGATGATGGCCAAGAGCAAGATGAAGGACATGAAGAAGAAACTAACCTGTGTGATGATGATGATTGAAGCATTGTTGTATTAGATTATTGTCTTTCAGTCTTTGAAATGTTGTGTTATGCCAAACAATTTGTCTGTATTTTTAGTACATTTTCCACCTTTTTTTTGCCAAACAATTTGTCTGTATGCCAAACATAGCTTGTTTAATTATCTATGTTTTGATTCCTTTATGTGTTGTGATTCTTCATTCTTGTGATTAATCACTAATGTTTGGTTAAATGATATTTAGTACTCTAACACTCTAGTTACTATGTATTTATAAATACAAAAGGTCTTGACAGAAAAATAAATCCAATACTTACTGTAATTTTTCTTAAAAAAATATATTAATTTATGTCGCATCTCCAAAATGCGACATGCGCTTAAAAAATAAAAAATGATGTTGCATTTGAGACATGCGACATCCATTTGTTTTAAATAATTATATGTCGCATGTCTCAAATGCGATATAGGTCACATTTTGTTAGACGCCTAGGCGCGCCTAGGCGCCCAGGCGCCCAGGATGAACGCCTTGGCGCCTTGCCGCCTTAATAACCATGCATACGACCCTTTGAGGCCTTCTCTCGTGGTTTCATCCCGCTCCTTAGGGAGTAGGGTTCCACGTTAAATCGTGTGTTCTTAATGCTTATTTTTCTATCTCTGATATTCGCTTCCACATTCTTATTTTCTAACATAAACGTAAGTTGTCATATAACTTTTTTTATGTTATGGTCCTAGTATAGTAGCAATTAACTCTTACATGCTTGACTTTCATGAAATGCGAGATTGTTGGCAATATATTAGCACAATTCGATTGTAACAGAAGAATCACCTCTAAGAGAATGTCAAAACTGACCTTGCACACACAACCTCAACAATGACCAGGGTCATAGTCATGTATTTTGACTCTGCATCATGTAACCAAAATGTCACCAAGAAAACATAAAATCCGATGGTGGATTCTCTATCCTTGAGAATTCCAACATAGTTTGCATCTTTATACAAGAATACCAAGGAGACTCTTACAAAGAAAACAAAGTCCCCTTCATAAAGGGACTTTAAAGTACGTGAGCATCATCATCACAATCTCTTTGTATACTTTCTTCAGCTTATTCATAAATCGATTAATTATGCTGATTGCAAGAGCAAAATATCAAGATGAGTAACGATAACATAAAGAAACTTTACAACAAGCCTTTTTATAGTTTGGTATCCACATTATATATACCACCACCAAAATTACGAACATCGAAATCTATTGGAACCATGGCAGGATGAGATCTCAACAATCCTAATGTTCATGTTCTTCCAAAACATCATTGACATAATCTGTTGATACGTAACAAGACCTCTGTGATTCCTGACAACTCTATGACAAGTAATGTAGATATCCAAGCTCTTTGGTGATAAAGTGCTTACTAAGAAAGGCCTTGGTCATAAATATACATTGAGGTTCGTCTCCGGTAAAATAATAATATCATCCCCATAAATGAAAAGTACCCACTTAATGCTCTAGTGGTAGTACAATGTGTCTACCATGCAAAAGACCAGGGTTCAAATCCCGATTCTTGCAGGGGTTGCGTTAGGTAGTCGACGGCCAGCATAAAAAATATAGTAGAATCTTTCAACATGGAATTGAGCAAGAATCCATGTAGCTGACCCTACTTATAGTGGGAGAAGGCTTAGTACAGTATCCTTATAAATGAAAAGCGCACATGTATACCCTTGCATCGGTACACTTTCATTCACTTTTTTGCCCAACAAATTCCTTGGTGTAGAACCAATACATACTAGCCTTCCACATACACATTGTATTGTTGGATATTTGATCTTAACAGTTTTGGCATTTACATTCTTGATAACCCATGAGCTTTGGTACACCCTATCTTGTATCGGTACACCTTGATTATTGGCGGCATCAAGATACGTATCTCATTATTGTTGCACCGATACACATGAATATGCACCCGTACACCAAATTGTGAAGGTTGTTACTTAGTCGTTTGTGTGGAAACTCAATTGGTTGCATAAATAAACGAATAACTTGTTTATTCTATGACCATAGGGCTCCTTTATGAAGAGGAAAAACCCTATAGGGCAAATACCAATGAGAAAATTACATAAAAAGGAAACAAGAAATACATAATACTATTACACTCCCCCACAAGCTTGGGAAATAAATGAATAACTTGTTTGTTCTCTCTCCAATCTCTACTCGTACTAACTTGGAGTGTGAGGCATGTCGGCTTGGGAAGCGCCATCGTTCTTCTTTTCCGAGTCGTCGGAGTCGTCACAGTTGTCAGTCGTTTGAGTTGTTTCATTTTGATATCCGAGATCCTAGGCGTGTTCCCGATCATCAGGGACATCGGTACTATATGGTTGTTGTGGATGATTTTTCAATATTATCTTGGGTTTTCTTGTTAAAGAATAAGTCTGAAGCGGGTCTTGTCATTAAATCATTTCTTATTGAAATTAAGAACATTTTTATGCTAACGTGAAGTTTATTCGCATTGACAATGCCTTGGAGTTTTCCACTTTACAGTTATCTGACTTTATCAGATCTCTTGGTATTGTTCATCAAACTTCTTGTGCTTACACTTCATAGCAGAATGGTTTTGCTGAATGCAAACACTGTCTTCTGGATGTCACGACGACTCTTGATTTAGAGTCGAGCTCATCATTCCTTCTGATGTGATGTGGTTCTTACTAATTGCTACTTGGTTGAATAGCATGCCTTTCACTATCCTTAGAGAAAAAGTTCCTTTCTTGATTGTGTTTCCAGAAAAGGACCCGTTCTCACTTACTCATCGGGGCTTTGGGTCTGTGGCATTTGTCCACAATTTTACTCCTGGTCGTGACAAGTTGTCTCCAAAAGTTGTCAAAAGTGCGTTCGTTGTCTATTCTTGTACCCAAAAAGAGAATAGATGTTTTGATCCTATAGGGAAAAGGTATTATGTGAGTGTTAATGTCACATTCTTTTAGTCTATTGTGTATTTTTCTCTTGCAGGTGCCAGGTTGTCTAATGCTGACTCTGGAGAGGATGTCTTTATTCCACCACCTTTGTTATCTCCATCAACAATGCCCCATGTTGAGTCACAGCCACCTCCACCTCCCCCACCACCTCCATCTACACTGACACAGTTTCTGTCATGGTTTTACGTTCACAAGTCCTCTAATTACCCCTCTACTCATGTGCCTTCCTCGTCATCCAGCACGCCTCAGGTACGTACTAAGCACATTGTTTCTACTAATGACACTGGTGATATACCTGTAACACAAACTACTGTACAGGAGGAACCGAACCAGAGAACAGAGAGGCTGATGACCTTGATGTTCCTATTGCCTTGTGGAAGCCGCGTCGTAACTATGTCACGTATCCTCTAGCTGCTCATCTTCATTGGATCATCTTTTACAAGAGTACAGAAGGTTTGTCATGGGACTCTTTGTTGTTACTATCCCATGAACATACCAGAAGGACGATCAGGATAACAGTTGACGACTTGCCATGGAGGAGGATATGACCGCTTTACAGTCTCATGGTACCTGGAGTGTTGGCTTTGCTCCTCCAGGTGTCTTTGTTGTGAGGTGCAAATGAATTTTTACGGTCAAGCAATATGCAGACGGCAATATTGATCGCTACAAGGCAAGGCTTGTAGCACATAGGTTCGCCCAGACTTATACGGTGGACTACCGGCATACCTTTCACTAGTGGTTAGACATTCGACATTGTGTATTCTCCTATCAAATGTTATGACTCGGGACTGCCCTCTTTACCAACTTGATGTGAAGAATGTGTTTCTATATGGAGATCAATAGGAGGAAGTATATAAGTAGCAACCACCAAGGTTTGTTGCTGAGGGGGAGCCTCAGA
Organism: Ottelia alismoides; assembly: GCA_037367405.1. Lineage (NCBI taxonomy): Eukaryota > Viridiplantae > Streptophyta > Magnoliopsida > Alismatales > Hydrocharitaceae > Ottelia > Ottelia alismoides. The sequence goes on along the minus strand of JAZKJV010006346.1, from coordinate 421,100 downwards.
AGGTGTGTAGGCTCCACAAGGCTACTTACGTCCTGAAGCAGAGTCCGAGAACTTGGTACCAGAAGCTATCAGAGTTGATAGAGCACTAGGGGTTTGTGCCGTCCACCGCGGATCATTCGCTCTTTGTTCAGAGGACACAGAAAGGTGCAGTTGCCATTCTGGTTTATGTTGATGATATTATTGTCACAGGTGATGATGGGCAGGGCATTTAGGCTACCAAGGAGTTCCTAGGTCAACCATTTGTGACTAAGGATATTGGTAGTCTTCATTACTTCCTTGGACTAGAGTTTGTCAGGAACCATAGTGGTCTTGTGATGACCCAGAGGAAGTTAGTCACTGATCTTCTACTAGAGACATGGATGACATGGTGCAAGCCTGCTACTACCCTTATGGATCCGAGCATGAGATTATATGATGATGACACTGAGGAGGTAGACAAGAGGAGAAACAGGGAGCTTGTTGGGAAGCTCCTCTATGCTACTATCACCAGGCCAGACATATCCTTTGTTGTAAGCAAGGTGAGCCAGTTTATGGAGCAGCCCAGGAAGGGTCACATGGATGTTGTTTATATGATCCTGAGATATTTGAAGACTTCACAATGTATTGATCTTCTATTCAACAGATGTATCTCTCTTGAGTAGACAGGTTGGGCATATGTGATTATGCAGGATGCTCAAGAGATAGGAAGTCTACTTCTAGCTTTGCTATTTTTGTTAGGAGCTCACTCATGTCACAGAAAAGCAAGAAGATGATAGTGGTTGCTAGATCCAGTGTAGAGTCTGATACAGAGCCATGGCTCAAGGGAGCACAGAGATGATGTGGTTTAGATCCGTCTTGACTGATCTTGCTGTTGAGGTAACTCTTCCCATGCAGCTTTTATGCGACAATCAAGCAGCTCTGTTTATTGATAATAATCATGCATTCCACGAACGGATCAAGCATATATAGGCGGATTGCCACTATACCAGAGACATGATCCAGAAGGGTCTCATATATGCCTCCAATGTTTCTACCGGAGATCAGACTGCTGATATATTCACTAAAACCTGTGCTAGACGTCCATTTCAGAGATGTAGTTCCAAGTTAAGCATGATAGACATATATGCTCCAGCTCGAGGGAGAGGGTTGAGATATTTGTATCTCTTTATATTTATTTCTTATTTCTATTTTCTTTACATACCTCTTATGTAATTAACCCAGGGCTTTTCTCCTATATAAGAGAGCCCTAGGGTCTCTTCATTGACAAGTCATTCTATTTTTTTCCAACAGGTTGCAATGGCTGGAGACCCTCATTCCTTCCTAATTGATCAGGTTCCTCTTGTAGGTACATAGAGGCCTACAGCACGGCTTAAGGATCGATAAGAAGGCCAAACATCAACATCTCTAACATCATTGCACTCGAGCTCTTGTACAGTGAGCCACCAGAGTTCGACTTCTTGGTATCTGTGACCTTTTCCCATGCGTCTACAGTTGAACGAAAGAGGAAGGTATCTCTTGGAGTAGCAGTTGCATAACGATTACCAACCATTCACTTCCAACCATCTAGGGGAAATCTACTTTAAGGTATGATGGAATGGGGAACGAGCAAGTGATGGTGTGCGCCTTTGCTTTGCGTGAAAATGGAGCAAACTTTGTTGTGTAAGAATAAAACCATGTTGCGACAGATGAGATGGTGTGTAGTAAGTGGGAAAATTTGGAGCGCGATGAAAACATTGGATCAAGGTGATCGACGATGAGTTGGGAATGAATGTGTATTCATCTGAGATGGAGGAAGAGGAGCACCCGACAACCTCCGGTCTAGAGTGTGATTGGACGGGAATGGGATGTGGAGATGACGAGGGAAAAGTTATAGTATATTTATCATTCCGGGCAAAAATGCAATGGGCATCTAACAACCTTAGTTGTTTTAACGTGACCCTAAACCTCAATCCCCAATTTGTTTCAATCTAAAGATGTCTTTATATTGGAAATTGACATAAAGATATGTGTTTTTGTAATTTACCTTGTATTTATTATTCCTATAAATAGATTATTGCTGAGAATCCTTTTAACCCCTATCCTCGTCTTTTCATAGTGATTAATAAGACAAAACCTACCCTTTAAAGAAGTCTAGGGATGTATGGTCCATGTGGCTTTTTTGCCAGTTTGATGGATTTTCCACGTCAAATGTGTTTGTGTTTAGGGAAGTAGCTGCTCCTAAGATGAGAATACATAAATAAAATTGCAATAGAATGGAAGCTTATGGATGTCAACATGGGAATGCCAGTAATAAAAATGACGATAGTGACAAGACATTATAATGATGGTGTTCATCAGCTCTCAAACAAATAGTCTTCACCTGGCCAAACACAAACAACAAACCACCTGCAAATCGGTCCCATATGGTTTGTGTGCTACACTTAAAATAATTGCATGAAGTTGGGGCAGAGTGTATGTGCAATATGAACAGAAAAAACACAAATAAACAACAATTAAAATTAAAAATTGACTGTAGTTTCTTACGAAATATGAAATTTGACAAGATAACAATGGATATCTCCAACAAATTCTCTATTACGAAAGAAAATCATAGATTCTAGCTGCAACTTTACAGAATTAAACACTGAGCTGAGCTTTCAAGTAAAGAGAGAACTTTCAAATGATAAAAAAGACAATATATAATAGTCCTCACCTATGCTTGAGTTTCGGCTACTTTTTGGTTTCGCAAAGGTGACAATAGGGAAGAACAATTTCAGCTGAAAAAGAAAGTGTCCCTATGTTATGTAACGGTGCCAAAAATGTCTACTATCATCACAGAAAGCATCAGACACTCTATACATATTGACCTGCCTTTACGTGCATGTCCATTCCATGCTATGCAAATAAATAGCATTTTCACAGATTTTCTCATCTTGACGAAAAATTTTACTAAATAAAATGGCAATTTATTTCTTTTACATTTATGTACTACCTTTTATATTTTCTTTTTGGCTTTGATGCTTCCTGTAATTTATGCAATAACCTCTTTTTATAAAAGAAGGGGTAGCATTTCATTACTTAATAGGAAAAATTTTATTATCCACTTGGTATTAGAATGGCGATCCTAGATTGGTGTTCTATACCTACTTCTTTTCTTTTTTTTCCCTTCGCTAAGATCATCTCTACTCAATCATCAACCAACCTCAGCCTCGAGAAAACAATGCCGACAAATACTCCCATGTGGCGAAATCGCCACAAATGGTAAAGCTTGTCTCTGCAGCATCATTGTCCCCTTCATCGACACCACCTTTGTTAACAACCACCCTGTGCAACCCTATTGGTCAACGTCCATTGTGACTCGACAACAACCACTACCATTAATTGATGTGGTGCTCCACCATCATCTCCCTCGACCATAACCCTATGTAGCCATGTATTTTTTGATTGAGAGTGAATGTTGAACAACTTCCCTCGAGCTCCCTCCTCACTGCAAATTTCACATATTATCATAGTCCCTTGAGTCCTTGACATGGGCACTCGCCTCGAGCTCACTAGCCCCATCTCCCCCTTACATCAAGTGCCTCTAGCCTCGCCCCTCTTTGCCCTCACACCACATTGTCTTTCTACCATCGACTAGAGAAAAACGATGAGGGTTGGGGTCGTAGTAGGTGACAGCAAGTAGGACGATGCCACATGGAAGGAAATGGTGGACGGGGGAAAGAAGGAAGGGTGACGATTAGGATTGGAGGAGCAAGGGAATGATATCAAGGTTGAGGAGGATCAAGAAGCAAGAGGGGAGGCAGAGGAAGAGGAAGGAGGGGAGATGGAGAACGGTGATGGAGTAGATAAGGAGACCCAAAGCTGGAGGAAGAACTTGGAGATGAAGGAGGTGGAGGTATGTGCACAGGGGCAATGGTAGGAGAAGAGATGAGCATAATTCATACATAAAATTATCATGCAAGAGTAAATTTGTCATTTTTTAATGAATGGAAATCAGTACAAGGATTTCATATGATGATTAGTCATTATTCATGGATTAAGAGTAATTGGCAATTGTTGAGGGGTCAGACTATAACTACAAAATTTTACATGGGAAAGAGTGTTAAAATCTCGTATTTAAAATTACATTAACAAAATCATTAAATTAAATAACAAAAAACATATATTGTTTTAGGGGATTTTTATCCAATGGGTCTCGAGCCCATTAGAGATGAGATGGGCCTGCTTCATCTACAGCCGTTTCAGTAATAGAAATACAAGCTTCCGTAAGTAATATATATCCAAGCTTCAGTAATGTATATCAAAACTTCAGTAAGTAACAGCATAGCTCTCGTATCTTATATAAAGTTACAAGCATGTGCGAAACAAAGTTACTGATTAAATTACTTCCTTTACTTACAATTGATTCAAAGTTACCGATGGCAATATGAAAGGTATTGATGCGTGTAGTATTACCGATATAAAGTGTTAATGGTGGCAATACAAAAGTTACTGATGTTAAAATTACGAAATTTAGTTACTGATGATAATATGAAAGTTACTTAAGTTATTAATCGTCGAATTAAGAACTAACTGGAGATTAAGGGCTAATCTCATATCTAATGGGCATAGAGCCTATTGGATAAACCCTCTATATATAGGATTTTATCCAATGAGCCCTGTAACCATTAGAGATGAAATGGGCCCACTTCATCTCCAGCAACTTCAATAATAAAAATACAAGCTTCGCTAAGTAAAACATATTCAAGCTTCAGTAATATATATCGAAGCTTCAGAAAGTAATATCATAGCTCTAGTAAATTATATAAAGTTACAAGTAAGTGCGAACCGAAGTTACTGATTAAATTACTTCATTTACTTACAATTGATTCAAAGTTACCGATGGCAATACGAAAGTTACTATAGTGTTTAGTAGTACTGATATAAAGTGTTATTGATGACAATACGAAAGTTACAGATGTGTTCAGTATTACTGATCTAAAGTGTTATTGATGGCAATGCGAACATTATTGATGTGTTCAGCTACTAATGGCAATACGAAAATTACTGAAGTTATTGATCATCAGATTAAGGACTAACGGTTGAGACTAGGGGCTCATCTCATCTCTAATGGGCTTGGGGCTCATTGGATAAACTACATGCATTAACTTTAAAAATTCCCAACTATTTAACCTTAATTTTTTATTAATTTAAATTTGTTGCAAAAATGTGAACTTAATGAATAAAATCAAAATATTACATTAATAATGCAAATAAAATAATAAAAAGGTAAAAAGCAAAATCCTCTTCTCTAATCCTTTCAATTGTTCTATACGTAACCAAAACCTACTGCAAAATACAAAATTACAGTGAAAAAACTTATATTGTACAAGCATGACGAGGGTAGTAACAATGGCTAGGAATGGTGCCGGTGGCTAACGTTAGGGCTGACGATAAGGTGTGTGATTGGTGGAGATGGGTGACAAGGGCTCAGGGTAATAGGCTCTGTTGGGAAACGTGAATGAGATGTTTATTCCATAGCCCTAGGCTCTCTTATATAGGGAGTAGCCTATGGGTAAATTACATAAAGAGGATAACAAGAGAAATAAAATAGCAACAAGGTACAATAACTCAACGTGCGTCAACACTCCCCCTCAAGATGGAGCATAGATGTCAATCATGCTCAGCTTGGAGGCACACTTCTGAAATGGGCCACGTAATAATGCCTTGGTAAAAATGTTTGCCGTCTGGTTCTCTGAAGTAACGTGGGATGTGGTAATAAATCCTTTCTGGATCATATCACGTATGAAGTGACAATCCACTTCAATATGCTTGGTCCGCTCATGGAATGCAGGATTATTAGCAATGAACAAAGCAGCCTGATTATCACACTCCAAGTTCATAGGAAGTGGTATATCTAAGCATAGATCTGTCAGCACTGCTTTCACCCACATCATCTCTGTAGTAGCCTGGGCCATAGCCCTATATTCGGATTCAGCACTGGATCTAGCTACCACAGTTTGCTTCTTGCTCCTCCATGAGACTAGGGCACCTCCGACATAGACAGCGTACCCTGAGGTGGACTTTCTATCCTTAGGACATCCTGCATAGTCTGCATCTGCGCATGCATAGACAGAAATCCCCTTTCCTTTCTTAAACAGCATACCTTTACCTGGAGAAGATTTGAGGTATCTAAGTATCATGTGTATTGCATCCATATGCACCTGGCGTGGCTGCTCCATGAATTGGCTCACACGGCTTACTGCAAATAATATATCTGGCCTAGTGATGGTGACATATAGCAGTTTGCCTACCAGTTCTCTGTATCTTCTCCTGTCAACCTCCTCTGTGTCATCATCATACATCTTCATGCTAGGGTCCATAGGTGTCGTAGCAGGTCGACACCCTAGCATACCTGTCTCACTTAGTAGATCTGTGACATACTTCCTCTGTGACATGACTAGTCCATACGGATTTCTAGCAAACTCCAGCCCCAGAAAATATCTAAGGACTCCCAGGTCCTTGATGACAAACTCGGTCCCTAGCCTTTCCTTTGCCTGCTTAATGCCCTGGTCATCATCACCTGTAATCAAGATATCATCAACATAAACCATGATTACAACAGTACCTCTTGCCGTTTTCTGTACAAACAAGGAATGATCAGCATTTGAGCGTTTGTATCCTTGTTTCTCAAAGAGGTCTGACAGCTTCTGGAACCACGCTCTGGGGCTCTGCTTAAGGCCATAGATAGCCTTATGTAATCGGCAAACCTTGGAACACTCCCCCTCAACAGCAAAACCTGGTGGCTGTTGCATGTAGACCTCCTCCTGCAAATCGCCATACAGAAAGGCATTCTTCACATCCAGTTGATATAGGGGCCAGTCTTTAGTGACTGCAACAGATAAGAGGATCCGTAGAGTGGAATGACGAGCCACCGGGGAGAACGTGTCAAGGTAATCTACCCCATATGTCTGTGTGAATCCCCTTGCAACTAGGCGTGCCTTGTACCTGTCAATGGAGCCATCTGCATTATGTTTCACTGTAAACACCCACTTGCAACTCACCGGGTTGACATCTGGAGGTATAGTAACCAAGCTCCATGTTCCTCTGGACTGAAGTGCCGCCATCTCTTCCTCCATTGCTAGCCTCCATCGAGAATCCTGCAAGGCCTCATGGTGATTCCTTGGAATATCTGCAGCTGAAAGTGCCAACGCAAATGTCTTGAAAGGTCCAGATAGCCTCTCAAACGACACCACTGCTGAAACTGGATACTGGACACAGCTTCTCTTTGACTTGCGTAGAGCGATTGGAACATTTAGGTCCTCTGTGGTATCAGCATGCTCCTGTGATACATCCTGCTGAGTAATGTCGTCAGATTCATCAACATTAATATTTTCATTACATACCGTAGGCGAGCTAGTTGACTGGTCAGGACCATGAGCTTGATTCGGCCTTCGGGTGTAATGGAATGGTAATGGAGGTACTATTGATGGCGTTGTTGGTGGTGGTGATGGTGGTGGTGGTGGTGATGGTGGTGGTTGAGATGTTGGTGGTGCCATGAACACAGTATCAGGGGATATAGATTGTGGCTGCATGTTTCCAGATTCGGAGAAGTACATGATAGATTCAAAGAATGTAACATCTGCGCTGATCACATACCGCCGACGCAGAGGGTCAAAACATTTGTACCCCTTTTGAGTTCTGGAGTACCCCACAAAGACACACTTGACAGCCCTCGGAGAGAGCTTGTCAGAACCGGGCGACAACTGATGGACAAACGCGACTGACCCAAACACACGAGGGGTAAGAGTGAACAGATCCTTGTTAGGATATATAAGAGAGAAGGGGATCTGTTCATTCAAGACTGACGAGGGCATACGATTTATAAGATAACATGCAGTGAGTACTGCATCACCCCAGTAGGAATACGGAACATGACTCTGAATGAGAAGAGACCTTGTGACATCAAGGAGGTGACGGTGTTTTCTTTCTGCAACCCCATTCTGTTGGGACGTATGGGCACATGATGTTTGGTGAACAATTCCCTTAGAAGAGTAGTAGTTGGCTAGATTATGGGTGCACAATTCTAAGGCATTGTCACTTCTCAAAAATTTGACAGTGGTGGAAAAAACATTCTGAATCTCATTTAGAAATTGAATAATAATGTTTCCAGCTTCAGACTTATTTTTCATTAAAAAAACCCATGATGCTCTAGAGAAATCATCCACAAAAACAATATAATACCTGTGTCCCTGAAGATCGGGAACACGACTTGGACCCCATACATCAACATGAAACAACTCAAATTTGGAGTTACTACTCCGACCTTGACCACTGGGAAACGATGACCTGTGATGTTTTCCCAACTGACACGCCTCACACTGGATAGGTGTGTGAGGAAGGCTATAAGGTAAGACACGACACAACTTCTGAAGCGGGAGGTGACCAAGACGCAGATGCCACAAGAGAGGAGATACTTGTCCAGCGGGAGAAGAGGTGATTCCAGCAAATGGGGTCTGGTTCAGACGATAGAGGCCTCCTTGCTCATAGCCATGACCAATCACGTTGCCCGTACGGATGTCCTGAAAAATCAAAGAAGATGAATCAAAAATAGCTCGACATTGGAGATCCTTCGTAATCTGGCTGATTGACAATAGATTCATAGAAAAATGCGGTGCATGTAAAACATTCTTGAGCTGCATAGATGATGTCAATCTAATCTCCCCCTGACCCATGATGGGGGAATGAGTGCCATTGGCAATCACTACTGTTCGTCCTGGAGGAATCTGAGTATATCCTGAAAGTAGACTCTGGTCGCCACATAGATGATGTGTAGCGCCTGAGTCCATGATCCATGGCAATGTATCCGATCTACTACTATGTAGTGCAAGTGTACTACCTGAAGTACTCGTAGAGGCAGACGCAGAAGCAGAAGCAGCAACATCCGTATGACTCTCTGTCGTCGGTGCAGATGGTGGGATAATGCCCCTGAGGCGGGCAACCAGATCATCAAACCGCTGATCCAGTGAAGCAGGAGAAGGAGGCTCTATCTGCTCAGCGGCTCGTGCAGATGCAGGAAATCCATGCTTGGAATAGCATGTGTCTTCAGTATGGCCGACTTTGTGACAATATGAGCATGTTGGCCTAGTGCGGCCACCCCTTCCACGAGGAGTACGTCCACGGCCCTGGTAATGAGAGCCACGGCCCCTGTTGACTGCCATGGCTGAGGGATTCTGGCTAGTGGCTGCAGAAGGTACAGTGATCCTACTCAACCTATGAAAAGCCTCCTCCATGGGAGGAATAGTTGAGTCCGCCAGAATCTGTGAACGAGCAGCCTCATACTCTGGGTCGAGTGCTGCGAGAAACACACCCACCATCGTTGCGTTTCTATACGTCTTTTGCTGCTCTGGCGTGGCGGTAAGAGGCATGAAGCTATGAAGCTTCTCAAACATTCCTCTCAAAGATGTGTAGAGAGAATGTAACGGGCGACCATTCTGCTTTATTGTGAATATATCATGTTGTAGTTGCAGAATTTTTGTCTCATTCTTGGCCTGAGAATATGTTGATGCCAGAATATCCCACATGTCTTTTGCTGTGGGTTGATGTAGAATATCATTGGCAATTTCAATAGCCAATGTGCCAGACAGCCACACCTTGGCATATGCGTCATCTGCCTCCCATGAGGCATGAACTCCAGTCTTCTCTGCAGGCTCGGGCTCTGTGAGAATATGCTTCTTGCCCGTGGACTTCATCATACTCATGAACTGCATTGCCCACAGTTCATAGTTCGTACCATCCATCTTGACGATGGGCGCTGGACCACGAAGTGCGCCCATAGATGGGATGTCAGCCTTGCTTTCTGACATACTGGACACGGAAGACTGGAGCGACTGAGAGGAAAAATAATCTTCGTCTACAATAACATAGACGGGATTAGTTGCGTGTGTAGACTTCAAGCAACTAACCCCATGTAGAACCGGCTGTGTGCCCTAGGGTTTTGGGACTTAGGGCACGTAGGCACGTGCAAGGAGCACGCGCGCACGCACTGGAGTGCGTCAACTGAATGATCTCACACGCACTAACGCACGCAACTGTGCGCTTGACAGTGCGCACACTCGCGTGACAGGGGGCCTATGCGCGCGAACAGGGGGCCTATGCGCGCAGGAGACTATGCGCGCAACAGGCGCGCGTGATTATGCGCCCAGTTGATGTCCTGGGCTGTGCGCAGGCGTGCGGCACAGGAGCACGATGATGCACGCACCTGCGCACAAGGCGTACAGGCGCGAGGAGCGCGCAAGAGGCGCAAGAGGCGTGCGAGGAGCAATGCGCCTAGATGCCCAGGCGAGAGACGATGGCCTAGGCGAGGGGCGATGCGCGAAGTGCGTCGCCGATCGGCAGCGAAGTGCGTCGCCAATCGGCTAGGCGGCGCCGAATCGAGAGGGAGAGAGAAGAGAGGCCGGCGGGTGGGGCTAGGGCTAGGGTTAGGTTTCGAGAACTCCGGTCTAGGACCGTCGCTCTGATACCATGTTGGGAAACGTGAATGAGATGTTTATTCCATAGCCCTAGGCTCTCTTATATAGGGAGTAGCCTATGGGTAAATTACATAAAGAGGATAACAAGAGAAATAAAATAGCAACAAGGTACAATAACTCAACGTGCGTCAACAGGCTCACATTTTGCCGATCTTCAACGTACAGATGGACACCTTTCTCCTAATATTAAGAAAAAGCCAGAACATCAACTACGCAAAAGGGTTTCATTCAGATATGAAAGTATAGTGGGAGAGTGACATCTATTTTCTAAATATGCTCCATTTTCAAAGGGTACATAATCGTCCTCACAGCCAATTCTGATTCCTACGACTACTATATCACACTCATCTAGCCCATGATAATGGAATATCACAAGTATGCAACTTGAATTAACTTTCCACCTCATCCTTAGAAGGAGAAATAAAAAGAAAATGAGTCCAGACAAGGATTTCCTATTTAGTCTTGGTCTTCCATCTACTAGCCTTCAACTGCACTAAGGAAACACGAAGATTCCTCGACCACACCTTCATCACAAGAAAGCATCTTTCACAGAACTCAAATAGGAACCCTGAGGTAAGCCTTCGTCCACCTCTGGAGCGAAAGAAAGTTGTTTCAAGATGTCATTTTTCGTGATCTTGCCACAATTAAGCAAACCTCATGAACGTGCATTGAATGCTAGAATATGGATTGAATTTTCAGTACTGGATCAATAATCTAGAAAGTTTATGTGACTATTCCAAAAGAAAATAAACAAAAGATAAGATAGATTGAATCAACTTTAAGATATTATGCTTCACGATATTATAATCTGATTTCTATTTTAAAATAAGTTAAACCTAGGACACAAATAAAGAGAATAACTTCCATTTTTTGAACAAATAATCGTGATCATATTATCCTATAAATTAAATAATATAATCTATTAATGTACAATAAACATGCAATTTTTATTCGACGCGATTACAATAAAAATTATGCTTCACTTTTTTTTGTGCCTAGTTTAAATAAAAACTATTCTTGCTTCTATTTGTCAAATATTTGTATTCCTATCTTATTTTCTCAGTTGAATTTCTTTGTTTAGATGGTAGTTTAAAATCAGGAGTATCTCTTTGCACAATAAGAATGAATAACAAATTAACGGAAGGTGCATTAACATCTTGAAAAATCCATTAACAATATGGCAATATATTTGTAAATAAAAAAATCATAGGAAGTCTATGTCCCTGAACATATTCTATATGCCCGACACCAGAGAGAGTTGAAATTTTTAATTTGTTTCAATTCTATGAATAGAAGGGGAGTAAATGAGATTTCACTATATACTTTTTTATCTTCAAACTCTCGATAACTATTAGAAAGTATACCGGATTTTATTTATCCAAATTGAATTCTCTTTAATAGAATCAATTGTGGAACTTATTAAATCCTTCAATGAGAAAAGAATTCTTTTTATTTTCTCTTATAAGGCCCATTTAAAAACGGATCGCATTTTTAGGCAAACATCAGCTGTGGTGCGAGATCAAGCACCAAGGCTCCCAAGCTGGCCATAATTCTGATTCCTCCCCCTAGCATTTATCAGCACGTCGGTTAGCTTCTAAAAAGTGGGGAGGTCACTGATATAAGCTTCCAAGTCCAAGGGGACATGTTTTCTGTGCCTAAGCTTGTTCTTGCTATTAGATCTCTGGTGTTTAGGGAAAAACTCTTTGGTCAGATGACAGATAAGGAGAAGGATACAATAGTTAGTAAAAATATAAAAGCTCCCATATTTAAGGCTTTTTTGCACTTCATATACTAGGATGTATAGCCTGACTGAAGGATTACTGGTTTCAATGCCAAATGAGCTTTCACATGAAAGGCACAGCACCTGCTTGATGCAGATAACTGGTATTTCTTCAAAAGGCTCAAGATAATTTGTAAAAGATATAATTTGAAGAATATTGTGATGAACACAATCTCAATCACTCTGGCTTTGAGCAGCACAATTTGTTTACATTTGAAAGTTTTGTGCAACAAGTTCATTGCCTAGTCTAAAAATTTGCAAGCTTTGACGGAAACGGATGTGTATGAACATATAAAAATGAGCTGCCCAAATTAGCTTGGAACTGTTGAAATACATGTCACGTGTAGGGGAAGGTTCCTCTACCTACAGGCTGCAGCTCTGCAGATGCACAGCAAGAACATTTTTTCCCGCTTGGATAGGTGATTGTTTCAGGGGATTTGGATCATCATTCCTTTTATTTTCACAACTCAAGATTACTTGGCTACTGTATTATTACAATCTTTAATTCTGATAAACAGCATAAAATCAGAATACTTAAATCCTGGCAGAAATCAGCAGAGAAACATTTCATAACTGGTACTCTAACCTGACAGTAGAGAAGACTTGTATCTTTACCCCGGAATATTTTGGCAATAAATTTTCCACCCACTTGAAGGACATGGGTGACAATAGTTAAAGCCTGGATAAAAGAACCAAGTTAACAAATTATCTTAATTGATAAAAATCATGAGATAACAGGTGCAAAGAACAATAGCCAGAATACCAACAATAGGATTAAATAAAAGAATCAAAGCAGAAAATCAAGAAAAGGAGCCAGAGAAAAAATATCGGCAAGGCCATAGTACAGTGCACTTCCAATCAAAATGATATCCACGATATTGTTATAACATATATTTCGTTTTCAAGAGCTCCTTTGGATACTGCATTATGCATCGATTTGTGAACTCAAGCATAATAACCAACCTCCAAAATAGACAAAATATAGGAGCAAACAGATATAACTTACGGCCAAAATAAGCTGTGACTGAACAAATTCATCCATGTCATGAAGTCCTGTTACTGCAATTGGGAATTATGTGCAAGTAATCTAGGATAAAATTAGATATTTGATTACACGTAGTCTTAAATCATACCATCAGGTGCACCATCACAGACAACCAAGTTTGCTTTGCATCCATCGAAATGCTTGATCACCTTGTAATGGCAATCCAGACTCGTAAGTAGGCCAATATGAAATGTAAGGCACTGCTGTATGCGTTTATGAAAAAATGAAGATGTCTAATTTTAATAAACTGATTGCATAGTGTACATCTGAATTTCGTGCAACATCCAGAAACAAAAAACAAACAAACTTTTAAAAATCGAGATGGTACTGAAGACCGCCTTACTCCACGGGAGAAGACACACTACGGTTCGGATCTTGCTATTGCTGTTCTCAAAGGATACAAGAGGTATGCGGCTTTTTATATAATTCCACCAACACAATTAAGTCCCAACTCTAACCAATGTGGGACATACACATCACAATTGAGCCCTCTAACAAGTATCTAATAACCCAATCAATTTACTCAGCCCTTTGCTACTTCAACACCTCCTTCATGCTGGAAAATAGAATATTTGGTTTGGAAATTTTGATAACTCTCTCACTCACACTGAATACATGACACCTAGACCACCTCGATTCTAGTTGTTGATGACGACGATGATGCTATTCAAATCATGTAGAGGAGGAACTGGAGGCGTGTAGCCTGGAATGATGATATGTGGTCTATCTGGGTAGATACAATGTGCTCGTGCTCCACATTTGCACTGAGTCCCCAACTGCAATGAATCTCCCTCTTAAGCACTCAACCCCGCAACATGTCTCCTCAGCGGAAGACAACTCCATCTGCTTAAAGGCTAAAAATGTTATGGAATATCCATATGCAGATCTCGAAAATGGGATCCTCTCATTGGCACCTCGAAAAAGATCTCTTTCACGGAGCCTCAAAAGGATCTCATACTGGAGTTCAAGATTATTGGTGAATGGAACTGCAATGAGTTTCTCTCTAAGATCTCTAAAAAAGGACCACTCGTAGAAAAATTGTCAATATATACCTCTAGCTAAAATGCTTCAAACAAATTGGACAAAGGTTATGATTATGGGTAGAATGCTTAGTTATATTTAATAAAGTGCCTCCCTCAAGAGATAGCAAATGAAGATAGAGATGAATCTGAAATGCTCTACCTTAAGACTCCCTATTGTTGGATTCCCCCATACTTGTCGGAAACATGGATCGACAAACTCACGAGAAAAGCTAAGTGGGTGAGAACAAAAAAACAACTCCTCTCCTTTTTTTGCTTTTTAACATTTTCTTGGATTGCTTTCATTTTTCTTTTTTCCGCAACCTTCATTTTTTTAATTCGATTTTTTTCATACATTTCTTAATGTTCTTGTTTTTTTTCTTTTTCTTTTCGGTCCTTCATATTTTTTAGTTGCTCATTCTCTCTTTCCACCACTGGTCCTTGGGCCTAAAACAAATGGACAAAAAAAGATAAAAGGTAGCATCTCTCCAAGCCCATTTAAAAAAACATCCAAAAGTAACATTCGTTTTCTACTACGCATGTATGCTTCACTTGGGAGAACCATGGATAATCACAGTTGCTACGTTTGACAAGTGTTTCAAAGGAGAGAGCCCATTTACACCTCTCTAGTGGTCAGCCTTGCTCATTAATTCGCATCTTCCCAGAGTAGCAAAGAGAAAGAGAAGGCTGATAGTGACTTGCATGTGTCAATCACCTCCTATAACATCTGTATTGTTTTAATCTTGAGCACAACCCTCATTGCCGTTGTCGTGCCACACGTTGGGTTGTGGAGAAGTTGTCATCTCAGGTTGCCTTGGTTTTACACCTCGTGTTGGAGAAAGTAGGTGGAGCAGACCCATTGACAAATATAAAATGGGATTTAGAGAGAGTAGAGGCCCTCGAAGTGATGTTTTGGAGATTTTGACATGGTGTTCATGGTGCATGATGCTAGAGGGGCATGTCGTTGGAGCATGGTCTCAAATTTCAACGAAATTCGGTCGAATTTCTATCGAATATCGATATCCAGTCGAAATCAAAATTCGACCGAAATAGCCGAAATGACCGAAATATGGGGGCCTAGTACAAAAAACGACCGAAATTTCTGTCAAAATTCGACCGAAATTCCATTTCGGTCGGTTACTGAAATGGTGACCGAACCTGACCTTTAAGGTGGAGCAGACCCATTGACAAATATAAAATGGGATTTAGAGAGAGTAGAGGCCCTCGAAGTGATGTTTTGGAGATTTTGACATGGTGTTCATGGTGCATGATGCTAGAGGGGATGTCGTTGGAGCATGGTCTCAAATTTCAACGAAATTCGGTCGAATTTCTATCGAATATCGATATCCAGTCGAAATCAAAATTCGACCGAAATGGCCGAAATGACCAAAATATGGGGGCCTAGTACAAAAAACGACCGAAATTTCTGTCAAAATTCACCCGAAATTCCATTTCGGTCGGTTACCGAAATGGTGACCGAAACTGACCTTTAAGGTCTTGCGTTGGAGTCAGTGTTCGGAAATGTGGTCCATGTGGTCGCATATGCGGCCCCATATGCGTATTCGGTCACTTGACCGAAGCGCATATGCCATATGCTACAATATGAGGTCAAAACGCATACTTAGTCTGAATATGTGGTATATGCGGACGCATATCTGAACAAGGGGCTTGCGTATAGGATTCATGTTAATCCATAACATGTTGATGAAACATTAACTCGATTTTTTCCGAGCAACTCTTATATCGTCATTTACATTGATGCATCTTTTCATTATTCTCGTATATATTGCAATTGGGAATATAATCTAGAGTATTTTTTCTCATATCCATATCTTTCCATTATTCTTAACATTATTAAGAATTGTTTGCTGCCTTTTGAATTTTCTATCTAATGAAATTCATTATAATTCTTTCAATAAAACATAAAATAATTGGCTAGCAGTATGATACTTTACATTTTTGTGCTTCTAATAAATTTTATATGCAAATATAATTTTCCTCTATATTTTTTGTCAACAAGTTTTGTCCCTTGGAGATCCAGATATGTGTATAATTTAAGATGCAAGATTTGTATACATATGCTTATTCTTTAGCTTTTGTTATCTGTAGAATCTATATATACATTAAAGGTTTTCTTATAGAATTCATGTATTGTATTGTGTACCTTGTTGAATCCAAATGTGTATGTGTATATATATGCATTAAATTCAAAATACACACTAAAGTTAATGAAGTTATAATATCATGCTGATATATCTTATTGATTATGTTATCTTATTTGAAATGTTTGATTTTGGATTTTGTTAGATCATCAACTTTTTTATATAATCATATTTTATTAGTGTATTTTATAATATCTTAAATAGAAATATTATAAACCGCATAAACTGCACATGCTTCTATATTATCATCCGCATATCCGTTTACTCGCTTTAAACCGCATGGCCGAACAAATACTGCATACCGCATTCTGAACTGTGGTTGGAATAGGTCCATTCATATTGCAATGCCATCTGTGTCAAGAGATCTTAGTGATAACATATTGAAAGACATGTGTTGATATATAAAATTGTGTAGGAGCAACACTATAGTGCTGCAAGAGAAACATCGAAGGACTCCAGATCTTAATGGCAATGGAGATTATCCAGATTTTGGTTAGGGGATGTGTTGAAGTCAATGATGATGAACCTACGGAAGGTGTGGTTGATTATGCTCAACGGAGGCAGTCATGAGAAGTTATGGCGAAGGTAACCGTAAAAAAAAGGGGTTGGCAAAGACAGAAATGTAAATATGGACTATACTCTTTCACTACACAAACCATGAGGACACATACTTTAATAAAATCACCCCTAACTTTAGATAAAAAAATTTGAAGTTGACAATATTAATGCTTTGATACCATATGAAAATAGAAAATATATGCAACATCAATAAACAAAAAACAAGCATCATCTGCATGCTGCAAGATCATATTACTCCACGAGAGGACCCAATGGGTCGATCTTACCATTAACTTTTTCAAAAGAGACAAAAGATGAACCAAGACTCAATAGTAACTAACATGGGATTAATCACATCACACTTGGATCTACCAACAAGATCCAATTACCCAACAAATTTACTCAACCCATCATTGTTCACAACAAATACGTTGCTCTGATCGGGTGAACCATTTTATTCAAATTCGCAATTGTTAAGATTCTTGTAGTTTGTCGCATTTATTTATATTGTTTGTTTTTCTTGTCCCTTTTATGTAATTTACCCTTTGAGCTTTTCTCCTATATAAGAGAGCTCTAGGGTTATATGGAATACAACTTTTTGTTTTCACCGCAACATGGTATCAGAGCGACGGTCCTAGACCGAAGCCTGTGCCCTAACCCTAGCTCCTCCCACCGAAACCCTAGCCCCTTGCCGTCGTCTCTCTTGCAGGCAGCACAACCACCCGCCGCCACCTCTCTTACGAGCAGTCACTGCGCGCTCAAGGTTGAGGTCGAGGCCTCTCTCTCTCTCTCTCGCAGGCTACATCCTTCACACGGTGATTTGTCGCCTTCTCGTGGTAGGCCGCTTTCTCGTGGGATGCCGCCTTCTCGCGGTTGCTGCCTTGCTTGTAGCCCATTGCCCATTTGTGAGCTGTAGCCTGTTCGCAGGCTGTAGCTTGTTTGCAGGCCACGAGTCCCTCAAGAACTGTTGCCTTGTCATTTCTATCCAGAACTGGTCTTGAGGCTCCAAGGTGAGGTGTGATCACCTAAGATCATCCTAGTCACCCAAAGGCGTTTTCCAAGGGTGGAGGGGGTTGTGGTATGAGTCTACACCCGCAACCGCCTTCTCATATGTCAGTGTAGACGCAAGTCTTCTGTGTTGCTATCTGTAACACCCGGGATCCATATATCAATATTATACTCATTTTGATCGTCGTACAGAGACGATCAAATCGAGATATTGCACGTCAAAATCCGACCCCCGAGGCGCAAATACGAGTGACTTTAAGTATGATAAATAAACAGAGTTTTTGGTTATAAAAATAAAATTTAATTAAAAATCTGATTCTGCTACGGTAAAACGGAATCTGTCAATTTCAGTTAAGAATGTTTGTACATATAAACTTATAAAATACATAATACAATAATGACATCAGCATGCTGAAATCAGCATGCTGATGTCACTAGTGATGTCAAAGGGTGTTGTTAAAAAAAAGAAGAAAAAGTGAGAAAAGAGAGAGGAAGGTTCCTGGAAGGAACCCTCCCTCTCTTTTACTCCAAACATCTTTCCCTGTATAAGGTAACCCAACGTCACCCCTATCTCCCCCTCACTCTCCCTAAAACCCTCTTCTTCCTAGTATCCTCTCATTTTCCTGGAGCAACTGCTCCTTTTCTTGGAACCAATTCCTCCTGCATGCTGTCCAACAACATTTGGCATCAACTACTACCTAAAATGGTTCTCCAAGAGCTGCTGGAATCTTCTGCTGCAGTCCAAGAGCAGGCATAGCCACTATTTCTGCATTTTTTTAGATCTAAAGGTATAATTCCCATGTCCTCTTCTTTCGTTGTCATGCATGTTATTAAATGATCTTTTGTACAATCCTATCTTATCTTTTTGCTGACATGCATGGGTTTCTTTCAATTGTTTTCTTTATTGGGAATTTTGGGAATTTGTTCCATGAAATAAACAAATATATACATTTTTATCAAGTTGTGTGAATCGGTTTACTGGAACACCTGGAACCCCTCTGCTGCCCTGTAATTATTATTTTTTCATCTATCAGTAAACTGGATATTATGAAACTGTATAAATAATAATAATAATACTAATCACCTATAGCATGGAATCCCCTTTACATGGGAAATGTCTATGGTTCTAAACCTCTACCACTTACCTCCTTCCCTCTTATTTGGAATATTTGCTTTTGATCTTTTAGTTAAGTGGGTGTTTCTTTCGCGGCCAATCTAATAATAATCAGTCACTGTCTTGTGTTGTAAAAAAAATCCTTTCAACACATGAATTAGGAAATGTTGGAACTTCTATGACGCAGAACCACGAGAGAATAAATAGAGTGAACTTTGGTTGGAAAATTTACTATTATTCGTCCATTAGATTACAACTATGATTACTAGACTTTTGGTGTTTTGATTTGTCAAATCTATAGAAGCGTAATTGAATTTGACGAGAAATGGATTTGGGATCCCTTCATCAGTAGGGGGACGAAGTATCGAAGTTAAGCATCTTAGTGTTAAGCAATTGTCAGAAAAAAATTCCTTGTTCAAGAGGGAGGGGATTATTTTATCTGTAAAAGATACGAAGGGAAGTAACTATGTGCGGTTTGAGTTCTATAAGTGATAGACCACTGTTGTTATTCGAAGAAATGTCTTTTATGACTTAAATTGTGATACACTCTCATAGTACAAATTGTTGGACCAAATCAAACGGGCTGACTTCACTATAGCATACAGGATTGCATCTCATGATCCTATATATTTTTATCATTGACATCATATAGTCATTTATATAATTGTTTAAAATGAAGTCACCTAACTTTCGAAAGACTTGGACTCTTTATCATACAAATGCTCTGTTAAAGCATAACCACCATGATAATTTTAGATTACAAACTGGTTATACATTCTAGAATTTATTGAGAGTTATCATTGTATGGGGATTGCTTAAACTATAAATATCAAACTCGCAGTCACCATCTTCTTACCAACATCAAACTTATATTGTTGTTCTGATTATAGAACTATTTATGTAGTTTAAAATTTAAACCTAACAATAATTAGTTTGATAAGAATCAACGATTACCGAAGACTTTGCTGATCAAGAAATGGAATACATACAATTATAATTATTCTTTCTTGATTAATATAGGCTTTTCTTCATAGATGTCGGATATCTTCCATTAGAAATCAACAATATAAATAACACATTATCTAAGGAACATCTCGTATATGAATTTATCATCTATGATAATCTGTGACAGCAAAGATTGATCATCTTCATGAAATTATCCTTAGAAAAACTCTATTATCTATTAATCTCTATCAATAAGCTCATTGACAAAAATATTAAAATCTATAAACTAAGAGATTGAGAGAGGATAGAGAAATCAAATAATTGAGTTTGTGGTAAATCAATGATGATTGACCAATATTAGAGCCGAACATGATGACCCTTACACCTGACCATGTGAGGGCGCGATGACCCTCAACTGGACGGAAGATATGAAGCCCGATTAGGGCAGCGGCCGCCAAGTGCGCGGTTCTAGGATCACATTCCTTTTCACGGTTTTTACGCGAGCTCGCATTGTTCTTACGTCTCGTTGGCATCTCGACTTTTGACCACTTTCGTTGACCCTCTGTTTTAGGACACACATGCAGGGGATCCTCGATTTTAGTTTTTCGTACGAGCTCATTTGCCTGTTATCGGTCGGGCCATTTTTTAGAGTGACTTTTCTGAAGAGTCTCTCTCACCCATCTCTGCGGTATAGTTTTGGAGTAGATCTTTCCCTCTATTGGACCGCACTTCCAACTAGAGGACGAGATGAAAGAGCCCGTATGAGTCTACCTCACCTCTTGAGTTTTTGTTTACTTTCGCCAACAGACTTGGCGATTCTACATCCAAATTATCCATGTCTACATCTATGTCATCTAGGGTTACACCTGTGACAGTTGCAGTTGAGGTTCGGAGAATTTACAATCAAAGTTGAGTCAGTTGGAAGTGACTATAATAAAATATCCCTATAAGCTAGTGGACGTGTTGAGAACTTAGTTAGGATGCATTATACAATATCGCATGCCTACGGAAGCACCCCAATCCTAAGGTATTACCCACGTCTTAGTCTCTTAGAGTCATAGTGTGAGGTCGCACACTGACCAAAACCACAGACTATCCACTAGACTTGAGAATTGAATAAATCATAAACATTTCCAATCTCACCTTTCTCATCGTCAAAATCAACAAAATGATATCTGAACAATATGAGAATATATATACACACATACACTTATGAACAATCAATTACAATATAAATATGTTATATATGAGAAATGTTGGGATAATGGGTGAGCATGGGTGGTACATACAAGCAACTTGAAAACCTTTTTACATTGCAAGTAGATGTAAATTTTAGATGTCTATGCCTTTCTACTTGCCTCTTTTTCAACCACTTTAAATACCATTTTTTATAATAATAATAATAATAAGATATATGGGCGTACCATCGCTCGTTGATACCTCTTCTTCCTAACATGTTTTGGCAGGCAAAGAGCCTGCTGCTCAGTAGCTATTGATGACATCTGGTGATCGTGTATATACCATAACGTATGATGTCTTGTGTTTCAGTTTTTGGTTCAGCTTATGATATAATATGCTTCCTTCCTCCTCAGTCATATATTTTGGGATCTTCATGTACATCGTAATACATTCTTTTGTTACATGTATTGTTATATGAAAATGGAAAAAAATGGTGGTACTTCTTCTTGTCTATGTGATTTATTTATTTGAATGTGAATGTCATGACAGAAACGCGCGAAATTTTCCCATATTTCAGTAGCTTGCGCGATATCTAGCAAATATAATGCTGCGAAAGTGTTGTTAACGGGTACCCGGATCGGGGGGGGGGTCACACTATCCCAATCTTGATGGTAGTTGTCGTCATGGTTGACAACAAAGTTGGCGTTCCATCCCTGGGGGCCTTCAAAGGTCCAGCCCCCATTATCAAGATGGATGACACGAAGTTATGAACTATGAACTGTGGGCCATGTAGTTCATGAGTCCGATGCAGTGTAATGGCAAGAAGCGCATCCTCACGGTAGAGGATCCAAGTGACAAGACCGGGATAAACGCCTCATGGGAGGCAAATGATGCCTATGCACAAGTATGGCTATCTAGGATTGTGTCATCAGAGAGCTAATGATATTTTGAGCTAGCCGACTGCGAAAGCTATATGGGACATACTTGCTACCACATACTCGCCGGTAAAGAACAAGTCGAAGATATTGCAGTTCGAGCATGATATCTTTACATCCAAGCAGAATGGTTGCCCCCTTCATAACCGCTATAGTCTATACTTCCTTGAGGGGTATGTTCGAGAGGTTACATGGTTACATCCCCTTGACTACTATACCAGAGCAGCTCAAGGCATACCGAGACTCTATGATGACAAGAGTCTTTTTAGCAGCCCTTGATCCTGAGTATGACGTTGCTCGTGCCCAGATCCTTATCGATGCTACCAGACCTCCAATGTAGGAGGCATATCGCAGATTGAGTAGCCTATCTATATCCTTAGGAGGTACCTTACAGTCTCAGACATCTTCAACTATGGCGGCATCTCGTGGTAGGGAAAGTCATATACCATATCATGGAAGAGGGAGCTCTAGCCATGGCAAAGGAGGGAGTGGTCGCCCTCGTCAGCCTTGTACCTTTTGCCACAGATCTGGCCACTCTGAGGAAACCTGTTATTCTAAGCATGGGTTTCCTTCTTCAGCTCGGGTTGCAAAGCCGACACAACCAGTTGGGAGTTCCTCACCTGTTGCTGATCAGATATTTGATGAACTGGTTGCTCAGCATAGGGAGATGATGCCCACTTCTAGGTCAACTGGATCTCCTTTGGGATCCTCACTGGTGGTTACCTCAGCATCAGTGTCTACATCAGGTACATCGTATGCCTTTACTACTTGTTACAGAGCAGACTTGTTGGATTGAATCATGGATTCAGGAGCATCTCATCATCTCTGTGGTGACAGAGACCCGAATAGCGCATTTCGCCCGACTCAGAATGAACGATCTGTCGTGATAGCAGATGGACACATTCTTCTATCACTGGTCAGGGGGAGGTGCAGTTGATCCCCGACATGAGACTTCAAAATGTTCTTTATGCTCCAAAATTTTCTATGACTTTCTTTCAATTAGTTAAATCACCAAAGACTTACATTACCGTGTCATATTTGATCTATCTGCTCTTGTGTTTCAAGATATACTAACGTGTATGGTGAATAGAATTGGCTGTGAGCAAAGGGGTCTCTACAGATTGGTGCATTGTCCTTATGCCGGTGCTTTTTCCATTCATTCTGGATCGGTATCTCCCTATATGTGGCATCTTCGATTTGGCCAACTTCCTCTGCAAAAGTTGTGTCATGTTCTTCCACAGATTTCTCCTCGCTCCACCTTTCAGTGCGAGGCTTGCCAGCTTGGGAAGCATCATCGCTCTACATTTCAGAGTTGTCAGGGTCATAGCAGTCATAGTTTGTTTAAGTTACTGCATTTTGATATTTGGGGTCCTAGTCGTGTCCCAGATCATCAAGGACATAAGTTTTATCTTGTTGCAGTTGATGAGTTTTCGAGATTGTCTTGGGTATTTCTTCTTAAGAACAAGTCTGATGCGAGTCTTGTTATCGAGTCCTTTATTAATGAAATACGGAATATCTTCTCTGTGAAAGTCAAGTTTATTCGTTCCAATAATGCATTAGTTTTGTAGTACACAACTTTCTCAATTCCTTAGGTCTCTTGGCATTGTGCATCAGACATCGTGTGCATATACTTCCCAATAGAATGGGATAGAAGAACGAAAACATCGTCATCTATTAGATGTCACCAGTACTCTTTTGATTCAGAATCGTGCTCCTCATTCATATTGGGGAGATGCGATTCTAACTGCTTTGCTATTTGGTAAATCGTATGCCCTCTTTAATGCTGGGAGAGAAGATCTTGTTCTTGATTGTGTCTTCCGAGAAAGATCTTTTCTCGCTAACGCCTCGTGTCTTTGGTTTTGTAGCCTTTGTTCATCAACTGTCTCCAGGTCTTGACAAGCTCTCTCCTAAAGTTGTCAAATGTGTGTTTGTCGGGTATTCCAAGACCCAAAAAGGATATCGTTGCGTTGACCATGTTCGACGAAGATATTATGTTAGTTCTGATGTTACCTTTTTCGAGTCCATTATGTATTTTTCTCCCACAGGTGACAGGCTTACTCCTTCTGAGGATGGAGAAGAGGTCTATGTGCCACTTCATCTATCATTATCACCTACGACACCACCACCTCCTCCATTGTCACCTTCATTATTACCACCTCCTCCACAGCCACCTACTTTCTTTCCGCAGGTTTACCAGCAACGGCCCCCTGCTCCTGTGCCTCCGTCATCCAACACGCCCAAGGTATGTTTTGAACATTTGAGTGTTTCTGATGGCACTGGTGATTTGCATGTACAGACTGAGGTACAGGATGTGGATACTATGTCCTCTACACCTGCTGGGATCTGGATATGCCTATTGCACTGCATCGGCAGAAACGAGCATGTACTATGCATCCTAATGGATCTTATGATTCCATGGGGCGTCTTTCCAAGGATTTCAGAGATTTGTTGTTGGTTTCTCTACCGTGGAGATACTGCGGTCATATTAGGAGGCCCTACAGAGCATTCAATGGCGTATGGCTATGGAGGAGGAGATGGCCGCTTTACAGTCATGAGGCACGTGGAGTGTTGTCCATACTCCACCAGGCGCATCTGTTGTTGGCAGCAAATGGGTATTTACTATGCAACATCGGGTTGACGGTACAGTAGACAGATATAAGGCTAGATTGGTTGCTCGTGGATTCACCCAGATGTATGGGGTGGATTATCAGAACACATTTTCCCCAGTTGCCTGTCACTCTACACTGTGGATTCTTATTATTGTGGATGTGTTCCGTGATTGCCTCTTTTCCAATTAGATGTAAAGAATGCTTTCTTGTATGGAGATCTGCAGGAGGAGCTTTACATGCAGCAGACAACAGGGTTTACTGTTGAGGGGGAGTCAAGTATGGTGTGTCGTCTTCATAAGTCTATATATGGTCTTAAGCAGAGTCCAAGGGCTTGGTTTCAGAAGCTCTTGGAGTTAATTGAACAGAAGGGGTTTGTCAGATCCACAGCAGATCATACTCTCTTTGTTAAAATAAATCGGAGAGGTATTATAGTTGTTCTGGTTTATGTTGACGATATTGTTATCACTGGCAGCGATGAACAGGGCATTCAAGCAGCTGAGGATTTTCTGGGGCAACGGTTCGTTACCAAAGACCTTGGCACGCTTCGTTACTTCATTGGCTCGGAGTTTGCACGAAACCAACAGGGTATGATTATGACGCAAAGGAAGTATATTGCTAATCTCCTATCTGAGATAGGAGTGACAGGATGTAGACCAGCTACTACCCCAATGGATCCTAATCCTAGGCTCTATGATGATGACGCTGAGGAGGTGGACAAGAGACGCTACAAAGAACTGGTAGGGAAATTATTATATGTTACTATTACCAAGCGTGATATATCTTTCGTTGTGAGTAGAGTGAACCAGTTCATGGAGCAACCCAGGCAGGTACACATGGATGCAGTGTGCATGATCTTGAGATATCTGAAGTCATCTCCAGGTGCATGTCTTCTTTTCAGAAGAGATACTTCTCTTACAGTTACTGGGTGTGTAGGTGCAGATTATGCTGGGTGTCCTAAGGACATGAAGTCCACTTCAGGCTTCATAGTGTTTGTTGGTAGCCCATTAATTTCATGAAAGAGTAAAAAACAAACTGTTGTTGCCCGGTGTAACATCCGAGTTCCAAACAAACCCGAACCCATCCTGATTAAGGTCCAAATAACCCAATAAAGTTATCTGGCAACATTAGACAACCTAAAATGATAAATTGATCATGAATCAAAATTCGTTTGGATGAAATCGACTAAAAAACGATCGCATCGTAATGCATGTCCGGATGAATATCAATGATAGCTATACCCACTTACCTTGTTTAAAAAAGGCCACGACGCAAATTCGGAAACCACAAAACGAATCGAGACCGTCATAAAATCCATTTCGACGAAATAAGACCAACAGAATCAACCGTTCATCAATCGGATATTGTTTGATATTTTTGTATCGTAAAATTTAAATCCAAACCAAAACCGTATCTCGAAAATTCGGATATTCAAAACCTGATCGGAAGTATATCAATATTATAATCATATTGATCATCGTTAAGAGACGATCAAATCAGGATATTTCACGTCGAAATCCGACATACGAGGCACAAATACGGTCAACTTTAGTAAGTCAAAAAGATAGAAAAAATAAAAAAATTCAAGTCTGCTACACTAAAGTAACAGACTGTTGAAAAAAATTCAGCCATTGGTTTTTTTTCTTTCCTCTTTCTTAGCCTCCACTTGCCCCTCAAATTTCTTCCACTTGGCTTGTAAGTCATTTCCACATGTCATCCTTTTAGCCCGTCTTCTCTCATATATATAGAGCCAAGAAGATTTTGTTTTTCCCATCAATTCCAAGATTTCCAGCCGTAGCACTTTCTCTTCCTTGTCTTTCCCACTGCCCCCTGGAACTGCTGCTCCATCTGGGCTGATCAAGACAGCCACCTTACAGCTGGAACTACTGCAACAATCATCTGTTGCAAACTAAATCTTGGAAGAACAGCTAGAAGATCTTCCTTGGAGAACTCCAATTGCAGTTGCTGCCCTCTTGTTGTACCCAAAATTTGCTACATGCAATCATCTTCCCTCCAATTTGAAAGACTTAGGTACAATTCCATCCATACCTCTTGCTGCCATACATACATTCTTATCCTATATTTGATCTTTTGGGAAATTGCCGGGGAATTTCTAATAATTATAGCCATAGATGTATTAAAGTATCGAGCACGATACTTGTGCTTGGGGATCCAGGTGTCAGGCTTTATTAGAGATGTTGAGAACAAATTAATTACGCAATAAGAATATGAAAGGAGCATAAATTCCGTTAATTATAAACAATTAGGGCCTTATCCATGAAATGCAAAGCTGTCTGTTATGATTCTTATGAACATGGAAGGACATATCGATATCGACATCATATCAATACAATGTCGATACCGATATATCGCCGATATATCGGCGATATATCGACGCATATCGCCGACATCGGGGATCCAGTGTGCATATTTGGCCTGTCGATACACGATACGTCCATATCGGTGATATATCGGTGACCTGTCGATACCGATATATCGACGATATATCGCGATATGGCCATCCATGGTTATGAATAAGTCCTCTCTATAACTAAGGAATAAGAGGTATAACAGTGACAGTTACATTACCTACATTTTTGTGTTCCATGTAAATGATAACATATAGAGAATTCATTGGAATTTTAATAAAGATATGGTTATGTCTAATATAGTAGACAAATCATTTAAAGATGTAGTCTGGATGAACTTTCAAATGAATTTTTTATTTTTATTATCCTCCTTTTTTCTATTGGATTTTGGAAGCAGCCTGTAGCATTTAGTAATATATATTATTTATTATGACTTTTAATCAGATCTGAATTGAATAATAATGACTCCTCCAATTCGAATGGGAACTCTGCTATTCATCGATTTGGAAGTTGTGATATTGCCTATGTAATATGTTGATAGTGTTTAAAAAAATGAGATGCAATTCTTTTGCGTGGTCTCAAATGTCCTATATTACATACAATTGTCTGTAATAATTCTAGAGTTGTATAAGTCAATCTCAGTGTGAATAAATCATGATACATGACTCTTACATAAATCTAACTCAAGTAATGACAAGATCTATGTATCAGAGAGGGGTTTTCATCATCTATTACTGATGAAAGTTGTGAATATCCCAACCACAACTGTAATAGGAATAGGATAATAAATGAGTTAGAATACAAGGTATAAATAAATATATATATATAACATATTACAGTAGTTCAGCTTTGCAATCTCGCACCAGCTCTTGTAAACAATAGTAGATCATAAAATCGTGAATACATGCAAGGTTTAAAGGATAATAAAACCATGTCCTCCTAACATAACATAAGAGAATTATTGCGAGTAAATGGACACATTATATGGCTATACCTACCGGCAACATATATAATACACGGACCCATCCCAAACACTTCTAAATCTTATGGGTATTATTAAAATCACAGTGCATTATAGATTCTTTTTCTTGCATACTGAATATGAGTATCCGATTAATAATCTCATGTGGCTCTTATTCTGGAGCTTTGAGAATGCCAGAATCAGTATTTAGTTATATACTTTCAATAGTTACCAGATTTAAACATTTAAGACCATAACGAATAAGGTCAACAAATGATCTTTCAGGATCATTCTGATTGGAAGTCTCTAATTAAGTCATCCTCATGTATACTATACTAATTATATATGTACCATTAAAGTAGGGTGGCATATAATTATCTAACGTGGTAAAGGTCGACCACGGGGAAATATCCTTAAGATACTTCCAAACTTAGAATCTTATTCATAAAGATTGAGTAACGAACATTTGGATAATAATACTCCTCTCTTCATTCGGTCAATGGGTCAATTCCTAAGATCATTAACCAAGAAATCTAGATCAGTAAAGCTGACCATGGAACGAAAGAAGAAAGAAACAGTCAAGCAAATAAAGAAACAGTCAAGCAAATGAAGGAGTTGGTAAATTCATGATAATAAAATTGTGTCGGTCACGGTAACCCTTATACCAAACCGTGCGAGGGTGTGGTGACCCTCAACCGGGTGGGAGAATACGAAGCCTAGTTAAGGCAGCAGCCGTCGAGTGCCCGGGTCTAGGATCCCAGTCCCTTCACGGTTTTTACGCGAGCTCGCATTGTTTTTACGCCTCGTTTGGATCCCGACTTTAGACCAATTCCGTTGACCCTCTGTTTTAGGATACCCACGCGAGGGATCCTCGGTTTTTAGTTTTTCGTACGAGCTCGTTTGCCCGTACTAGTCGGGCCGCTTTCTAGAGTGACTTTTCCGGAGAGTCTCTCTCACCGGTCTCTAAGGGGTGGTTTTGAAGTAGACCATTCCCACTATTGAACCGCACATCCAATTAGAATGCGAGACGGAAGAGCCCTTTTGTAGGTTCCCTCACCGCTTGAGTTTTGTTTACTTTCATCGACAGACTTGACGATGCTACATACAAATCATCCATGACAACATCTAAGACATCTAGGGTTACACTTGAGACAGTTACAGTTGACGTTTGGAGTATTTATAATTAAAGTTGAGTTGGTTGGAAGTAACTATAATAAGATTCGGTTCAAAATCCCTATAAGCTAGTGGACGTGTTGGGAACTTAGTTAGGATACATTATACAATACCGCATGCCTACGGAGGCACCCGAACCCTAAGGCATGGACGGCCATATCGCGATATATCGGCGATATATCAATATCGACAGGTCATCGATATATCGCCGATATGGTCGATATCGAGTATCGACAGGCAAAAAATGCACAATCTCGGTCTGATGTCGGCGATATGGGTCGATATATCGGCGATATATCGGTATCGACATGGTACCGATACCGATACCGATATGTCCTTCCATGCCCTAAGGCACTCCCCACGTCTTAGAGTCATAGTGTGAGGTCGCACACAGACCAAGACCACAGACTATCCACTAGACTTAAGAATTTAAATAAAATCAAGAAACCTTTCCAATCTTAACTTTCCCATCATCAAAATTCACAAACATGATCTTTGAATAATATATGCATACTTATGATCAATCAATTACAATATAAATATGTTATATATGGGAAATGTTGGGATAATGGGTGATCATGGGAGGAGGTGCTTACAAGTAACTTGAAAACCTTTTTACATACGCAAGTAGAAATAAATTTTAGTTGTTCCTGCATTTCTACTTGCTTTCTTATGAACATATTAAATGTCTGCCTATTTTTATAAATTTATGGGAAGTATCAGCAATTGTCGATACCTCTTCTTCCTTGCACGCATGGCAGGCAAGGAGTCTTCAGCGCAGTAGCAGTTTGATGACTTCAGAAAACCATGTTTATACCAAACGATACGTATGCTTTTGTCTCAGTTTTTGTTCGGTTCATAATGTAAATGCTTTCCTTTTTCTTCTGAATAAAATTTTGGGAATATTGTATGTACTGTCAGCCCTCATGTACATGTTGTAAATCATTATAAGAATTAATGACAAGATTTGTTGGTGTTTTATTCTGTGGTTGCTAAAATGGTATTGAATATGAATGTCATAAGCAAAGGCAAAGCAACGCAAAAAATTTTCCCATAATTTCAGAAACCAATACGATATTTAATGAATGTAATATTGCGAATGCGGCGTAAACGAGCACCCAGATCCGAGAGTGTTTACACTCGGTCTAGCGCTGAATCATAATATAGAACCATGACCCAAGGGAGTACAGAAATGATGTGGGTCAAGTATGTTCTGACTGATCTAACGATTGAGGTGCCTCTTCCTATGCACCTCAAATGCGATAATCAATCTGCCTTGTTCATAGCTAACAATCAGCATTTCATGAGAGAACAAAGCATATTGAGGTAGATTGTCACTACACACGTGACTTGATCCAAAAGGGGGCTCATTTCAACATCTTATGTTGCTTCAGGTGATCAGATTGCAGATATGTTCACTAAAGCTCTTGCAAGAGGTCCATTTCATCATTGTTGTTACAAATGGAGCATGATAGATATATATATGCTCCAACTTGAGGGGGAGTGTTAAGATTCTTGTAGTTTGTCGCATTTATTTATATTGTTTGTTTTTCTTGTCCTTTTTATGTAATTTACCCTTTGAGCTTTTCACCTATATAAGAGAGCTCTAGGGTTAGATAAAATACAACTTTTCGCTTTCACCTCAACAGCAATCAACATTGCTTATCAAATTTAAACAATAAATTAGCTAGGTGACACAAAAATACTAAGTTTGAATCAGCCATTTGGAATAGTTTAAAATATGGTAGATTATTCAAAAGAGGTAAAAGAAAATATATAAGAAAGAGCTAACATGAATGAATGTGTTTAATTGTTTATTTATGTATGTACGCAAACAAGATGCATCAAGGATGATGATGATGGTGATAAAAGAATACTAATGCTTAACGGTGAGTTATAAAGTCAAGATGCCAAAAATGTTTTACACGGTTTTTAGTGAGAATAGTGTTATTAAAATCAGTCTTAGGAAGCTTGTAGATTCTGAATTGTGTTTGTTATCGGTGAATTCAAAGGAGTTAGGTGTGTGAAGCTTTAGAAAAAAGACGGGGAAATTGGAGGGATAGAATGCAAACCTGTGGCTGTTTGGCAAGATGTTTTAGGAAGACGGCTTTACTTGGATTACGCAGTTATTCAATATTATTTCATGAAGAAAAAAATAGAAAATAAGTGAAAAAGTATCATGAAACCATTATACAATAACATATGATGCATACAAAAATGTGCAAACTATTAGGATATCAAATAGATGAGCCATAAAATATTTATGAAGAAGGTATGTGAAATGAGATTGAGACAGGTTTCAATAGTTCAGATATTCAGTTTGTTTCACGGCCGGTAAGTCTGCAACTGAGGTCATACGCCTTAGATGTTTTATGGAAGTTTTCAGAATAAGAAAGGATAAATTTATGATTTTCATATGAATTTATTTATTGGATGAATGTTTGAAATTATGTGCTTAGTCATACGAAGGATTCTAGAGAAAAGAGGGTCTCATATTTTATATATAAATCTGATAAGAGATACATGTGACCAAGCAGCAGCTTGTTTGAAAAGTCGTATTGCGATAACATGTTATTTTTTGTAAGTATCAATCAAAACCATGGATCAGACCTAAGTCCTTATATTTTCACTTTAAAAATGGATGACTTAACAAAGCACATACGAGGAGAGGTATTGTGGTGCATAATGCTTTCATTTTTACAATTTTAGTGGACAAGAAAAGATATGAAGTAAACATGAAGCTTTAGTTTTTGAGGGAGGTTTAGGTGTTTGGATTTCCAACTACGTAGAACCAAGACAAGATATATGAAATGTAAGTTAAACAACAAAGAAGTCAGAAAAGTGACAATAGTAAATCTTGGAACATATTTAACCCTAACCAAGGATTCTTCTAAATACTTTGTTCACTTTTTCAAAGTGATGAAAGAATTGATAGAGATCTTGCTCATAGAATATGCAAGGTGGAAAAGTGGAGAGGAGTTTCAGGCATTCTGTGTGATAAGAAAATGCATTTGTAACTCAAAGGAAAATACTATAATGTTGCAATTGGACCTACAATGTTTAACACTAGTGAGTGTTGTGCTGTTAACTGTAAACAAGGAAGAAAGAATGTCTATAGCTGACATGATGATGCATTGATGGATGTCTGGCTAATGGTGTGAGACAGCTATGAATCGATGAACTCCGGTTGGGCTCATCTTGTAAACGGCTTATGAATGGGGCTCAATAAGCTTATTTAGTTGAGCTCAGGTACAACTTCAGCTCGATAGTAATAATGAGTCGAGTCTGCATTGAACACTGTTCTACTCGATAAAGCAACTAAACTGTATATGTATGTATATTTATATATGTGGGAAAAGGGAGTATGCACCGGGGTCTATCTTCCACATTTTTTACTTTTTTGGAAAATATCACCATGTATATTCATCCCTATATCCCTCCTATATGTCATTCGAATTTCATCAAAAATAGAGACTCCTATACCTTCCATCTAGAACATGTAATTTTAACGGTCTTAGAATTGTTGTAATCTAAATGTTCTAGATGGAGGGCATAGGAGTCCCTGTTTCTGACGAAATTCTAATAGCATGATAGAGGGATATATAGATGAATATACATGATGATATTTTCCAAAAAAATAGAAAAACATGGATGATATAGGCCCCGGTGCATGTAAAATTACATGCACCTGGGTGCATGCTCCCCAACCCCTATATATATACATACACATATAGATAGATGCACAATGAGTAATCAAACAACCCTATATGGAGAGCTCTCTATAAAGGAGAGAGTGTTTGCGGTGGGTGGTGCGAGATGATGAGAAGGCGTGGATGAGGAATACCATTAATGGTGAGAGAAATGATAGGAAAGCCACCAAGCATGAAGATGTGAGAAGAAGAAGGTTGGACGTTTATCTCTCAAAGCAAACATGGTCAGCGATGGTTTAGGTGTGGGACTTATGGCCATAAGGATGTCGTGTGCATGTTGCCTCCACATTGCTTTGGTTGCAGAGAGAAGGGCCATCGAAGAGTTGTAATACACCCCCAGGGTCCAGATACTAAGCAATACATGTCTATACATACAATTCTACATTCGAGTATCAAGTTGTCCAATACATGCAGGAGAGTAGTAAAGAGAGAAAAACTATATTTTTCATTTAATTTCCATTAGTGGAGTATTTCGTTTTCTATTTTTTCTTGTAACCACTCTAGGGGTAACTATGTATTTTCCTAGTTTTGAGCTCTCTACATTCCATCCTATATAAGCACCCCTAGACCTCTTGAATAAAGCATCTCATTGTGTGCTTTCATTGTTTTCCACATGGTATCAGAGCAACGGCCCTAGACTAGTGTTCTGACCTAGATCATGTCGTCGCCACTAGCCCCAGATCATTGCACAATATCCGTGCAAGGCCCTACGGGCCTCTACCTCACGCACAGCATGCTGCCAACACATTCGCGCGCATCTCCAGATCTCGGGAAGCCCCTACGACCCTCCTCATCACCAATGAGCGATGGAGTCTTCGTCGACTCCCCTGCTTGATGCCAACAGCCACCTGCGACTCTCGGGCCCGCGGTTGACCATCGATGGAGCTGTTGTGGGCCTCGAAATAGCCACCAGCATCCCGAGGGACACTTGAGGATTACTACCAGCATCTGGCCAGCCCTTAGGGGCTGCCATATCACCACCAAAGAGGCATGCGAGCCTCTACAGGCTTCCGTCAAAGGTTGGTGGGTTCCCTACCTGCAGGTATCAGCCCTTCAGCTCGATCCAGCAGCAACTATAGGCCTCCTTGGCCCCTCCACCGTGACGTTAGGGCTTCCAGAACTTTGACCAGCACCGTTGGCCTTCATCATATCTACCCTAATATCCTGAACTATGTTTGATTAAGACAACGGTTATTTTCTAGGTAACTTTTTCTTGACATGCGTGATCACCATGACATCCATCGAGATCAAACATGTGTACCCGACTTCTTTTGTGATGGTACAGAGCACTTCTATCAAACTGAAAGGCATCGAGAACTGTGTTGTGGTCTTGATCCTTCAAAGTGTTCATCGGTGGTCAACACAAGAACTATATTCTTACCAAGGATCTACCCAAGTAGATGGAACAAGGACTACAATAACATGTATATTGATAATTGCCAGGTTATTTCTTGGATGACCAATAACGTCGATCCAAATATTGGTAAATCTCCTCTACAAGAAAATTACAAAAGCAATGTGGGAGAATCTTGAATATACATACTCCAAGAAGACAACCAAGTCCCGGCTCTCGTATATATACATTCGGATCTGGTCTGCTACTCAGGGAGACTCGAGTTTTGTCGAGTACTACAAGCTTCTCACAAGTATGTTTAAGGAACTACTCATTTTTTCGCCAGCATGTTGTGATAAACAAGTGGGAAAACATGTTGAATGACAGATCTATCAGTTTCTTTCTGGATTGAATCCATGATACAAGCCCTTGAAGGACCAGTTTCTGATGGTCAATATACTACCCACCATTGAGACCATATTTGATCATTTGCCGGAACTTGAGTCACATGTTGAGCATCCTTCAACTATTCCATCTGCAGAGAATAAAGTTCATTATGCATTGTCCAAGAACAAAGGACGATAGAGTTACCATGGAGGATGAGGTTGTGACTTTGGTCATGGTCGTGGTCGCGCGGACGTGGATGTAATTCTATTATTGCTCCTTATCTAGCATGCATATATTGTAGACGTAGGAATCATCCATCTGAACATTGTTGGGTAACGTTTGGCATACAACCTAATACCAACAATTCTTATAAGATAGCTTCGTATGAGGCATCCTATAATACCACTAAGGTCACACACGATCAACCTTCTGCTGACGCACTGACACCCTTTACGGCTTCTGAATATGCCTGTTTGAGGCAGTTACTACAGAACTCCTCCGTAACAGTACTACTTATGTTCCCATTTCTAGTTTAACTACCACCTCAGTGCCTCCAGTCCTACTTGAATTATTAATTCAGAAGCATACACACACATTTCGGTCATTTCGGTCGAATTTCGATTTCGACAGTGTTGGTGGAAATGAGCAATATGTTTATTCCATAGAATCCTAGGCTCTTATATAGAGAAGGCCTATGGGTAAATTATATAAGAGGTTATCAGGAAAATAAAAATAGAGAACAAGATACATCAACTACATAATATTCTCAACGCTCCCCCTCAAGATGGAGCATAGATATTAATCATGCTCAGTTTGGAAGAACATCTCTGGAAAGGTCCTCTGAGCAGTGGCTTGGTGAAAATGCCGGCAATCTGCTCCTCAGAACTAACATGTGAAGTAGAAATCAAACCCTTCTGGATCATATCTCTAGTGTAGTGGCAGTCTACCTCAATATGTTTTGTTCTTTCATGAAACGTTGGATTATTAGCAATGAACAAAGCAGCTTGATTGTCACAATGTAGCTGCGTGGGTAAAGGTACATCAATATGCAAGTCTTCTAGTACAGCTCGAACCCACATCATCTCCGTGCTTGCTTGTGCCATGGCCCTATATTCAGATTCAGCACCGGATCTCGCCACAATAGTTTGTTTCTCGCTTTTCCAAGAAACCAGAGAGCTACCTACAAAAGCTGCAAAGCCTGAAGTAGACTTACGATCATTAGGACATCCTGCATAGTCTGCATCTGCACAAGCTGAAATAGATAAATCTGTCTTCTTTCTAAATAGCAATCCTGAGACTGGACAAGACTTTAGATGCATTAGTATCATGTATATAGCATCCATGTGTACCTGTCTTGGCTGCTCCATAAATTGACTTACTCGACTTGCTGCAAACACAATATCGGGTCGAGTTATAATGATGTAAAGAAGCTTACCCACCATCTCTCTATATCTTCTCATGTCCACCTCTTCAGTATCGTTGTCATATAATTTCATACTTGGATCCATAGGAGTGCTCGATGGTCTACATCCAACCATGCCCGTTTCAACCAACAAATCTGTAATATATTTCCTTTGGGTCATCACCAGACCCTGTGCATTCTTGGTAAACTCCAGCCCCAGAAAATATCTTAGGGTACCAAGATCCTTCGTGACAAACTGACGGCCCAAAAATGCTTTCGCCATCTCTACACCCTGAACATCATCTCCTGTAATCATAATATCATCAACATATACCATGATGATAACTGTGCCTATAGAAGTCTTCTGAATGAATAACAAATGATCTGCATTTGATCTTTTGAATCCATGTCGTTCAATTAGGTGGGAAAGCTTCTGAAACCACGCCCTTGGGCTCTGTTTAAGGCCATATATCGTCTTGTGAAGTCTACACACCATATGATTCTCCCTCTCAGCAGCAAACCCCGGTGGCTGTTGCATGTAGACTTCTTCCTGCAAATCACCATACAAGAATGCGTTCTTGACATCAAGTTGAAATATGGACCAGTCATGTACCATAGCAACAGATAGAAGAATGTGAAGAGTAGAGTAACAAGCCACTGGAGAAAATGTATCTAAATAGTCCACACCAAATGTTTGAGTAAAGCCTCTCGCGACTAGTCGTCCCTTGTACCGATCAAGGGTCCCATCTGCATGGTACTTCACTGTGAATACCCATTTGCAGCTAACAATAGATGCGTCAGATGGAGCGGTAACCAAGCACCATGTACCACGGGACCGTAAAGCAGTCATTTCTTCTTCCATAGCCAACCACCAGCAGTCAATTTTCATAGCATCCTGATAATTCCGTGGTATCTCCAAAGAAGACAAAGCCGCAGTAAATTTCTGGAAGTCTCCTGTGAGACGGTGAAAGGAAACCTAAGAAGCAAAGGGATAAGACGCGCAAGTCCGTTTCTGCTTCCGAATAGCAATAGGGACATCAAGATCATCGTCCATTGTACTCGATGGTGCACACTCCTCTTGCAAAGAATAATCCTGCACAGACACACTATCCGACCCATCGTTAGTAATAGCATCTGAACATACCTGAGGCGTGATGGATAATTGACGTGGCACCTGAGCAGGACCTGACCGACGTGTATAAAATTTAGGTAATGGTAGGATAGGTGGCTGTGGTGGTGGTGGTGGTGATGGAGATGACGGTGGCATGACAACCGGGACAGAAATGGACAAAGGTGGACTCAGGCTAGGAGGAGGAACGTATACGTCATAATTAGATGTGGAAGGAGCCAGCATGTCACCTGCAGGGGAGAAGTACATAACGGACTCAAAAAATGTAACATCAGCACTGACAAAATATTTCTTGTTGATAGGGTCAAAACAACGATAACACTTCTGAGTCCGAGAGTAACCCACAAAGATACACTTGACAGCTCTAGGTGAGAGTTTGTCAAGTTCAGGAGACAAGTGGTGAACAAAAGCAACAGCACCAAAGACACGAGGCGTAAGAGAAAATAATTCCTTCTCTGAAAAAATAACATAAAGAGGAATTTTCTCATCAAAACAGAGGACGACATACGATTGACAAGGTACCAGGCAGTAAGGACAACATCCCCCCAAAAATTGATAGGCGCACAACTCTGGATAAGTAGGATTCGAGTGATATCAAGTAGATAACGATGTTCTCGTTATGCCACTCCACTCTGTTGAGGTGTGTAAGTACGGGTGGTTTGATGAATAATGCCTTTGGACGAAAAGAAATGGGAGAGAGAGCGAGTGCAGAATTCCAACGCATTATCCGTACGAACATATTTGACAAAAGAGGAAAAAACATTCCGCACTTCAATGATAAGATTTCTAATAACATCCCATGCTTCATATTTATTCTATAAAAGAAATACCCACGATACACGAGAGAAGTCATCAACTACTACAAGATAAAACATGTGTCCCTGATGATCAAGAACACGACTCCGACTCCAAATATCAACATGAAATAATTCAAAAGGAGAGCTACTGCTCCGACACTGACGACTAGGGAAGCTAGCACAATGATGATTTCCCAACTGACAGGCTTCACATCGAAACGACGAACTTGGAGAGATCTGAGGCAAGAGATGCCGCATCTTTTGAAGCAGAAGGTGACCAAAGCGTAGATGCCAAGTGTACGAGAGACCGATCCGGCTGAGTAGGAGGAGACCCCAGCATACAAACTCCGGACCATACGATAGAGACCATTCTGCTCAGAGCCACAGCCAATCACCCTGCCCGTTAGTATGTCCTGAAAAATAAGAGAAGATGGGTCAAATATAGCGCAACAGTGCAAATCCTTCATAATCTGACTAATAGACAGTAGATTCATGGAATACTCAGGAGCATGTAGAACATTCTGTAAATGCATGGACGGTGACAAGGTGATCTCCCCCTGTCCAACAATGGGGGAATGACTCCCACCAACTATGAACACTGAGCGTCCAGGTGGAATGTCTCTGTATGACTCAAGTTTATCACTATCATGGCAGAGATGATGGGTTGCGTCCGAATCCATAACCCAATCTGAGAGATCATGATAGGATGTAAAAGCAGAAGAATTACCTGAGGTACTAGCAACGACAGAGTACTGGCAGATGCTGAAGCAGCAATATCTGAATATCCTCCTGGAGAATCGGTAGATGGTTGAGGCATAATATCCCACAATCGTGCCACAAGCTCCTCAAACCGGTGATCTGAAGTGGACGCCGGCAGAGATGTAACATGCTCAGCTACACGCGTCGATGCTGGAAACCCATGCTTAGAATAGCATGTATCCTCAGAGTGACCCGTGCGATGGCAGAAAGTGCATGGTTGATGAAAACAACCTCATCGGCTACGAGGTCCACGTCAACGAAAGGAAGACTGACCACCTCTCCCTCGCAACACAGCCATCATCAAAGGTGGTGGAGTAGAAGTGCTAGAAGAAACAGAGAAGCGGCTAAGCCTCCGGTAAACTCCCTTCATAGGAGGAATGGTAACATCGGCAAGTATCTGAGATCGGGCGGCCTCATACTCAGGATCAAGTGCTGCTAGTAGTACCTCCACCATGGAAGCATTCCGGAAGGTCTTCTGTTGCTCAGGGGCAGCCGTAAGGGGTATAGTGCTATATAATTTCTCAAACATCCCCCGCAGGGATGTATACAAAGAGTGAAGTGGCCGCTCATTCTGCTTCATCGTGAAAATGCCATGCTGGAGCTGTAACATCTTGGTCTCGTTCCGCACCTGTGAATATGTGGCGGTCAAGATATCCCACATCGCCTTAGCAGTGGGCTGATGGAGGACGTCATTGGCAATCTCCATCGACGTGTCTAATAGCCAAACCTTGGCATACGAATCATCAGCCTCCAGGAGGCATAGATCCCAGTCTTCTCTGTTGGCTCTTCCTCGATAAGAATATGCTTTTTATCGTTTGACTTCATGGACTCATGAACTGCATCGTCCAGAGCTCATAGTTCGTCCCATCCATCTTGACTATTGGCGCTGGACCTTTGAATGCGCCTATGGAGGGCATATCGACTTTGTTTTCTAACATGTCGCTGGAGACGAAGAATTAGGGAGTGTAGACGAGAAACAAGTGTGTACATAAACTTGATAGGATTTGAGTGCATATATAGACTTTACGCACTCAAATCTATGGAGAGAGAGGCCGACGGAAGACGAGCGTCAAAGGAAAGGGGACCCGACGGTGGAGGTCCCCTACGTTGGAGAGGGGATCGGCGGAGATCCGAAGAGGAGGAGGGCCAGCGACGAGGGAGGAGGCAGCGGCGACAGGGGTGATGTGTTGGCGGCGAGGAGGGGCCGGCAAGGAGAGGACAGGCGGCGGTGGATGGAGCCGACGAGGGAGGAGGCAACGGCGGCTCCCTACGGTAGGGAGCGGCGATGGCGGTGCCGAGAGATGGAGAGGGGGGCAGCGGTGTTAAGGCTTTAGGGTTAGGGTGAGGGTTTTGGCTCTGATACCATGTTGGTGGAAATGAGCAATATGTTTATTCCATAAAACCCTAGGCTCTCCTATATAAAGAAGGCCTAGAGATAAATTACATAGGAGGTTATCAGGAAAATAAAAATAGAGAAAAAGATACACCGACTACATAATATTCTCTACAGACTGGATATAAATATTCGATAGAAATTTGACCGAATTTTGCTGAAATTTGAGGCCATGCCTAGATGAGCAGAAACAACACTTCATGTACCACGAGACTGCAAAGCGGTCATCTCCTCCTCCATGGCAAGTTGCAGCTACTATCCTTTACGGCCTCCTGGTATGATCGTGGGATAGTGACAACAGAGAGTCCCACAACAAACCTCATATACTCCTCTGAAAGATGATCCAACAAAACATGAGCAGCAAGAGGATAAGTAGCACAGTTACGATGCGGCTTCCTCAAGGCAATAGGTACATCAAGATCATCGACCCCTCTGTTCTCCGGCATCAACTTCTCATGTACAATATCCTGTGGTACAAGCATATTACCAGTGTTATCAGTAGAAACAATGTGTTCAATACATACATGAGGTGTGCTTGATGACAGGGAAGGCGTATGAACAGAGGGGCGAGTAGAGGACCTACGAATGTAAAATCGTGGTAGTAATTGTGTCAGGGTAGATGGAGGTGGAGGTGGTGGAGGAGGTGGTGGTGGTGGTGGAGATGACTAAGACTGGATATGAGGAGGTGTTGGTGGAGATAATGGAGGTGATGGAACAAAGACATCCTCTTCAGAGTCGGAGTAAGACAATCTGACAACTGTAGGAGAAAAGTACATAAAAAATGTGACATCAGCACTCAAATAATACTTTCTCCCTACAGGAACATAACATATATACCCTTTTTGTGTACAAGAATAGACAACAAACACACATTTGACAGATCTTGGAGAGAGTTTATCACGACTAAGAGTAAAATTGTGTACAAAAGCCACAGACCCAAAGACCCTAGGAGTAAAGGAGAATATGCCCTTCTCAGAAAACGTAATCAAAAAAGGAACCTTTTCTCCAAGGACCGTGGAAAGCATGTGATTCACTACGTAACATGCAGTAAGGACCGCATCAACCCAGAACGAATGAGGAGCTCGACTCTGATTCAAAAGAGTCCTCGTGACATCCAGAAGATGACGGTGTTTACGTTTAGCAACACCATTTGATTACGAAGTGTAAGCACAAGAAGTTTGATGAATAATATCAAGAGATCTGAGAAAGTCAAACAGTTGTAAAGTGGAAAATTCCACATCATTATCAGTGTAAATAAACTTCACATTAGCATAAAAAATGTTCTTAATTTCAATAAGGAACGATTTGATGACATGAGCAGCTTCAGACTTATTCTTTAACAAGAAAACCCAAGATAATCTAGAAAAATCATCCACAGCAACCATGTAGAATCGATATCCATGATGATCGGGAACACGACTAGGACCCCAGATGTCAAAACGAAACAACTCCAACGACTGGCTACTGTGGCAACTCTAACGACTCGGAAAAGAAGAACGATGGTGCTTCCCAAGCTGACATGCCTCACACTCCAAGCTGGTATGAGTAGAGATCTGAGGGAGAACATGACACAACTTCTGCAGAGGAAGGTGTCCAAAGGGAAGATACCACATGAAGGGAGAAACGAATGCAGAAGGAATGATAACAGCACCAGTACACGGAGGCCGGATCAGTCTGTAAAGTCCTCTCTTCTCACGACCACATCTAATCACCCTGCTCGTGAATATGTCATGAAACACAAAAGAAGATAGGTTAAATATATAACGATAATGTAAATCTTAAGTAATCTGACTAATAGACAAAAAATTCATCTGAAATGCTGGAGCATGTAAGACATTCTATAGGCGCATAAAAAGGGGATAGGATATCTCCCCCTGACCAACAATAGGCACATGAACCCCATTTACAATCACCACTGATCTACAATGAGGGATAGATCTGTAAGAACTAAACTGATCTCAATGTCCACACATATGATGGGATGTTTCAGAGTACATGATCCAATCAGTCAAATCTGAACTGCTACATCCAGTAAGTACATAAGCAATACCTGACGAACTCGTAGAAGCTCCCGAAGATGTTGTTTGGAGATTGGTCCGAGTTGCGGATGTGCTTTCTCAGACACTGACGTCTGTGTGGCGGAGCTCCGCGGTGTTCCCTTCCTCTCTAGGACTGTCCCTTGCCTCTGCAAGGCATTCCGACGATGGGGGGAGATCTTGGCGATTGTGGATGATGGACTTGCGCCGGAAGCGGATTGGAAGGTTACTCGGGTCCTCATGGAGTGCAGCAAGGGTTTCCTCCGCGTTGCGCCTGGCAAGATCTTCTTCGGCTCCTTGAAAGTTGGCCGGTGGCGGTTCAAGGTGGAGCTTTCGATCGTCGACCCTTCGCCGGCGCCGGTGGCTGATCCTGATCGAGTGGCTTTGTTGGCCGGTTCGTTGGTCTCGAGGGCTGGGAACGATGCTTCATCTTCTGGATGCCAGCTGGCAAATTTCGGGGGATATTCCGAAGCGTCGCACCCCTTGCATGACTCTTCTTGCCCCTTCGACGTGCATCATCGGTTATTGTGCCTTTCGTCTGCAAGACACGGTTTCTCTGAGTTGAGGGCGTCCGAGGAGGATTCGTTTCCTCATTCTCGATCGGTTTTGTCGGCTAGTGCGTTGCTTTTTCGATACTCGGGTCCTGTGGCGGGTCGTGGTCCTTTGGATGTTGGCGGATCACTCAATTTCGGATCTTGGTCGCGGGCGTGGATGCCGAGTGCCCCGTTAACCTTTCCCGGGTCTTGTGCGGATATGCCCCGGGTCCAAATCGAGGATTTGCGGGGACATTCAGACTTGGAGGTGCTTCACTCGATTCCGCTGGCGCTGCCTGACGGCACTTCTCCCTCTCCCCCAACTTTTGTGGACCAGGGGGATCTGTCAGCGATGGATACTACTGCTTCCCCCTTGGGGGGCTCTTCGGATGTGGTTGATGCTTCTGATGGGGGGGCCTATCTGACAGGCGCACGGGGAAGAGGTACAGGAGGCGTAAAAGCTCTCGGCAGGGTTCTTTGGTGAGGCATTCCTGTGCGACTCAGCGG
Source organism: Ottelia alismoides (assembly GCA_037367405.1). NCBI lineage: Eukaryota > Viridiplantae > Streptophyta > Magnoliopsida > Alismatales > Hydrocharitaceae > Ottelia > Ottelia alismoides. The sequence goes on along the minus strand of JAZKJV010006346.1, from coordinate 377,791 downwards.
GAAGCCGTTGCGGATGCTGCTGGTCTCAGTGTCCTTGGGGGAAATTCTGATGGTTTTTAATGAAGGTTTTATCCTGGAATGTTAGGGGCCTTGGGGAGGCCGACAAGCGTCGCTCTTTGGGCTCCGACTGTCCGAATGGTGCTGTGATATTGCTCTTATTCAAGAAACGAAATTGAGAGGGTGGATGATACCTTCTGGCGTTCTTTTGGTGCGGGTTCTCTGGACGAATTCCGCGCGGTGGATGCGGTGGGGTCGGCGGGGGGTTTTTGATTGCTTGGCGTTCTACGATGTTCTCTTTCACCTCGGTTCTGGCGGGGAGATATATGATCTCGGTTGTGTTGACGCGGGCTGGTTCACTTGAGCCTATGGTGTTTTCTTGTATTTATGCCCCAACTTGTCACGTTTTGAGGAAGGCTCTGTGGGAGGATCTTCGCGCGGCGGCTACTATGTTCTGGGGGCTTCCTTATCTCTTGGGGGGCGATTTCAATGTTACGCTTCACTCTTCTGATCGCCCCCAGGGCAGGGGTGGTCAGGATCCGGGGTCGCTTGATTTTATTGAGATTTTGGATGAGCTTGCTTTGGAGGGCTTGGTCCCTTATGATATTTCATACACTTGGAGGAATAATTCTACATGTTCGAGAATCGATCGGTTCTTGGTCTCTGAGAAACTGATGGAGGCCTTCCCTCTTTGTGCGGTGTCTTCTCGCCCTCGCTCCTTCTCCGATCATACACCCATTATGTGGGAGTCTGGCGAGGGCCATTGGGCGCGGGGTATCTTCCGCTATGAGAAATGCTGGCTTTTGGAGCCTAACTTCAAGGAGGTGGTGCAGGAGCATTGGGCTCATGCATCGGCCGTGGGGTCTGCGGCTCACAGACTTGATCAGATGCTTGCGTCGTTGCGAAAAGTGCTTGCGGTCTTCAAGAAGGAATCCTGGATGGTGCGTATTGCTATCAGGGCGGCGGCGGAGGAGGTCATTACGCTCCATGATCGAGCGGAGAGCGAGCGGGACCTTTTGCCTGAGGAGCTTCTCAAACGGCTCACTGCTCAAAATCAGGTTGCGGCGGAGGACAAGAAAAGGAACATTGAATGGCGGCAGCGGTCGCGTTTGAGATGGCTCAAAGAGGGTGATGCGAATACGGCCTTCTTTCATCGTGTGGCTAGTAGTAAAAGCGTGGTAATTTGATAAGGGCTATTTCCATTAATGGTGTTCAGGTTTGCGGGGAGAGGGGGATGGGGATTGCCATCGTGGATCACTTCAAGCGCTTTTCGTCGAATTGCTCCCCGCTGGCGCTGGCTGGGTCTTGGGCGCCTTCTCTGTCGGCCTCCGACTCTAGCCTTTTGACTCGCCCTATCTCTTTGGAGGAGGTCAAGGAGGTTGTGTGGGACTTAAATGCTGATTCCTCCCCGGGTCCGGATGACTTCTCGGTGGCATTTTATCGTGATTTCTGGGAGTTGGTGGCCAATGATGTTATGGAGGTGGTGTCCGAATTTTGCGTGGGTAACTCTGGGTTTGATCGGATTAATAGGGTCAACATTGTCTTTGATCCCTAAATCCACGGTGGCGCTGCGTATCGAGGATTGTCGACCTATCTCCATCTCTAATGGTATTTATCTTATAGTTGCTAAAGTCTTAGCCAGACGGTTGGCTCGTGTTCTGGACTCTCTTATCTCTCCGGCCCAGGCTGCTTTCATTAGGGGGAGGCAGATTGCGGATTGCATTGCGGTGGCTTCGGAGTTGGTCGCTGAATGGAAGAACGATCACAAGAAGGGGGTTCTTTGGAAGGTCGACTTTGCTAAGGCGTACAACTGCTTGGAGTGGCGGTTCTTGTGGTCTGTTCTGAGAAGGCGTGGATTCCCTGAGGTCTGGATTTCGTGGATGCGTAGGTGCGTCACCACCGCTTTCCTCTCGGTGTTGATCAATGGTCGGGCGGTCAGTGGCTTCTTCCAGCCAAGAAGGGGTGTGCGCCAGGGGTGTCCCCTCGCTCCCCTCCTCTTTGTGTTGGCTTCGGATGTCCTAGCGTGTATGGTGGACCGCGTAATTGAGGCTCGGCTGTCTAACGGATTTTGTAAGGGTGCACTCTGTGTGCCCTTAATCCAATTTGCGAACGATACTATCTTCTTTATTGAGGGTGGCACTCCTGAGGTCTCCGGTATGGCTATCACTCTTGACCTTTTCAGCGAATTATCGGGGATGATGATTAATGCCTCTAAATCCAAGGTGATTCCCTTCGGGATGTCGCAAGAGGAGGCGGTGAAGTGCGGTCGGTTGTTGGGGTCTCCTCCTGGTGAGCTTCCTATTGATTATCTTGGCTTACCTTTGGTGGCGGGGCGGGTCAGGAACCGGGATTGGCGATTGATTATTGAATGCGCGGAAACGCGCCTTGCTGGTTGGCGAGCGGCATTGCTCTCTAGAGGGGGTCGTCTTATTCTTCTCAAGTCTGTGCTTGCCTCTATCCCGATATACTTCCTCTCTGTTCGTCGTATGCCGGCAGGGATTCGTTTGAGGCTCGAGCGTTGTATGCGACGCTTTTTGTGGGGAAGGAAGGGGGAGGAGGGTAGGGGGTTACATCTGGTGGCCTGGGACAAGGTTACTAAGTCTAAGCGGAATGGTGGCATGGGTGTGCGGAGGCTGGAGGTGGTGAATGACGCTCTTTTACTCAAGTGGGTGAGTAGAATTTGGGGGAAGGGGGATAACTTCTTCATCTCTGTTCTCAGGGAGTTCCTAGGCGAAGCCAGGTTGGGGTTGATGCGGGGGGGCGAGAACGTTCGTCATTCTCCGTTTTGGCGTAATGTGCTGGATGCATTTGCGAGGAATGCTTCGCTGTTTATCCTGGTGCTGGGGAAGGGGGATTCTTTCAAGTTTTGGATTGACGATTGGTCCGGAAGAGGTCCTTTGAAGGAGCGCTTCCTGCGCTTGTTTGCTTTAGCGTCTGATAAAGATGTGTCGGTTGCCGATTGCTGGTTGGATGGTTGCTGGTGTCCGCGCTTTCTCGCGAATTTCTCAGACCAACGGATTGATGATTTTGTTTCTCTGTTGGACGCCCTTCGTGACTATGCTCGGCCGAACGAGGGCGCGGATCACTGGACTTGGAAGGACGGTTCTTTCTCCACGCGCAAGGCTTACCGGGCACTGGTTCCTCCCCCTCCGACCGATGCTACTCTCCTTGCGCGCGATTGTTGGTTTTTTTGGAGTCTGTGGCAGCCTGAGCGCATTGGTTTCTTCCTTTGGCTTCTTCGCAGACGGAGGTTGGTGACGCGTGATCGCTGTGCTAGATTCTTCGATAACATCAATCCTAACTGTATCCTCTGTAATTTGGAGGTGGAAACTATTGATCACCTTTTTTCGGGTGCCACTTGGTTCGAGGGATCTGGGATGATTTGGCTTGGGCGAGGTCGGACAACCTTTCTGCTTTTTGCGAGATCTTATTGAGCAACATGAACAGGGCTAGGAGAGATTTTTTGGCCCCTATTGCAAGGTTGTGGTGCATTTGGCTGGGAAGGAACGAGGCTCTCTTCTCCGGTTAAAGGTTCTATCAGGAAAATATTATTATACATTGTTCGCGCATTCTGGATGACTGGTGTTCGGTGTAGGCTGTGGGTCTTGTTCTTGTGGGTTGGCGTTGTTCGTTTGCTTTTTCTTTTCCTATTTTGGGTGTTCTTCACTTTTTTTCCTTTTTCTCCCCTTCCTTGTAATTATCTTTGTCTCTTTTCTTTTATATTATATTGGGGCGAACACCATTGAGTGTCTCCCCCTTTTTTTGAGCCTAAAAAAACAGTTGTAACATATGAAGATCCTACAACTGGAGTGGACGGTGTAGTTATCATCTCTCTCAATCTAGAGTCAATATCATAAAGCCTTGTATCATGAGAAGGAGCCGGAGTCATCTCTGACTGCCCAATTACATAGGCAGACGTAGGATACCCATGCTTTAGATAGCATGTCTCCTCTGAATGACTTGGATGGTGGCAGTGTGAGCATGGACCACGATAACACCCACCTCCTCGACTACGGGATCCTCACCCGCGAAACTATGAAGTACGCCCTCTGTCGCAAGAAGCTGCCATTATAGAGGGAGTTTATGCCATAGTAGTAGACGAAGTAGTGATTCTGCTTAGCCTCTTGCAGACCTCCTCCATTGCCGGTATCGTCTCTCCAATAAGCAGTTGAGTACGCGTTGCATCGTACTCGGAGTCAAGGGATGAGAGAAAGACCCCAGTCATAGTGGCTTTCGGGTATGCTTGTTGCTGATTAATGATAGTAGTAATGGGCATAAGGCTATGGAGCCGCTCAAACACGCCTCGAAGATGCGAGAAGTAGGCATGAAGAGGATGACCATTCTGCCTGGTCGAAAATATGTCAAACTGTAACTGGAGGATATTGCTCTCATTCTTGGCTTGCACATGTGTCAGCCAAGATGTCCCACAAAGCCTTGGTTGTGGTTTGATTGATAATAACGTTGGCAATCTCCGTGGTGAGCGTCCCGGAGAGCCAAATCTGTGCATAGGCATCATCTTACTTCCAAGAAGCATTAGCCCTAGACATGTCTGTCGGCTCGGAATCAATCAAAATGTGCTCCTTGTCAAGGCAATGCATAATGATGTAAAACTACATGGACCACAACTCATACTTGGTCCCATCCATCTTTACGATGGGAGTCAGGCCCTTGAAGGCATCGGACGACAAAAAAACGTCACCTTGTTCTCTGACATGATAAAGAAATTACCGAAGATCCTGAACAAACTGGGGAGTAAACTACTCTGAGCGAGTATACACGACCATATGGAGGAGTGGTTGTATGTGTAGACTCATACAACCATCCTCTTCAATCCTTGTTGTAGTCTAGGACAAAAAACATGATTATGTGCCCGAAATCACGGTTCCCGATTGAAATCAAACAGGGCGGTCCAAAACTGGCTCTACGACCTGCAAGCAGAGAGACCCGAGGGTTTTTATCAGTGGTGCCCCTCTAAGATATTGCAATTTCGGTTATACCCTCCCATTTTTAGAACATCGGTTGTATCCCCGACTTCTTGTCATTATCACTTGTGCCCTTTCGTAACTTCAATCGTCATTGAGTTGTACTTAACCACGATTTCCAAACCATGGTACGGTTAAGAGGGGCATAACCATCCAAATAACCCACACCCATCTTCCCCCCACCTCCTCTTCATTCTCTTCGTCTCCCTCCTCCTCCTTAAGAATATGAAGCTCAGATTAGCATCATGAAACTCTGGCGAAGGGATCGTTGTGTGGTGGTTCAAACCTTGCCTCCGCAGTCGTGGTCCTTCTCTAGTCCTGGCGACAGCAGATTCATACCCAAACTCCCAAAACCCCAAATCCTTGTGGGAGAGGATATGGGGCAACGGGAGGAGCTCGGGGTGGAGGGGAGGAGGATATAGACTCTATCTACAAATAGATATGTTTACGACAAATTTAGTGTATACAAAAGAGTATACGTATAAATATTTTTACAACCATCTATTTATAAGTTCCAAAAGATACAAGTTATGATATATCATATCTCATACAAAACCCTTGTTGACGCATAGGCTATTTTGTATCTTTTTGTTATTTCATTTTCCTGTTATTCTCTTTATGTAATTTACCCATAGGCTACTCTCCTATATAAGAGAGCCTAGGGCTATGGAATAGATCATCTCATTTTCACGTTTCCCAACATGGTATCAGAGCGACGGTCCTAGACCGGAGTTCTCGAAACCCTAACCCTAACCCGCCCCACCCGCCGGCCTCTCTTCTCTCTCTCTTCTCTCGGCGATCGCCTCTCCCCGATCGCTCATAGGCGCAGCCTCGATAGCGATCACCTCCCAGCCCCGACCCTCCAGTGCTTCTCGCTGATCGCCGTGGGGTTGGCTTCTCGTTGATCGCCGTGGCGCAGCCCCACAGGGTTGGCTTCTCGCTGATCGCCGATCGCCTGGCGCTTCTCACCAAATCGGGCCCTAGAACCGATCGCCTAGTGCTCCTTGCGCTACTCGCCGATCGCTGCGCTGCATAGCGCGCATCACGTGCACTCTACAGTGCATCTTGCGCCTCCTGCGGTGCGCCTTCTGTGCGCCTCCTAGTGCGGCACCATCTCCTGTGCGGCACCATCTTTGCGTGCTGTGCTGTGCGGCAAGCGTGCACCTTCCAGTGCAAGCGTGCTGTGCTGTGCTGTGCGCATAGCGTCAGTCTCCTGTGCGCATAGCGTTTCGTGGTTTTCTACAAGCGTGCTCTAGGGTTTCTACAATAGAAACCTGTACGGGTGCGGATCGTAGCGCGCGTAGGTCCATGGGGATAGTTGCTTGAGGTCTACACATGCAGCTCATCCCGTCTATGTCATTGTAGACAAATATTATCTGTTGCAGGTCGCTCCAGTCTTCTGTATCCAGTATGTCAGAAAGCAAGGCAGATATTCCATCCATGGGCGCATTTCGTGGTCCAGCGCCCATTGTCAAGATGGATGGCACGAATTATGAACTGTGGGCAATGCAGTTCATGAGTATGATGAAGTCCACGGGCAAGAAGCATATTCTCACAGAGCCCGAGCCTGCAGAGAAGACTGGAGTCCATGCCTCATGGGAGGCTGACGATGCATATGCAAAGGTGTGGCTATCTGGCACATTGGCTATTGAAATCGCCAATGACATTCTTCATCAGCCCACAGCCAAAGACATGTGGGATATCCTAGCAGCGACATATTCTCAGGCGAGGAATGAGACGAAGATCCTGCAACTTCAACATGATATATTCACAATTAAGCAGAATGGCCGCCCATTACATTCTCTCTATACATCTTTGAGAGGAATGTTTGAGAAGCTCCATAGCTTCATGCCTCTTACCGCCACACCCGAACAGCAGAAGACATACAGGAATGCGACAATGGTGGGTGTGTTTCTCGCTGCACTCGATCCAGAGTATGAGGCAGCACGTTCACAGATTTTGGCGGACTCGACTATTCCTCCCATGGAGGAAGCTTTTCACAGATTGAGCAGGATTACTGTACCTTCAGCAGCCACTAGTCAGAATCCCTCAGCCATGGCAGTCAACAGAGGCCGTGGTTCTCAATACCAGGGCCGTGGACGTATTCCCCGTGGAAGGGGTGGCCGCACTAGGCCAACATGCTCGTATTGTCACAGAGTCGGCCATACTGAAGACACATGCTACTCAAAGCATGGATTTCCTGCATTTGCACGAGCTGCTGAGCAGATAGAGCCCCCGTCTGCATCTACACTGGATCAGCGTTTTGATGATCTGGTTGCCCGCCTCAGGGGCATTATCCCACCATCTGGCCCAGCACCGATGACAGAGAGTCATACTGATGTTGCTGCTTCTGCTTCTGCGTCTGCCTCTACGAGTACTTCAGGTAGTACACTTGCACTTCATAGTAGTAGATCGGATACATTGCCATGGATCATGGACTCAGGCGCTACACATCATCTATGTGGCGACCAGAGTCTACTTTCAGGATATACTCAGATCCCTCCAGGACGGACAGTAGTGATTGCCAATGGCACACATTCACCCATCACGGGCCAGGGGGAGATTAGATTGACATCCTCCATGCAGCTCAAGAATGTTTTACATGCACCACATTTTTCTATGAATCTTTTGTCAATCAGTCAGATTACGAAGGATCTCCAATGTCGAGCTATTTTTGATCCATCTTCTTTGATTTTTCAGGACATCCGTACGGGCAACGTGATTGGTCATGGCTATGAGCAAGGAGGCCTCTATCGTCTGAACCAGACCCCATTTGCCGGAATCACATCTTCTCCTGCTGGACAAGTATCTTCTCTCCTATGGCATCTGCGTTTTGGTCATCTACCGCTTCAGAAATTGCGTCTTGTCTTACCTTATAGTTTTTCTCACACACCTATCCAGTGTGAGGCGTGTCAGTTGGGAAAACATCACAGGTCATCGTTTCCCAGTAGTCAAGGTCGGAGTAGTAACTCCAAATTTGAGTTGTTTCATGTTGACATCTGGGGTCCAAGTCGTGTTCCCGATCATCAGGGGCACAGGTTTTATATTGTTTTTGTAGATGATTTCTCAAGAGCATCATGGGTCTTTCTAATGAAAAATAAGTCTGAAGCTGGAAATATTATTATTCAATTTCTAAATGAGATTCAGAATGTTTTTTCCACAACTGTCAAAATTATGAGAAGTGACAATGCCTTAGAGTTATGCACCAATAATCTAACCAACTACTACTCCTCTAAAGGAATTGTTCACCAAACTTCCTGTGCCCATACGTCTCAACAAAATGGGGTTGCAGAAAGAAAACACCGTCACCTTCTTGATGTCACAAGGTCACTTCTCATTCAGAGTCATGTTCCGTATTCATACTGGGGTGATGCAGTCCTTACTGCATGTTACCTTATAAATCGTATGCCCTCGTCTGTCCTGAATGAACAGGTTCCTTTCTCACTGATTTATCCTGACAAGGATCTGTTCACTCTTACCCCTCGTGTGTTTGGGTCAGTCGCGTTTGTCCATCAGTTGTCGCCCGGTTCTGACAAGCTCTCTCCTAGAGCTGTCAAGTGTGTATTTGTGGGGTACTCCAGAACTCAAAAGGGGTACAAGTGTTTTGACCCTGTGCGTCGGCGGTATATGATCAGTGCAGATGTTACATTCTTTGAATCCATCATGTATTTCTCAGATTCTGGGAAAATGCAGCCGCCACCTATATCCCCTGACATTGTATTCATGGCACCACCAACATCACAACCGCCACCAACATCTGAACCAACACCACCACCGCCACCACCATCAACAGTACCTCCGTTACCATTCCATTACACCCGGAGGCCGAATCAAACTCATGGTCCTGACCAGTCAACTAGCTCGCCTACGGTATGTAATGAGAATATTAATGTTGATGGATCTGACGACATTTCTCAGCAGGGTGCATTACAGGAGCATGGTGATACCACAGAGGACCTCGATGCTCCAATAGCTCTACGCAAACCGAAGAGAAGCTGTGTCCAGTATCCTGTATCAGCAGTGGTGTCGTTTGAGAGGCTATCTGGACCATTCAGGACGTTTGCACTGGTACTTTCAGCTACAGCCATTCCACGGAACCATCATGATGCTATGCAGGATGCTAGATGGCGACTAGCAATGGAAGAGGAGATGGAGGCACTTCAGTCTAGAGGGACCTGGAGTTTGGTTCCTATACCTCCAGATGTTAGCCCGGTGAGTTGCAAATGGGTGTTTACAGTTAAGCACAATGCAGATGGTTCCATTGACAGGTACAAGGCACGCCTTGTTGCTCGGGGCTTCACGCAGACATATGGGGTAGATTACCTAGACACCTTCTCCCCTGTGGCGCGTCATTCCACTTTACGGATCCTGCTATCTGTTGCGGTTGCTAGAGACTGGCCACTCTATCAACTGGACGTAAAGAATGCATTTTTGTATGGAGACTTGCAGGAGGAAGTCTATATGCAACAGCCACCTGGTTTTGCTGTTGAGGGGGAGTGTTCCAAGGTTTGCAGATTGCATAAGGCCATCTATGGTCTTAAGCAGAGCCCCAGAGCATGGTTTCAGAAGCTTTCAGACCTCTTTGAGAAACAAGGATATAAACGCTCCAATGCTGATCATTCCTTGTTCGTGCAGAAGACGGCGAGAGGTATCATTGTAATCATGGTTTATGTTGATGATATCTTGATTACAGGTGATGATGACCAAGGCATTAAGCAAGCAAAGGAAAGGCTGGGGACCGAGTTTGTCACCAAGGACTTGGGAGTTCTTAGATATTTTCTGGGGCTGGAATTTGCTAGAAATCCATATGGATTAGTCATGACACAGAGGAAGTATGTCACAGATTTACTGAGTGAGACAGGTATGCTAGGGTGTCGACCTGCTACGACACCAATGGACCCTAGCATGAAGCTGTATGATGATGACACAGAAGAGGTGGATCAGAGAAGGTACAGAGAACTGGTAGGCAAATTACTGTATGTCACTATCACTAGACCTGATATACAGTTTGCAGTGAGTCGTGTGAGCCAGTTTATGGAGCAACCACGCCAGGTCCATATGGATGCCATACACATGATTCTGAGATATCTAAAATCATCTCCAGGTGCAGGCTTGATATTTAAGAAAGGAAAGGAGATTTCTGTTACAGGATGTGCGGATGCAGACTATGCAGGATGCCCCAAGGACAGGAAGTCAACATCAGGGTTTGCAGTCTATGTTGGAGATGCTCTAGTTTCGTGGAAGAGCAAGAAGCAGACAGTAGTAGCTAGATCCAGTGCTGAATCAGAATATAGGGCTATGGCCCAGGCGAGCACAGAAATGATGTGGGTAAAATCCTTACTTACAGACCTATGTATTGATATACCTCTTCCTATGAGGTTGGAATGTGACAATCAGGCTGCCTTGTTCATTGCAAATAACCCAGCCTTTCATGAGAGGACCAAGCATATTGAGGTCGACTGTCACTACATACGTGACATGATTCAGAAGGGGTTCATTGCTACATCTCACGTCACATCAGAGAATCAGACTGCTGATATTTTCACCAAGGCATTATTTAAAGGCCCATTCCAGAAGTGTGCGTCCAAGCTGAGCATGATTGATATCTATGCTCCATCTTGAGGGGGAGTGTTGACGCATAGGCTATTTTGTATCTTTTTGTTATTTCATTTTCCTGTTATTCTCTTTATGTAATTTACCCATAGGCTACTCTCCTATATAAGAGAGCCTAGGGCTATGGAATAGATCATCTCATTTTCACGTTTCCCAACAACCCTGCCATGGTTGGTCTCAGGTTCAAGTAAATTGAGGAGGGTTGTGTTAGGTAACCAAGAGCCATTGTAAAACAGTCAAAGACAAATTCATAAAGAGTATTTTTTTAAAATACTAAATAGGATATTACCTCAAGACAGTCGAATCATTTCAACATAGATTTAAGCAAGCATTTAGATTTTATTAGGGTGTTCCCTACTAATGACGTGTTGCATCGCCCAAATGCAATGAGAAATTGACAAGAACCACCACATAGTTGCTTGGATGTAGTTCAAATTTTGCAAGGGTCCTCGCATGAGGAATACATGAGAGTAAATAAGCTAGTTCTGCTGCATCATTGCCCGGATGCAGACCAAAATTCGCAAGGGTTCTCGAATGATGGACGCATGCAAGTAAAGAAGTTAGTCTAAAAGAGATTACAGAAGAAGTTGAGGATATATTGGCAATTCTACTGACAAAATCGATGGAGACAGTAGATACAATGGGAAGAAGGAAGGATGGAGAGAAAGCAAGGGAGATAGAGAAGACTAGCTTTAAATTATGGTATTCAGGTAAACAAAGGGTAGAAATGGTCTTGGAGTGGTTGTTCACAAGGACTTTAAGGATAGTATGGTTGAGGTGTAAAGATTTGTGGATCGGATTATTTTGCTAAAAATGGTGATGGAAGAAGTTATGAATATAATCTCAGTTTCTGCGTTGCAAGTTGGTTTAGATAAAAAGATTGAACAAGCAATTGGGGAGGATTTGGAAAAGATTATGCAGTAAATCCCACAACGAGAGATGATTCGCATATATGGAGATCTTAATGGACATGTGGGAAAGGAAGTTTAGAGTATGCTAGTGTTCATGGAGGTCATGGCTTCTGAAATAGAAATGAAGAGGCAAAAGTCATCATGGATTTTGTAACGGCTCATGACCTTTTCATAGAAAACACTCTCTTTAAGGAGAGGGAGGAGCATTTAATTACTTATAACTCAGCTAGCATCAGCTTTAGATTGATGCCTCTGCCATCATCAAGCCTCCTCCCCTCCGTCATCTCAGCCATTCTCAATTCGCATCCCTATTTTTGCCTCTACTGGAGGTTTTCTCCTCTCCTCGTGGCTTTTGCTGGAGGCTACCTCCATGGCTTTTTGTCATGCTCAAGCATCCCTTCATCGCCCCTTCTGTTGGAGGATACCTTCTCTGCCCAAGCCCTTTTGCTGCAAGATGCAAGTTGTGCTGGTTTGCAAGCTGCTGCAACCCATCACAACATAGTGGATATTGCTCAAGTTTTTTTACTATTGGTTTTGTTTACTGCTACGTTTTTTTACTGCTGCAGTGCTATAGTTATTTTAGATATAGTTATGTTTACTGCTGCATGTTTCTTATTGCTACAGTTTTATTTAAATTCTCTAAATTTCTAGTCCTACATTTTTTAATACCGTTTCAAATATGCAAGAACTACTTCTATGGCATACTTAGAGAGATAATTATTTTGAGTACTCTTCATATTTAGTGTCATTCTAAATTGTTGATGTGGGTGGATAAGATGTGAATTGTGGTTGTGGAGTTCGTGTACCACAAATAGTAATGCTTTAAACAATGTATATAGAGTTACTAACACATTTGAAATATTACCCTCAAGTAAAGTGAAGAAAATATTTGGAGTTCAAGTACAATGATTTGTTGTGTTCTTAACACTTGTGTGATGACTATTTGATATAATATTCAATTGGCAGAGGTTAAGCAATGTTTCATACATATTTTGTTGATAGTTGTAGTCTATTCTATGCTTGTTACTTCATGTACCTAATATTATTTGAGATCTGATTATTCTTTAATTTTTTTGCAGTTAGATGTTTAGAAAATTAATGGCATCTCCTTAAAAAAGGTTAATGAAATGTAAACAATCGTAAATAGCTATCTCATACAACCAGAATAAATCCTACCGCACGTACCCAGAGTAAGAAGTTAGATTTTTTTTGTTCCTCGTGTTCTAATGATCACGGATGGAAGTATGCTTAATTTTTTTGAAAGTAACTTTTTATCACATAAAATTAAAATTCAGTAATACATATAGTTATTTTTTATATATTAAAAATTAAAAAACCGCATATACACCACATATCCTCATGCATATTGCTTGATCACTACGTCGTGACCAGTAAGAATGTATACCGCATTTTTAAACCTTGATTATAAATCAACCTATAGGTATATTTACTTTAGTACTATATGAAAAGAAGCATGCATATATATAATATCATTTATAAAATATGCTCTCATGGGCTTTGTACCTTTTTTATTTACTTTTTCTCTTTTCAATCCATTCCAGCCGACAAGGAGGCTTTCTCCAGCCCCAAGAAGCGGGACCCATCAGCCTTTTTATTAAAAAAATGTCAGCGACACTTAGCGTCATCATCTTCCCCATAGAGTTTGTTCACCTCCCTCGCCTGCGAATGCAAATGGTCGCAGCCTCTCCACCTCTTGTAGTCAAGGATTGCCGTCTCCTCTACATTTACATGTTGGGCATAAAGGGTAAACGGAAAGAAGCGAGGGTCAATTTGGGGGGACCCAACATTGACGAGATCGATCCATCACCAACTTCTTCAACAAAGGGAAACAATCAAACAAATACTCTAATCTTTATCCATCGCATCGTCACCAAGGAGCTCGAAGCAGAGATTTCCGAACATGCCTCGTCAGATGCCCGTCCTTCTCCGCCTCCATGTCTCAAGCTTGAAGAGTGAGATTAGCAGTCTCAACCAATCAGGTCACGACCATGCTCCGCCACCTCCACTATGGAGTGCCTCCGTCATCACTTAAATTGTTAGTCACGGATGCCACTGCCAACATTGGCAAAGATGGTCCCCACTGCCACATTAAAAGCCCTGCGGAATTTTTTTGCATTTGCACACCAACTGATCTCGAATACATAACTAGGGTCTCATGAAATTGCTCTGCTGTGAAGGATCTTCACACACGTGCCAATCCTATGCATTCCGCTTGACGACAACCAGACCCCCCCAAGCAAGGCTAAAGTAATTGATTGTCCGATGGTCAAGAACCATGGAACTAATGCACCGAATTCTCACTGCCTCCTTTGGTGGTTCACCACTCGTCATCCTTCAAGATCCTCCCTTAATATGGTAGCCCTTGCAAACCCTAGAATCCTCCCATTCAATCCATCTCTCCTCCTGACCCACGCTGCTTGTTCACTCCCTTCCAACCTCCAACGTTCATGCCCCCTTCCATGATCATCCTCGTGCTCCCTCAATCGAGAGATCACAACATGCATCCTCTCTCAGAAACACTCACGCTCCATATTTCCTTCTTAAACATTGATCCTTCTCAGGAGATGATTTAAACCAAAGGCCTCACCTTGTCCAGTGCTAGTCCTAAAAGTAAAAAAAGAGGAAAGTATCTTACTTTCCCAATTTATAAACAACTTTACTAGATATAGGTAAAGGGCTTTTTACTTCAATGCCAAAGGAAATCATTCTAGTTCAAAGTTCCAACCAAGAAAGACCATCTGAAGCCCAACCATAACAACAAACATCAAAAAGTTATAATAGTTAAATGACTTTTTTAACAGAATATCTAAACAACATCAAATCTTCATGTACATGGGTAGAATAGTAAAGGATGAGTTCGATGAAAGATGGTTATTGCTGAAATTTTATTTGAGACAACTATTAACTTTTTGGAAACGTGAGCAGGGTGCAACACCCATAGATGGTGACCGCCCACAACTATTATATACGTTAGTATCTCCAAAAAAAATTCTGAGCATGAAAAGCTAAAATTTGAGGTCAGTTGACAATATTGTAGCAAAAAAACCTTGAGTACTTTTTAAATGTGTATACATTATTAAAATGAGATTTAGGTACTAGCCGCAAAGAAGCAGAACGGCACTGCAAAACATACAACAAAGGCCGGTATTAACGAGTACCACTTCAGCAGTTCGTGCATTTGTAATGTCGCCTTGAACTTGAATTACTCCTTCAATTGGGGCCATTGGTTGTAAATCAATGGCAACAATAAGAGGTAGCTCTTCGTCACTGTGCACATAGGAAACAGAAATTAATAAAATAGTGCCTCCAAACCATTTCTTTAAGAAATATCATTATATTACTAAAGGATAATCTCATCCAAGCAAAAAGTATACAAGGTGAGAAAATATGCGTTAAATCTGCGTAGTAATGTGTGGTTAAGCTGGACAAATAATAATAATGAAAGAGTATCGTTAAAAGGGGCGTGCTTTCAACTATTGTATGTCAATTGAATTCTTTACAGTGTTAATAAATATATGATTAAATGTAGGCATCACTCAAGAAGATCATTTCACTTGCACAGTTGCACCCATATGATGACAATTTGCTTGCTTACATCTCCTCGTGAATATCTACTCAAAAGAATATGTAGGATCGTTAAGTCTGAGAACAACTCGATAAACATGCTCAGGTACCACTTGATGGAGATAGAATAAGCAAATGAGAGTATAAAAGAAAGAAGCCTGCAAGGAGCCTAAAGGGTTGAGGGAGGGACTATTTAAGTTGCGGATTCTAGATAAGGATATGAGTCAGCCTCCAATGTTCTATTCCATATAACTTGTAATAATGTTCATATAAAAGAATTGTATTACCCTTATGGGTAGCTTGACAAAAGGAGATCATCAACCAAAATGAAATTCCAATCAAACATAATTGATTGGTTCCCAATAGAACTCTAATTGATTAAACCAAATAGATCTCCTGGAGACAAACCTAGTCTGTGGTGCACACAAACATGGGAATCTAAGCATTCTTTGTGTTATTTGAGGCTTCACGTCATGACGTGTGATTTAAATAGTGCCCTATAACTTTTTGTAATGAAAACATATACTGGCACCACATTGAAGATGTCAAATTACTCCAAGGTAAAATCTCAAGGAGAAGATGGAGGGAGATGTCTACCCTCATTTGGCTTGACCTAAAGTTAGAAGAAAATAATCATCCCAAATGTTCGTTAATTTTTGTCCAATTTGAGTTGTCATCTTATAGTTAACATGGAAATGAGAATTGAGACTAAATTTTGGTTGTTTTTTCAAATTAATTTTTTGTCCATCAAATTAGAGTCTAATTAAATCAAGGTTAGGGTTAGTTGTTAATCTCGTCCAATTTGAGTTAATTGTATTTTTTATTCAAATAAAGATATCGCATGTGATCTCTAATTATTATTTGGTGGAGCCAATTCAGGAGTCAAATTAAAGATTAGCTTTCCTTCATTATGTTATTTTCTAGAGTTTTATCACTTATGCCCTTCTTAGATATTGCAATATCAGTTATACCCTCCATTTTTCGAATATTAGTTTTTGCTCATGACTTCTTCCACAGTTATTACGTGTGCCCTTTCGTTAGTCTGACCGTCAATGAGTTGAACTAAACCATGGTTTACTTAAACCAATGCATGGTTAAGAGGCACTGAACTACCAAAAGTAGCCGAGGGTTTGGTAATAGTCAGCCACACTTGTTTCCATCGAGCGAGGAGAGCGTGAGGATCCAGTGCAATCACTTCGTCGGCAAGTGATTCTGCTGGCTCGAGCAACCTACGCTCCTCCATCCCGATCCTCCTCCGATCACTAGCAAATGTGATTCTCCTCCAATCACCTCCAATAGTTAGGTGCCTAACTTTCGATCTGTGCCTATGATTAGATAAAGAACCGACTTTAAATGCTCAATATCGGAGCAGGTCTACTGGAGTATCAGGATCTCCTCAACACGATTCAAGCAGGCTTGATCCAACAAAGACGAATGAGAAACAAATACTTGAAAGCCTAACACAACCCAAACTCCACTAGAAGGTTTTCGTCTTCCACAATTGATGCGTCAGAAATGGGATAGCCATCACAAACAGAGGAGCAGCACCAAGACCATTGTCTTCAGTGTCGTTAAAACAGAGAAGTGTTGCCCCTCGTCATCGGACCACCTCAGCATTTAAGCCTAACACCATCGAAACCAACACCCTTTCGCAGAACCTAGCTTCAATCAAAAGCTCCGAAGCCCCTTCCTGAAGTCTCTCATCAGCCACATTGCTAGGTTTCATCCAAGAAGATCACCCTTCCACCGTGTTGTATCCTTGTTGTGTAGAAGACCCACCTTCAAGGAACCCTCTTCTTTCTCTGTCATACCCGCAACAAATGAAGCCCTAGTTAGAGCTCCAACTTCAACCAAACCACAACTAGATCCTACACCGGAAGGAGAATATCTTGCTCTAACTTCAACACACCACCATATGATGATGTGGGGGTAGCAAGGGAAGACACTAGAGGACATGGGGCGAAGGAGGAGGAGCTGGAAGAGTTGTTGGAGGGGGTGGGGGTGGTGGAGGTGGAGGGCAGCAAAGGGAGGGGTTAGAGGAGAAAGAAGAAAGATGTGGTTGGAGGAAAAAGACATGTCTCATATTGGAGAATGTGTGTCACTTGTGTAGATGGGTACCACATCCAGTGTTCAGTCCCACATCTACCAATAGTGGGACTTGGAGGGTCTGTAGAGGCTATATAAGAAGCCCCGGACCTCTTGTATCATATGAGAAAGTTCAATGAATAATCAGCCCTTTAAGACGTTCTCCCGCGGTTTCATCTCGCTCGTTAGGGAGTGGGGTTCCATGTAAAAATCCATGCATTCATGTTTATTTTTCTATAGTTCTTGCTCTATTTATCTATTCTGCTTCTGCATTTCATATTTTCTAACATGGTATCAGAGTGGGTTCGATTTGTAGGGGATTTTTTTCTTATTCTTGAAAGATCTATTATTTGTATTGTTCAAGTTTTGGAGATTGTCCGACGCATATTTGAAGATTATTGTTCCAAATTCGATTCATGTCTGCTGATTTGTTCAAGAAATTTCTAGGGTTTCTAATGGAAACCCTAATTCAAGCCGCGACCAACAACTACCAAAGCGGGGTTTCAAATGATACATTGAATTTGTGGTGTTCCAACAAGTTCTTAAGAATTCTCCAGCAACAATGGTGATCTTGTCCTACTCTAGGAAGGACTATGGTCATAGCAGATGGGACTCATTCCCCAATCACAAGACAGGGGGAGATTACCTTGATGTCATCTATGTGGTTGCATAATGTGTTGTCTATTAGCCAGATTACTAAGGAATTACATTGCCAAGCAATATCTGACCCATCATCTCTTGTTTTTTCAGGACAATCTTACAAGTAGAGTGATTGGTTGTGATCGTGAGCAGGGCGGGCTCTATCGACTTGTCCAAACACCATATGCTGAACTATCCTCTCATTCCACTAGACTTGTCTCTCCCTTCCTATGGCATATGCACTTTGATCATCTTCCACTTCAGAAACTACGTCAAGTTCTTCCCCAGATTTCACCCCACTCGTCATTCAATTGTGAAGCATGTCAGTTAGGGAAGCATCATCGATTTGTCTTCCCTAGTCATCAGAGTCGAAGTAGTAACTCCCCTTTAGAGTTTTTCCATGTAGACATTTGGGGTCCAAGTCGTGTTCCCTTCCCGATCATCAGGGACAGTTTTTATTCAGTTGTTGTAGATGATTTTAGTCGCATGTTTGGGTTTTCTTGTTAAAGAATAAATCGAAAGAGGGCAATGTTATTATAAATTTCATTACGGAAATGCATAATGTTTTTCCACCTCTGTCGAAATTGTAAGGAATAATAATGCACTCAAATTCTGTACTCATATGTTCTCTCAATTCTTCTTATCTTGTGGTATTCTTCATCAAACATCATGCGCATACATGTCTTAACAGAACGGTGTTGCTGAACGAAAGCATCGTCATCTTCTGGATGTCACTCGTACCCTCCTAGTCAGAGTTGTGCAGCATACTCATTCTAGGGTGATGCAGTTCTCACAGCATGTTATCTCATTAACCGTATGCCCTCGTCGATGTTGGGGCAGAAGATACATTTTTCCCTTGTTTTCCCTGAGAAGGAGTTGTTCTCTCTTACCCATCGTGTTTTTGGATCCATTGTGTTTGTTCATCGATTATCTTAAGGGATTGACAAGCTCTCTCCTAGGGTTGTCAAATGTGTTTTTGTTGGGTACTCCGGGACTTAGAATGGTTATCACTGTTCTGATCCGTTACGCATGCAATATTATGTCAGCGCAGATGTCACATTTTTTGAGTTTGTCATGTATTTTTCCCCTATATGTGACAGGTTGACACCTTCAAATTCGGATGATGAGGTCTATATTCCACTTCCACCTATGCATCGACCACCTTCATCACCACCTCCACTGCCACCTCCTTCATCACCTCCACCGGTGTTACCTCCTCCCATTGTTCTGGTTCCACCACTACCACATCACTACAGTCGTCGGCCGACCCCTGCTCATGTTCATGGTTCGTCATCCAGCACATCCAGATTTGTCCTGACAACATTTATTCAAATGTTGGGTCTGATGATGTTTCTGAACAGAGATTATTTCAAGAGGTTAATGATCAGGTAGGTGGCAGGGATGATGATGATGATGATCCTGATTTGTTCATTGCTATTAGGAAGCAGAAGTGTTCATGTGCCTCATATCTGCTTGCTTGTCATGTCAGCACTGAGCGTCTGGCAGGTGACTTCAAGAGGTTTGTTGTTGCTTTGTCCACCGTGACTATACCACAAACTTACCAGAAAGCATTGACAGATATCGGGTGGTGTCTAGCTATGGAGGAAGAGATGGCGTTTCTTCAGTCAAGAAGTACTTGGAGTTTGGTTTCGGCTCCTACTGGGGCATCTATAGGCGGCAGTAAATGGGTATTTACAGTGAAGCAGAATGCAGATGGCAGCATTGATCGATACAAGGCTCGACTAGTTGCTCGTGGCTTTACCCAGACATATGGGGTGGATTATTTTGACACCTTCTCTCCTATCACTCGTCATTCTATCCTACGGATTCTATTATCTGTTGCAGTAGTTCGGAATTGGCATTTATTTCAACTTGATGTCAAGAATGCCTTTTTGTATGGTGATCTTCAAGACGAAGTCTACATGCAGCAGCCGGGGTTTGTTGCTAAGTGAGAGTGTTCACATGTATGTAGACTTTAAAAGGCAATATATGGACTTAAGCAGAGCTCGAGAGCTTGGCTCCAAAAGCTCTCAAACTTGTTTGAAAAGCAGGGGTTCAAACTGTCAAATGCAGATCATTCTCTACTTATGCATAGAACCCCCAAAGATATGATCGCTATTATGGTGTATGTTGATGATATATTTATTACAGGAGATGACATACAAGGAATAGGGCGAAAGAATTTTTGGGTCGTGAATTTGTTACCAAGGATCTCACTTCTCAGAGCCCTTAGATATTTTCTACGACCCGAGTTTGCCAGAAATCAACAAGGGTTGGTGATGACTCAAAGGAAATACGTCACTGATTTGTTAAGTGACACAGGTATGCTTGGATGCCGACCTACTACCACATCCATGGATCCAAGCATGAAGTTGTATGATGATGATACTAATGAGGTTGACAAGATACAAGAGAAGATACATGGAACTAGTAGGAAAGCTCCTTTATGTTACCATTATCAGACATGATATTTCATTTGTTGTCAGCCGGGTGACCCAGATCATGGAACAACCTCGTCAAGTGCATATGGATGCTATACATATGATACTGAGGTATCTTATACCATCATCAAGCGCGGGGCTTCTATTTAAAAGGGGTAGCACCATCACTATCTCAGCATGTGCAGATGTAGATTATGCAGGGTGCCCCAAGGACAGGAAGTCCACAATAGGGTTTGCTATATTTATTGGAGATTCACTTGTCTCGTGGAAAAGAAAGAAGCAAATTGTTGTTGCTAGATCTAGTGTTGAATCTGAGTATAAGGCTATGGCAAAAGCATGCACGGAAATGATGTGGGTTAGAGCAATTCTTACAGATCTACATATAGAGGTTCCTCTTCCCATGTCACTTAAATGCAACAATCAGGATGCCTTATTCATTACCAATAACCATGCATTCCACTAAAGGACAAAGCACATTGAAGTCGGCTGTCTATATATACGTGACATGATTCCGAAGGGCTTCATTGCTACATCTCATGTCAGCTCAGGGGACCAGACGACAGATATTTTCACCAAGGCTCTACTTAGAGGATCATTTCAAAAGTGTTCATCCAAGCTGAGCATGATAGAAATTTATGCTCCATCTTGAGGGGGAGTGTAGAGATATATTTCTACATTTATGTACTCTTTTATCTATTTCTTTTCCTCTTGTCGGCTTTATGTAATTTGCCATAGGTTTGCCCTCTATGTAAGAGAACCTAGGGCTCACGGAATAAACAAGTCTTATTTTTCCCAACAATTTATGTTTCTCTTTGTCCACCATATAACTCAGCCATGGCCGGTCCCAAGCCCGGGTAAATGAGGAGGGTTGCGCGTTAGGTAGCCGACAACCAGCGCAGGAGAGATAAATTCGTAAATAGTGTTCTTAAATTCTTCTAAGAACATTATTTATGAATTTATCTCGAAACAGTTCGGATCTTTTAAACATCGATTTAAGCAAACATACAGATTTCGTTGGGGCGTTCCCTACTTGCGACGCGTTGCATCGCCCGAATGCAATGAAAAATTGGCAAGGGCCGCTACATCGCAGCCTGGATGTAGTTCAAAATTTGCAAGGGTTCTCGCATGAGGAACGCATGCGGGTAAATAAGCTAGTTCCGTTGCATCACCGCCCGGATGCAGTCCAAAATTTGCAAGGGTTCTCGCATAATGGACGCATGCGAGTAAAGAAGTTAGTCCAAAAGAGATTGCAAAGGAAGTTACGGATTGGTAGTTGGAATATCGATACTTTAACTGGAAAATTGATGGAGATAGTGGATACAATGGAAAGAAGGAAGATTTATATATTATGTCTTCAAGAGACTAAATGGGTTGGAGAGAAAGCAAGGGAGATCGAGAAAACAGGCTTTAAACTTTGGTATTCAGGTAAAGATAAGGGCAGAAACGTGTTGGAGTGGTTGTTCATAAAGATTTGAAGGTTTGTGTGGTTGAGGTGCAAAGATTTGGGGATCGGATTATTTTGCTAAAGTTGGTGCTTGAAGAAGAAATTCTGAATATCATCTCACTTTATGCACCACAAATTGGCTTAGATGAAAGGAGTAAACAAGCTTTTTGGGAGGATATGGATAAGATTTTATAAGGAATCCCACAAAGAGAGATGATTTGCATAGGTGGAGATCTTAATGGACATGTGGGAAAAGATGTTTCAGGGTATGCAAGTGTGCATGGAGGACATGGTTTTGGGGATAGAAACGAAGAGGGAAAAGTCATTCTGGATTTTGTAATTGCATATGATCTTTTAATAGCAAACACTCTTTTCAAGAAGAGGGAGGAGCATTTAATTACTTATAAGAGTGGCTCAACTAGAACACAGATCGATTACTTTGCGTTGAGGAGAAGAGATCGGTTGTGTTGCAAAAATTGCAAAGTAATCCCTGGAGAGAGTTTGACAACCCAACATCGCTTGTTAGTCTTGGATTTACAAATAAAAGGGCTGGTGAATATTCCTAAGATCACTAGAACTAGGTGGTGGGATCTTCCGCTGAAGCAATCAAGCTTCAGGGAGAAGGTTTTAGAAGACTTATCTTGGATTGTAGCGGTAGTGCAAACGAGATGCGGGAGGCAGTAGGATCTTGTATCCGAAAGGTAGCCAAAGAGACGCTAGGCGAGTCAAAAGGAGGAGCTCCGGGTCAAAAGGAGGCTTGATGGTGGAGTGAAGAGGTACAAGAGAAGCTAAAAATTAAAAGAGCTTGCTTTAAAGCTATGTCTAAGGATAGAACAGAGGAAACTGTCACAGACTATAAAATATCGAAGAAGGAAGCAAAGAAGGCTGTAAGCGAAGCTAAGTCAAAAGCTTATGAGATTTTGTATAAAAATCTCAACTCTAAGGAGGGCCAGAAGGATATATTCAGGTTGCCCAAAGCAAGAGAAAGAAAGACCAAAGACCTTTCTCAAGTGAGATGCATTAAGGACGAGGAAGGTCACGTGCTTGTTACTCAGAAGGATATAGAGACTAGATGGGAGCAATACTTCCATAAACTTTTCATTGGAGAAGGAAATAGAGAGATCATTTTGGGTGATCTAGCTAGTAGTGAAAGTTACTTGAATCGTGCATGCTATAGACGAATCCAAAGAAAAGAAGTAGAGGAGGCTTTGAATGTTATGAGACCTGGGAAAGGTGTTGGACCGGATGACATCCCTGTAGAAGTATGGAAAGTTTTAGGTGAGTGTGGTTTGACTTGGCTTACGAATCTATTCAATGTTATTTGACGAAGCAAGAAAATGCCTGAAGATTGGAGGAGGAGTATCGTGGTGCCTCTTTATAAGAACAAAGGAGACATTCAAAATTGTTCAAATTACAGAGATATCAAGATGATGAGTCACACTATGAAAATTTGGGAATGTGTGATCGAAAGAAGGATGAGACAAGTTTCCCAAATAAAAGAAAACCAATTCGGATTCATGCCAGGTCGCTCAACTATTGAAGCCATCCATTTACTGAGGAGAACAATGGAGATTTATAGAGCTAAAAGGAAGAATCTCCATATGATCTTTATTGATATGGAGAAGGCTTATGATTCCGTCCCATGAGAGATACTGTGGAGAGTTTTGGAAAAGAGACAAGTACCTATCCTATACATTAATCTCATAAAGGATATGTATGATAGAGCTTTATCTTGTGTAAGGACCCCGACGGGGAAGACTGACTATTTTGATATCAACATTGGTTTACATCAAGGTTCAGCTTCGAGTCCATTTCTTTTTACTTTGATTATGGACGAGTTGACAAGTCACATTCAGGATGAGTTACCTTGGTGTATGTTATTTGCTGATGATATTGTGTTGATTGACGAGACTAGAGATGGAGTAAATGAGAAGCTTGAGGTTTGGAGACATGCATTGGAGACTAAAGGTTTTCGTATAAGTAGGGCTAAGACGAAATATATGGAATGCACCCTTGATGGAAGCAATGGTGAAGGAATCGAGGTGAAGATTGGTGACGACAACATTCAGAAGAGAGATTCTTTTAGATATCTGGGATCTATTTTGCAACATGATGGGGAAATTGATGGAGATGTTACTAATAGAATAAATGCAGGCTGGCTAAAGTGGAGAGGAGCCTCCGTTGTTCTCTGTGATAAGAAAATTCCTTTAAAAATTAAAGGAAAGTTTTACAAAGCAGCTGTGAGACCTGCTATGCTTTATGGTTCTGAATGTTGGCCTGTGAACCATAAACACGTGCAGAGAATGGCTGTAGCAGAAATGAAAATGCTAAGATGGATGTGTGGACATACACGTAAAGATCGGATTCGGAATGACGCAATCAGAAAGAAAGTTGGTGTAGCTCCGATCGAGGATAAGATGCGAGAAAATCGCATAAGATGGTTTGGTCATTTGCAAAGAAGGTCAACTGTTGCACCGGCTAGGAGATGCGAGTGGTGGGATGTTGAGCCGGTAAAGAGAGGGCGAGGACAGCCCAAGAAGTGTTTCATTTATTTCTACTATATATTCTTCTCTTTGACTGTGAGCTTTTCGTCTATTGTAGACAAGTAGTTTGAAGTCCTTGAGCTCGGATGCACCTGAAAGTCATTTATTAACACTCCAATACATGTACGTTGGATATTTTAATGCATGTATTTTTGAGTCTATCAACAAATTAAGTACATTTTTAATCAAAAAAGGAAAAACACTCCGGAGGTGTCCGCCCCAAACTTTTATAATGATGAAAGGGTTACAGAAAAACTTACAACAATAATGTCTCAAGGAGATATCTAGTTAAATGGACAACATCTCAACATAAAATCTATAAAATAGAAAAATATATACTAAGCCTTCTCCCGCTATAAGTAGGGTCAGCTACATGGATTCTTGCTCAAATCAAAGATGAAAGATTTGACTATTTTTAGCGTTGGTCGTCGACTACCTAACGAAACTCCTGCAAGAGTGGGAGTTGAACCTTGGCTTTTTGTGTGGTAAACAAACTATACTACCACTAGACCATTAAGTGGGTGCTCAACATAAAATCTATGTGGACAAAAAATCAGCCCATTACGTAAGGAACCAAATCGCCCATATCGGAATGAGAGGCACCAACTCTGCCATCGATGTAAACTAGTAGGCAACCAACCAGGCGCTCCAAAGTCCATATAAGAGTTCACCCATGCAATGCTCATCTCAACCCAATTCTCCCAAACCTGAGCACAAGAATAGAAAAAATCATCCAGATCTTTGTCAACGGCACACATAGAGCACGAGGTGTCACCCCTAGGATGAAAGAGAATACCCTTAAATTAGTCAACACCCAACCAAGCATGTGCATCCAAAAGACGACCTTGATCTTCATCGACACCCTTCGAGTCCAAATCAAATTGCAATCCATTTCCCTATCCCATGGTTCCCTCATTACCACTAGTAAGGACCCTATAGGCCTTTTTTATAGAGAAGAAGCAATTCTGCCAAATCTAATGGTCCTGCCCAGCAGTTAGTCCCGGTTTAGACACCATCTGCTCCATCATCTGCATAAATTCACCAAACCGTTGCTCCGATATCAGATAGGAGAAACATTGCATCCATTACCCATTCACCCATGCGTCTTTCATGCACAACTCCTGATCACCAACTAGAGCAAAAATGCGAGGGAAGCACTCTAGTAGAGACTCATCCCCACACCAAAACCCCAATCGAGTCCACCACCCCTTAAAAAAACATGACCCAAAAACAAGTCCAGCATCTTCCCTCCTCGCCCTCCCACTACAAGGGTTTGAAGGATCCACCATTACCACATGGTCCACACCCTCTGCGCCCTCCCCAGCTTCACACCACCACCACCATTTAAAGATCCCTTACGCAGATCCCACTCCAATAACACTGGGCAAGATACGCACCAACTCAACCCAAAACATGAAGACTGCACCTCCCAAACTGCCTTAGGCCGCTCGGTCATTTTCTTTCCCTGACGCCTTTCCTTCGCCACATCCACCCCTCTCCTCCCCAACTTTAGTGGAGCGCTCGCCTTCTGATAAACAGCATCAACAACCATCTAGATGTCCCACTGAAAGAAGACCTTCCGACCTGGAACACCACAATCGGTACAGTTACCCTCATGGATCCCTTCAACAACATCAATACCTCACAAGGTTCCCTGATTGGAGCCCCATCCGTAGCACCTTCTCCACAAACCCACCAGGCCCCAGTGCCTCCATGAAAACACTTGACTATGGCATTGCAACGATAAGTCTTTCACCAATACCAATCACCTAGCATCAACCTCTCGAGCCCCATCACAAAGTTGCAGCTTACTCCATATCACGCCCATGGCGAAGATGTTCCTTCATTGATCATGAACATTGGGACTTCACCTTCCTCGACACCTAGCATCACTACTCATATAACCAAATTGCATCCTCCACGTGGCCAACAACCTATCCCCTCTCCACGACTCCCAACACCAACAGCAGACTGCCATGTACCACTTCAGGGATGAGGACACCCTCCACCAGGCCTCGCACCATAGTAGCCTCGACCTCCATCTTCGAATAGCCAGAAGGACACTCCTGATCCACATGGTCGGGCCTAAAGCATTTGAAGCAAACTGGCTCCATAATCAAACATCGTTAGGCCAAATAACCCTTACACCCACAATAAAAAACCACACCCTTGAACCGCTCGAAATCGTGCCTAATCTCCCTACTACAGCCCTTCGTGCCTCCCATGATCGATGAACCTCCACATTTTAGGTGACTCCCTCCTCGAGGCTCCCTTGATAAAGTTGGCACCCCACAGCCAACCGCTCTGCCCCAAGAGGTCGCCCCTCTACAGACCCACGAGCGCATTCATTCTCTACATCACATCCTAGCATAGCTTATTTAAGTGGGTACCCATAGGCCCAATGGGTACTTAACCAATGCATTGGCTTATCAATAGCCGTCGACTCCCTTTGTCTCCTCGTAATTGTAAGTGACATCTATGTCTCATCCATATTGTAGAGATATATGTTATATTATGCGATTATGTTATTTTATAATGTTTCTTATTTTCTTTCTTCTTATGAACGCTTTATGCAATTTATCCATAGGCACCTCACCTATATAAGAGAGCCTAGGGTTTGTGGAATAAACAACGCATTCATTTCTTCCAACATGGTATCAGAGCGGCGGTCCTAGACCGGAGCTCGAATACCCAAACCTAATCCCTACCTGTCGGCCTCTCTCTCTTCTTCTTCTTTTGCCGCCAGCGCCGCCTCTCCTACGTGTTGCTCCCACCTCTCCCGTACGCCGCACCTCTCTCCCGTGCGCTTGTGCGCTGGTGTCCTAGCGCTCGAGCGCCCAGCACCAGTGCACGTGCGCGCCCAGCCCTAAGTGCGACGTGTGCTTGCTGTGCCCAGCATCTGTGCACCAACCCTAGTGCAGCGTGCGCTTGGTGCGCCCAGCATTCGTGCACAACCCTAGCGCGACGTGCGCCTAGTGCGGTTGTGTGCTCCACCCCGCGCGCGAGTGCATGCCTAGCCCCACGAGCCCATGCTTCTTCACGCGGGCTTCAGTGTGCAAGTCTTCACCGTCGTCTAGCCCTATTACATGTTGAGATTGGGTGCATGAGTCTATACATGCAATCCAATCTATTTATGTTGGTGTAGACACAATCCATTCAAGTTTTCAAACCTAGTCTTCTCAAGCCGATATGTCAGACGAAGCGATGTGAGATATTCTTGCTGCTACGTATTCACAAGCTAAGAACGAGACGAAGATTTTACAGCTCCAACATGATATCCTCACTGTCAAATAGAATGGACGGTCACTTCACTCTATATACATCCCTACGTGGGATGTTTGAGAAGTTGTATAGCTTTATACCTCTCTTGTCTACTCCTGAGCAGCAGAAGACCTGTAGGAATGCCACCATAGTAGGTGTATTCCTGGAAACACTTGATCCAGAATACGAGGCAGCACGTTCTCAAATACCGGCAGACTCTACAATTCCTCCTATGGAGGAAGTTTTTCGCAAACTCAGACGTATAATTGTCCCATTTTCTACTACAAATCAGACATCCTCAGCAATGGCAACATCCTGAGGTCGTAGTGGTTCTTCTTTGTTTCGTGGTCGCGGACCTCAGGGAAGGGGAGGTCGTGTTCGTTAACCATGTACTTTCTGTCATCGCCCTGCACATACTGAGGACACATGATACTCCAAGCAAGGATTCCCGATTTCTGCACGAGCGGCTGAACAGATTGAGCCTCCAGCTGCTTCCTCGTTGGATCAACGCTTTGATGATCTCGTAGCTCGTTTGAGGGGTATCATACCTCCATTTGGTCATGTGATGCCTTCTCCAGTATCCGAGAGCCATCCAGATGTTGTTGCTTCAGTCTCCTCTACTACTTCAGGTAGTACTTATGCTCTCACTAACAGTAGTGGATCTGACACTATAGAATGGATTGTGGATTATGGTGCTACACATCATCTGTATGGAGACTAGGGTCAACTTATAGCTTACATACAGGTTTCCCCAGGACGCACTGTGGTTATTGCAGATGGCACCCACTCACCGATTACTGGTCAGGGGAAGATTAGTTTGACACCTTCTATGCATCTAAAGAATGTGTTGCACGCACATGATTTCTCTATGAATTTGTTGTCGATTAGCCGAATTACGAAGGATTTACATTGTCGAGCCATTTTTGATCCATCTTCTCTTATTTTTCAGGACATCCTTATGGGCAATGTGATTGGTCATGGTCGTGAGCAGGGAAGTCTCTATCGCCTAGTTCTGCCTCCATATGTCGGAATCTCCTCTCTACATGTTGGACATGTTTCACCATTTATGTGATACCTGCACTTTAATCATCTCTCGCTTCAGAAGTTATGTTGTGCTCTGCCCTAGATTTCGCCTCATACGTCCTTTCAATGTGAGGCTTGTCAGTTGGGAAAGCATCATTGGTCTATCTTTCCCAGTCGTCAGAGTCGGAGTAGTACCTCCAATTTTGAGTTGTTTCATGTTGACATTTAGGGTCTGAGTGTCCCTGCATCATCAGACTACCTTTTCCAATCGTCAGAGTCGGAGTAGTACCTCCAATTTCGAGTTGTTTCATATTGACATTTATGGTCCGAGTGTCCCTGATCATCAAGGACACATGTTTTACCTTGTCGCCGTTGATGATTTTTCTCGTTTGTCGAGTGTATTCTTATTAAAGAATAAATCTGAAGCTGGAAATGTTATCAAAAATTCCGTAAACGAAGGGCGTAATGTTTTTTTCCGCTTTTGTGAAAATTGTGAGGACTGATAATGCCTTGGAATTTTATATCAATACTCTCTCTAGTTATTTTTCTACCCAAGGAATTATTCACCAAACAACCCGTGCCTATACTTCCCAACAAATTGGTGTTGCAAAGAGAAAACATCGTCATTTGCTTGATGTCACTAGGACACTTCACATACAGAGTCGTGCTCCTCATTCCTTCCGAGACGATGCTATTCTAACGGCATGTTATCTTATCAATCGCATGCCATCATCTGTCTTAGGAGAGAAGATTCCTTTCTCTGTGGCTTTTCCTGAAAAGGAATTGTTCTCACTTACCCTTCGTGTGTCTGGCTCGGTTGTCTTTGTCCACCAGCTATCTCCAGGTATTGACAAGCTCTCTCCTAAAGCTGTCAAATGTATTTTTGTCGGGTACTCCAGGACACAAAAAGGGTACCGATGCTATAATCTGTTGCGCATCAAATATTATGTTAGTGCCAATGTTACATTTTTTGAGTCTGTTATGTACTTCTCCCCTTCAGGTGATAGGTTGATGTCTTCTGACATTGATGAAGCCATATACATGCCACCACCTCCACAACAACCATCTCCACCACAACCATCTCCGGCACCAAAACCACCACCACCACTTCTGCCTACACCGTCCTCCCTTCCTACTACAGTTCCTGTTCCACCATTGTCACACCACTATACCCGTCGGCCTGCATCTGCTCATAGTCATCACTCATCATCTAGCTCGCATGAGGTATGTTCTGAGTATTTATTTCTAATGATGGATCTAATGGTTTACCTGAGCAGGCTTCATTACAGAGGACAGATGAGGAGGCTACTGATTTCGATCTCTACCTATTGCGCTTCGGAAACAGAAGCGTAGTTGTGCGTCATATCCTATAGCATCTATGGTTTCTTTTGATCGTCTGTATGGTGAATTCAGGAACTTTGCTATTGCCCAATCTGTTGTGGAAATTCCACGGAATTATCAGGAGGCTTTGAAGGACAGTAGATGGTGTTTAGCTATAGAGGAAGAAATGGCTGCTCTTCAGTCGAGAGATACCTGGAGTCTTGTTCCTAATCCTACAGGCGTGTCTAGAATTGATTGTAAATGGGTGTTTACAGTCAAGAAAAATGCAGATGGTAGCATTGATAGATACAAGGCACGCCTGGTTGCACATAGACATATGGGGTAGATTATCTTGACACATTCTCGCATGTTGCTCGTCATTCTACCTTACGGATTCTTCTATACGTTGCAGTTATTCGAGATTGGCCATTATTTCAGTTAGATATCAAGAATGCATTCTTATATGGTGATCTTAAGGAGGAAGTCTACATGAAACAGCCACATGGTTTTGCTGTTGAGGGGGAGTATTCACAGGTGTGTAGACTTCATAAGGCGATCTATGGCCTTAAGCAGAGTCATAGAGCTTGGTTCCAAAAGCTTTCAAACCTGTTTGAAAAATAGGGGTACAAATGTTCCAATGCAGATCATTCCCTCTTTATACAGAAAACATCCAGAGGTATATTTGCAATTATGGTATATGTTGATGATATTCTTATTACATGAGATGATATACAAGGAATCAAGAGGGTAAAAGAAATGTTGGGTCGTGAGTTCACCAAGGACCTTGGAGTTCTTAGATATTTTCTGGGACTGGAATTTGCCAGGAATCAACAAGGACTCGTTATGACTCAGAGAAAATATGTCACTGACTTACTGAGTGAGAATGCTTGGATGCCGACCTGCCACTACACCTATGGATCCAAGCATGAAACTATACGATGACGATACTGACGAAGTGGATAGGAGATATAAAGAACTGGTTGGAAAACTTCTCTATGTTGCCATTACCAAACCCGATACATCCTTTGCTGTCGGGTGAGCCAGTTCATGGAGCAACCACGTCAGGTACATATGGATGCTATACATATGATACTCAGGTATCTTAAATCATCTCCAGATGCAGATTATGCAGGATGTCCTAAAGATAGGAAGTCCACCACTGGATTTGTTGTATATGTTGGGGATTCTCTCGTCTCATGGAGAAGCAAGAAGCAAACTGTTGTAGCCAGATCCAATGCAGAGTCTGAATATAAAGCTATGGCCCAGGTTAGTACAGAAATGATGTGGGTTAAAGTTGTTCCTACTGATCTATATATAGATCTGCCCAAGGTTTAAAAAAGCGCGAGACGGTCTGAGGCATTTTCTCCGAAATTGAGGCGAGGCGTAAGCCTCGAGGCGATCGAGGCGTAAGCCTCAATTTTTTTGGAAAAAAATTAAAATGAAATCAAAATACATTTAAAAAGTATATAACACTATTAAATTTTACCAAAAACACATTCAAGAATAATTTGAAACTAGTAAAAGATACAATACTTAAGCGATGAAGGCATTGAAGTTCAAAAAATCTAATACTAAGCCACTAATATACAGAATATCAAGTTCCAATTCCAACTTCAATGACTCTATGGGTTCGTTTGGTTGCAGGGTTGGGCAGGGTTGGGTACTATTCACAGAGGTACTCCCTCCTCACAGTTTACTATTCGCCCAACCCTGTGAATAGTACCCAACCCTGCCCAACCCTGCAACCAAACGAATGAGTATTAAACTAAAGTCTATACTTAATACTAAAGTACAATAGAAACCATAATCTTTAGTGCGAACTAAAAAAATATTAATATGCCTTGAATCCCAATCATTTGTCTTGTTGGACGTAGTTGGAGAACCGTCAAATGCATCCCCTCCTGCCATATCATACCCCAACAAGATGGGGGTGTGGGGACAGCGCCCCCGGCGATTTTTTTACTAATGATATTATTTGTATTCAGCTACTCACAATAAAACGTAATAATTATTTTACTTCAGTCTTCACGTGTTTATTTTTCAACATTACTTCATATACCATATATGTGATAACGATTCTAAGTTAACAACTTATACAACCAAACAATAACATCAAGTTGCAAACTTGCAACTAAAATAAAATTCTATTACAATTCAAACAAAAATATGTGTAATAGAACTAGTATGTGTAGATGTATGATAAATTGAATATGATGTATACAAGATCATGTAACTTCGCTTGTTTCAAGCTATCTCTTCTCTTTGCATGGAGCTATATATAGAAATATGCAAGGTTTAACATGAAAACAAAAATACAAAGATAAAAAATATAATGCTAACAAAAAAATAGGGTCATGTGCAACCAAAAATGTAAAAAAAAAGCCTCATGGCTCGAGGCTTACGCCTCCGCCTCGCCAAGCGCCTCGAGCGCCTCACGCTAAGTCAAGGCGCACGCCCCATCTAGAGAATCCGAGGCGTGCGCCTCAGGGCGAATTTGGTGCGCCTCGCCTCGAGGCGTACGCCTTTGCGCCTCGAGGCGGCGCTTTTTAAAACCATGGATGTGCCACTTCCTATGGCATTGGAATACGACAATCAAGTTGCTATATTTATTGCAAATAATCCAGCATTTTATGAACGAACCAAGCACATTGAGATTGATTGTCACTATATACGAGATATGATTCAGAAGGGTCGTATCTCCACATCTCATGTCATCTCAGGGGACCAGACTGCAGATATTTCCACCAAGGCCCTACTTAGAGGACCAATCCAGAAGTGCTCATTCAAGGTGAGCATGATCGACATCTATGCTCCATCTTGAGGGGGGGTGTTGAGATATATGGTACGTTATGTGGTTATGTTATTTTGTATTGTTTCTTATTTTCTTTCTTCTTATGGACGCTTTATGTAATTTACCCATAGGCGTCTCTCCTATATAAGAGAGCCTAGAGTTTGTGGAATAAACAACGCACTCATTTCTTCCAACACATATAGAACAGGAACCCATCAATCAAAAGGGCATTGAGCTTAGGGCTTGAGAGCAACCATCTAGAAGTTGAACATCAACCCGCCACCATCACCTCCATTTATCTCACAAAGGTCATTGTTGCTTAAGGTTCTTTTTTTTTAAAGCTTAAAGTTCTACTTTCGGCAAGAATGCTCATCAATAGAGAGTTGCTTCGCCCAATAGGAAAATATGGATGGTTCAGAAGAACCTCCATTAACGAGCCAAGGAAGAGAGTACCCCCATCCCTAGTGACACTGCTGCGAGCCAAAGGTTGTTTCCTCAAAAAATGGTTTGCCGTTTACACCTCGGTACCTTAAAAAATGCTTATTAAAAAAACCAATATTAATTACGTCTTTAAAATTCGTAGAAAACCACTACAACTAATAGTCATCCTTTGGCTTTCAAAAAAAAGAGAACTAGATTACAGAAACTGCATAATGATTCCTAAAGAAGTTAGCAATTCAACTATTTTTAAGTAAACGAGGGAAAAAGAAAATCCACGGCAATAGAGAACAGCATTGATCGAATGCACCAACAAATTCATGACCAGCATAATAGAAAGCCGCACCGTAGATTATCACTTGAAATTTTCTTAAACCAAATGATTTGACATGATCAACAACAGTGACAGATAATCAATAATCACCTGGAATTAGATGACAGACGAGCTGGAAGGTACAGCTTTCGACTTAAAACCTGAAGATCATAAAAGGAGTCCAGTGATTCCTATTGTTTCTCAATTGGCATGTTTTTATATGTGAACCAGCATAGAATGTAATCCAAATTCTGAAAATCTGCATTTGAGTATAAGATACAGAAAATAGTACAAAAAACCTTGTATGAAAAATTATTAAGAAAAAATTCCACGAGCCATATTTGTTGGAGTATGTATCACTTATGTAGTAGATGGGTAAATAGATCCCTCTAAGATCCATATACTACATCCAGTGTTTAGTCCCACATCTACCAGTGGTGAGACTTGGAGGGTCTCTGGAGGCTATATAAGAAGCCCCAGAACTCATGTATCAGACGAGAAAGTGCAATGAACACATCAGCCCTTTGAGGCGTTCTCCGTGGTTTCATCCTGCTCCTTAGGAGTAAGGTTCCACGTAAAATCCTAGTGTTTCTTCCTTGTTTATTTATTATCTCTGATATTAGCTTCCGTGTTTCATATTTCTAACGTGGTATCAGAGCGGGTCGCTCTTGGTTAATTTTGAAGATTTATTCTTGAAGATTATTTTTTTATTTCTCAAGATCAGTCAAAATAACAGGTGTTGCTCCAAAAGAACTCCCAGAACGTCTATCTTTGATATCCCTAAACTTCTCTGTTGCATCAGTAGCCTTGGAGATGGATGTAAGACGTAACCCGGGTAGCTTCTCCAGCACCTCTTCTTCCATCCCTCTGATGAACTTCTCCAGATTCTCCTGTGGAAATGTAGCTGCCGCTGATATGTGGCGGGACAGCTCGATGTAACGCACAAAATATTCTCTGATTGTCATATGTCCCTGTCTGAGCTCTGCAAAAAGTCGGTGTTGTGACTCCTTCCACTTCACAGAGAAGAAGTGGTATCCAAAGCTCATCTCAAAATCATCCCATGTAGGCTCACGTCCCATTTCAGAAACTACCGCCTCCCACCATCGCGCGACGAACTCAGTCAAAGAGTACTCTGCAAAAGGTAATCATGTGTCTCGTGGTGCGCAAATCATTTGGAGTACATTCACCACTCTCTTCAGCCACTGCTCTGCCTCATATAGTGTCCCCATGCCCTCAAACTCGAGCACATTGGCTCGTGGATATGAAGTGAAAACCGACTGATGGTTGATGCCTATGTATGGCAGAGTGATCGTACACAACCTCGTCTGCAAAAGGTATAGGGTCCTGCTCGATGCCACGATATACATCATCCGCTCTATGTGTTGATACCCCAAGGCTCTAAATGTCGGTTTCGATTCGGTCACCATTTCGGTAATCGATCGAAACCAAATTTCAGTCGAATTTCGGTCAAAATTCGATCGAAATTTCGGTCATTTCGGTCACTATTTGTACTAAGACCCCCGTATTTTGGTCATTTCGGCCATTTCGGTCAAATTTCGATTTCGATAGGATAACGATATTCCACAGAAATTCGACCGAATTTCACTGAAATTTGAGGCCATGTTGGTACCTCATCACGTAAATCAACAAACTAAGATTGTTGAACCTCCACAGACTAAGGTTGCTCCTGTGGTGATGCACACTGTGAGGGATGGTAGGTGAAATCAGACAGCTCCTCAAACCTCATCTCGATATTTCCATGTCTGCCAGCTATCTCTATCTTCTAAATCAATATCTGATCCTGATGACCTCTCATCTCTAACTGTTGATCTGTCATTGCAGTCAGTTGATGTTGGAGATCTGTAAGTGTAACCATGATACGCGCCAACTGATCTGTTACCTCCTGACCGGTCCTAGACGTCATGGTTCAGTACAAGAACCAATATCATTAGTCATAATGGTGATTGTTGGCAATTATAATGATAGTGCTTTGTCTCTCCCTGAGATTACTATATGGCCATTAGATGCAAAAGGTGTATTATGTGGTTATTGAATTCAAATGCCATTCATTCCTTCTCAGACTCGCGACAAGGTAGAGAACTGTCGATGTCCGAGAACTTAATACGATCAGAAATATTATGAATGTTGTGTAGCAAGGTAACACTACTATGATACCATTCCTATAACGTCTCGGGATCCGAATTGCACGTATACACAACATTCACATTATTTAATTTATGATTAATCGTACTAAGTTACGAAAATGAGCAAAAAATCGCGATTAAACGACATTAACGATTTATTAACCAACCACATAACAATATGCGTCACTTCAGAACATTTTGCATTTATATCCATATTGTAAAACATGTATCAAAAGAAATTTTCATTATTTATACATATATCTCAAAAATATGACTGAAGAGAAAAAGAATAAAATAGATACATTTATCTGCACAATGGATGTCATGTATGCCATCAAAGTAATTGTCTGATCACCAAAAGCTAAGTGTCATGAAAATCAACTACTGAATCGTAGGCTCCTTTCCTGTCATCCATGTTAGGAACAAAAGGATACAACAAATGTTGAGTACAACAAAATTTATAAAAACAGCAGATATTTAAGTGGTTACAAAAAGAAATCAAGTAGATAAGTAATTGCATTGTAATTATTTAAGCTACTTGCTTAGAAAGTCTGTTTTCTAGCAATTCCGTATATAATTCTCTTTTTCACTCACCATATTTCAATCATCAACAATTAATTTTCCTTGTGATTATGATGGCAAAGGTGATGTAGATCTAATTTACATCCTTTTTCAATATTGTCAATTGTAAGATGTGATGATAGATCTTAATGGATGTAGATGATTGATGAAGATTTTCATGATATGATCTTTATCCTCGCCAGAACCTATTGGCGTAACAGTAACCAACTCAAGTGATGAAGAAACCTCCTACGAAACTCTTTCGTATCGATTTCCCAGTGGAAGTGTGATCCAAGAGAAAGCTAAGCAAACTCCAATTACGTCCCTGAGACATGTGGGAGAGACTCCCCAGTCCGAGTCACTCCAGTCCTGCCCAACAGGTATAGGTACTGGTTAAACGAGCTCGAAGAAAAACCAAAGGTCCTCCAGCTTAAGTATCCTAAGAACACAGGGTCGGCGGAATGGTCAAAAAGAAAACACGTGGATCTTAGAGAAACGAAAAACCGCAAGCTCGCGATAAAATCGTGGAAGAGACTGGGATCCTAGACCTATACACTAGGTGGTCGCTGCCCAATCTGGGCATCCTAACTCCAGCCCAGTTGAGCGTCACTGCATCATCACACGGTCAAGTTTAAGAGGTACCTTGACCAGCACAAATAATTGTCGTCACTGATTCTCCTCAACAATAT
This sequence comes from Ottelia alismoides, assembly GCA_037367405.1. Classification (NCBI taxonomy): domain Eukaryota; kingdom Viridiplantae; phylum Streptophyta; class Magnoliopsida; order Alismatales; family Hydrocharitaceae; genus Ottelia; species Ottelia alismoides. The sequence goes on along the minus strand of JAZKJV010006346.1, from coordinate 341,011 downwards.
AGATTGACTTGATTACATATTCATTTCATAATATCTGGCGTGGTTAATTTTACAGATCCAAGTGTTTTGTCAACATATCAATTGTGGGCTGTGATACATATTTAGTAGATTATACTAAGTGGTCATTTGATGAAGATTATTAGTCATATTAATAACACAGAATTATAACTTCATAGATTGATTCATTGAGTTATTTCTTTAAGAATGTGTGAACATTCAAGATACTGAAACTCTATTATTTTACTAATACTATTCTTGGATAAAGTCCCGCATGGGTCAATCATTCATTGGCTTCTAAAGAAAAGGGTACCAAATATCCTATAATTTGACATTTAAAATTAAATTCTTATTTATAAGTCAGCAAAGCTTGAGCAGAGAACAGATTTCATGTTTCATGCTCTAAATTATCAAATCATAATTCAAGCAGAGAACATACATGCAAATTCACATAAATTTCATGTTTTCAATTTGCAATTTAAGAGTAAGAATTTGGTATTTAAAAATATATCTTCATTTAGGAATCAACATAATTTGAGAAGTAGAAATTTCATGCAAATTTTACTCAAATATCAACCTTTAAATCTCTAAGCTAAAAAATCTGACTTGAATAGATTCAAATCAGTAGTAATATGGATATATTTTCCCAAAAAAATAAACTTTTTAATTTCTGATTGAAGAACTAAAAAATCTGACTTGAATTAGATTTTATATTTTCAAATCAGCGAATATTGAGCAGCAGTAACTTGCATGCAAAACCTTAAATTTTCAACTTTAAATTTCTAAAATCAGGAGCTAAAAACTTGGACTTAAATTAGCTTTTATATTTTCAAATCGATGAATCTTGAGCAACAGTTACTTGCATGTAAAAATCCCAAAATTTTCAACTTTAATTTTCTGAAATCAGGAGCTAAAAACTTGGACTTGAACTAGCTTTTATATTTTTAAATCAGTGAATATTGAGCAACAGCGACTTGCATGCAAAAACCCCCAAATTTCAACTTGGATTTTTCTAAAATCAGGAGCAAAAAACTTGGACTTGAATTAGCTTTTATATTTTCAAATAAGTGAATCTTGAACAACAGTAACTTGCATGCAAAACCCCTAAATTTTCAACTTTAATTTTTCTGAAATCAGGAGCTAAAAACTTGGACTTGAATTAGCATTTATATTTTCAAATCGGTGAATCTTGTTAACAGTAACTTGCATGCAAAAACCCCCAAATTTTCAACGTTAATTTTCTAAAATCATGAGCTAAAAAATTGGACTTGAATTAACTTTTATATTTTCAAATCAGTGAATATTGAGCAACAGTAACTTGCATGCAAAAACCCTCAAATTTTCAACTTTAATTTTCTGAAATAAGGAGCTAAAAACTTGTACTTAAACTGTCTTTTATATTTTCAAATCAGTGAATATGGAGCAACAGTAACTTGCATGCAAAAACCCTCAAATTTTCAACTTTAATTTTTCTGAAATCATGAGCTAAAAACTTGGACTTGAATTTGGAATCAAATTGTATAATACATAAATAGCAGCGAAAGAGGGTAAAATTGTACTTTTTTGGATCTCCAAAAATTGGAGAGAATTGCCTTGAATAAGTAGGAGCAATAGCTACTCATGCATGCAGCAGTAGGAGCAGCTACAGCTGCTACAAATGGCAGCAGCAACAAACTCCAACAGATCTCAACAGCAGGAGCTGCTATTATGGCACATAAAGGGTGATCCGACAGAGCTGCAAGCCTGGATTGAGAGGATTATCAATCCCTGAATTAATCCTTTTTAGTTAAGAACTTTATGCTCGTATGAATTATGGACTATGTCTAATCTAGAGTACTTGATTCGACATTGGACAACATTTACGTTATGCTCCTAGGTCGTTAGCTTATCTACTGTCATGGGACAACCTTTATGTTATCTTTAATGCGTTGCTAGACTTTACATTATCCTTTCCTATATATACGTACTTGCTTGGATATTTCCACGTTGCAGGTTTCCACGTTGGTTATTTGGTATAGACTAACACCTTACTTGCAGGTTATGTTACAGGTTTTATTGCATATACTGACAAGGCATGCGTTGCTAGACTTCATACTTGCTCTTTGAATGCAAATTCTATTGCAGATTTTGATAATGCAACTTAATTATATCACCGAATTACAGGTTACGTCAAGGCCGAATCTTTGCTATGTCACAATTTGTTGTTTGAATTACTTGCTGTTTGAATGCAAATTTTATTGCAGATTTCTTGTTATATGGTTTGATTGCATATTTGCATAAGGCCGAATCTTTGCTATGTCACAATATTAAATATGTCACAATATCACATATTGCCAGGGGTCGTTGCTAGGATATGGCATTTCGGGGCTACAATCCATTCGGTGATGTAGAGGAACAGGTCCTTATAGCGTGCGCTGCTGTAGTAGGAGCAATTGCAATACAGGAGTGGGAGTCCCGCGTTCGACGAATTCCACGTCCACTACACACCCGTCCATTGTCAGGTCGTGATTGGATTAAGGAGATGCTAGACGGACACGACGACAGGGCATTTCAGAATTTCCGGATGAGGCCCCCTATGCTCAGGAGATTTGTGCGTCTATTATCCGAGCATGGGCTGACACCGACAAGGTATATGGACGTCGACGAGCAGGTCTGCATGTTCCTCTACGCGTTTGCTAATGGCCACTCAAATAGGACAATCCAAGAGTCATTCCAGCACAGCGCTGAGACAATCTCCCGTCATATTAGAAATGTCCTAGCGAAGATACTGACATTGGAGCAAGAGTATATACGATTGGCTCCACCTGTCACCGCAGCTAGGATAACTGCAGATCCTCGGTATTACCCATATTTCAAAGTAAGGATGATCTTCATACTACTTCCAATCGTGAAATTCCGTTGTAAATTTTCTCTTTATGCCACAGGGAGTGATTGGAGCAATAGATGGGACATACATCCCAGCTCATGTCGATCCGGAGATGCAAGGAGCGTATCGGTGTAGGAAACAATTTCCAGCACAAAACGTAATGGCCGCTGTGGACTTCAACCTATGCTTCACGTACGTCGTGACCGGATGGGAGGGATCGTGTGCCGACATGACTGTGCTCCGTGACTCTGTCGAGAGCGGGTCCCTACTTGTGCAAGATGGATGTAAATACCTGGTCGATTGCGGCTACGCGAATACGGACACTTTCATCGCTCCTTACCGCGGATCGCTATATCATCTGCCGGCATGGCGGGCACGTGGATGTGTTTATGATAACCACAAGGACCTCTTCAATCATCGTCACGCGAAATTACGAAACGTGGTGGAGCGCACGTTTGGGGTGTGGAAGAACAGGTTCTCTTGCCTTCGACATATGCCCTCATACCCATTTGAAGTGCAGAGGGACGTAGTTAGGGCGACGTGTATCATACACAACTTCGTTCGATTAAATGGTGGAGATTCAGTATCCGACGAAGAGGGCGAGGAGGACATGCTGCCCGAGGCCGTGGACGAAGATCAGCTACGCGAGGTTGGCATTCTTCGGGAAGACATAAGACGCGGTGAGGTCCTACGTGACAGGATAGCCCGCGCAATGTGGAATAATAGGAGGAGGAGGGATGAGTAAACACACCGAGTGATCGAAAGGCCAGAAGGAGTGTATCACAACTCGTGCAATGTTGTACGCGAAAGTTGTTCTTACGTGTTGTTGCTCTTAGACCTAATATTTTGCTGCTTCCTGGAATTGATGATTTTCTGTTCCTCACATTTGTTTTATATTCTACGTATCAGGTAATGGACCGTACTGCACTTTGTAGATGCGGAATCCCTATGACATTTGGCTACGAACAGGGCGAACAGAACCCCTTGAGGCGCCTTTTCTATGTCTGCTCATCAAGTCGCTGTGACTTTCGCCTGGCTTACGCAGAAAGCTCCTAGGACAGCGGACAATAATGCCAATGAGTTATCCTTTGTTGCCCGACTTTTGTGGGAGGCCGAGCGTGAGAATGCTGTACTAAAACGACAACTTGAAAGCGCTAAGACAACGATAGAGGACAAGGACTGCGAGCTTGCATTCGTTTACTCAGAGCTGGACGACGCTGAGGACGCAACCACGTCGCTGAAAGACAAAGTGGATACACTTCGCATCCAACTCGGACATGTGGCCATCGACACTGTGGATGAGCGTATTGTTGACAAACACATTGTCTGAGGGGAGTCGGTCTGTTATGTTTTGTGAACTTATCGTATTGTATCGGTGATGGCCTAAGAATGGTTCCTGTTTATGGCAAAAAACGGATTTAACTGGTTCTTCTATTGATGTCCTCTCAAGTTTAGAACATTGACGGGCTTCTATAAACTTTTACACGTCATTTAGAACAAAAATTGCTGGTTGTTATATTGATGTCCTCTCATGTTTATGTTGCACTTGGAAACGTTGACATTACTGACAATATATTGACTATTCGGTGGACCAAAAACGGAATATGAAGACTCTCAAGGGTTCACTCTGCAAATTGGAACTCTACTCACGTGGATAGGCACACGAGGGAACACGTGGAAGGGCCATTATGTTAAAAAACGAAAGTAAAGGGGCTAAAGCGTGAATGTTAGGCCTTTTTCAAAGACTGCTGAAAGTTTAAGGGCTAAAAAATTAATACAAATTTGGAATAATTGGAAAATACCCCAACCCACCCCTGCAACCAAACACCTACTATTACAATCAGGATATCCACATCCCCATCCCAGGCAGGTGGGGGATAACCCAACCCACTCCAACCCAGTATCCAAACAGGCCCTCAAGAAAATTAGCTCGTTTGGTGGAAAAAATAAAGGAAAGAGGAGGGAAAATGGGAAAAAGAAGAAGAATGGGTTGATATAAATAAGAAGGGGGTTTAAGTGTCAATAATTACAAGAGAAGAGGGCACACGTGGGTGTGCTGAAATTTTGTGTGTGTGTTAAATAAGAAGGGGGGTTTCGGTGTCAATAATTACAACAGAAGAGGGCACACGTGGGTGTGCTGAAATTTGGCGTGCGTGCGTGAGCGTGTGCGTGCGTGTGTGTGTGAACTTGTATAACCTTTATTTCTAACTTATTAAAAATACTGAAATCATCACCATTTTCACCTTGAGTCTTTGATTCAGATGAATAATAGCTTGTTTCGACCATCTCAGAATGACGATAAAAATGAGTACAATATTCATATTATTCTGATCTAAGATGGATTAAGAAATTGACGAAATACGATTTTGATTTACGATTAAATTTTGTGATTTAAACGGGTCAAACGACCGATAAACGGTCGATTCCATTAGTTCTTTTTTTGTCGAAATGAAATTTGTTATGGTCTTAGTTTATTTCGCGATTCGGACAACGTCGCGGCTTTTTTTATGACACGAAATACAATGAAATCGGTTTTTGTTCTATTGCACCCAAATGAAATTTGATTTACGATCTATGGATCGATTCATGTTATTTAATTTCGATTGATATTTTTGTCGGATCATATGGACCCAAATCGGGTAGGATTCGATTTCAAATCCAAGTGTTGCACCCCGACAATACGACTCTCAATGCTGGTTAACGCAAGGGGTCATCGCCCGAGACCCCGTACAGACTACAGGCCCTCGTGGCATGCTGATGGGTATGGATGACCTCCCCGTGAGCTCGTCGAGGTCCTTCGCAGCAGAGAAGTGTAGGAAGCTCCTGGAGCACTGGAGAAGTGTGACGAGGACCTCAAGGCACTGAGGGCCATAATCGAGCCGTTGTGGGTGGTGGAGACATGGAGATCAAGTGCTAAGGATTGTTCATCACTATCACAAGTTGTAGGAGAAGCTACGAGGTGTTGCTGTTATTTCTTGATTTTGAGGCCAGTTCCTTGTAATTGGGGAGCAACTTGTGAGATGTTGTAGAAGGGGTTGGGTGTTTGACAAGGTCAGAAGTGTAGCCGCATATTAGGTAATCGAGGAAATGCCTTATGAAATTGGTGAAACTGCATACAAGTGTTTGACGAAAAACTTGAGAGTTCTAGGAACAAGATTCAACCAGAGGTTTCGGTGAATGAATCCAATTTCCCCTCTTTAACATCGATAATATTTGGGAACTCGGAGGAACTGAAGAGACACGAGAATGAGGTCAAGAACACAACGAAGGTCATGGTGATGGATGCGATGAGAGGATGTCGGCAGGACTTTTCTAGAGGAGGGAGGAGAAAATGGGGTATAATTAACAAATGTAAGAGAGGTTGAGGGGTAAAATATGTTGATATTTGACAGTTTCCCTTAATGTTTACGGAGGAGAAAGGTGGGGTATAATTAGCAAATGTAAGAGATGGTGAGGCGCGGTCGATATTTGAAAATATTTGACAGTTTCCCTCCATGTTAATGGATAAGATTGAATGGAAGATAGCATAGGGTTATGTCATGTAATAGTTAACAACTATTCTGGATTCTATTTATAATTCGGAAGTATGAAGGTTCCAGTGTGTAATTATAAAGTACACAGAATTATGTGCGTAAGAATCCCACATCAAACCCAGAAGCAGTGACACGTTAATGACCATTGGATCAGCTTCACATATGGCTGGTCTTTTTTCAAAGCTACACGTTGCCAAATTCAAAATTCCAAAAGTAGTTAATAAGCCCCTCTAGAGGAAAAGAGATAAACTTTGATATTAGAAATAACTTCCCATTAAGCATTTTTTTTAAATTCTTAATAAAACTAAACTATCAAATTAGGCAGAACCAATGACTAAGATGTCAACTGCTTAAAATTTTGATTTAACTTTGTTTCAAAAAATTTGATATAACTCGAACTAAAATAAACAAATAAAAGCAGCAAAGATAGCAACAGTGGATTTTTGAGAGGACACAGGCCAACAAATATCTGCATATGGTAAACTACATGAGGAAGTAATTGCAAAAGGGGCCATGAGTTGCCTCAAAATGGCATCCTCAACAATGTTTCGGGTGATTTTTCCCTCCAATTAACACACTTATAACAAGAAAATATATGGAAATCTGGCAACTAGATCCCATGAGGAAGTTCCACCATATATAGGGGTGTAAGAAAATTCTCAAGTCCGATATTCGCTCATGTTCGGCTCGCTAAAGGTTCGATTCAGATTCGGTTCGGAAATAAACGAACGGAACCTGAACACAAGTTTAGGCTCGATTAAATAAACGAACCGAACCTAAAATTCATAGGTTCGCTCAGGTTCGATTCGTTAAAAGCTCGATAAACATACACATATACATATTACAAATCCTTATCCGTAGAAGTGGACTTATTTTGAGATGAGTTATTTTTATCCTAGGGTAAGTGAATTTGTCTAGAGATAACTAGATATTTACGGGATAACTAGATTTTTATCTCGATATAAACTATCCAAAAATAAATAGTCACATCATGTTTACAACATCTATCATCTATGGTCTAGTACGTTTACCTTCTTTATCTTCAAATCAACAGAACAAGTACAAACATTACTTATCGAATATCTCCGCATTATTCTTATTCTTTATCCCCATCTGAATAGATATAAAATATATTATAATTTTACTTTTTTCAAAGAGACGAATCCTTATTAATCTAATTTTTTCAAAAGATGAAGATGAATTAGATAAAGAAAAAAACTAAATTAATATTTATTCTAAGGGATATTTACCCAGCAGACCCTGAAATCTTTCGAAATTACCTCTACGACCTTTGAAACATCATAATTCCTCCCACAACCCCGTAATCTTGCTCCGTCTTACCCCACAGACCCTGCCGTCAATTTTAACTTTACTGGAGTCAATTTCTTGAGTTAACCTTGAGTTAATATCATCTCCCTCTCTCTCTCCTTCCTTCTCCTCCCCCTCTGGGACTGCTTCAAGGTCGAAAGTTCGAGACTTGCCTCCATCGCCACATGCTGCCGCCCCCTCGAGAGACTCGACATCTCCAACTCGCCCATGATCGAGGTTGACGGGCTCATATCCATCGCCAGGAACTGTCCGAACCTCTCGGCCCTCATGCTTGAGTCGTGGCCGCTCGTGGGGGACCAGTCCCTCCTGGCCTTGCAGAAGTGCTCCTCCCACCTGGAGTCCATCTCCATCTCACAGTGCCCGCAGATCGGCGACGCGGGGGTGGTGTCCACGCTCAGGCCATCAGGCGGCACCACCGTGGATCCGTGAGGTTGTGCGGGTCCTCGCACTGGAGGGCATCGACACCCCTGAGGTTGTGCGGGTCCTCGCACTCGCAGAGGGGAGGTCGGGTAGAGGCGGGATCGCGCAGAGGGGAGGAGGGAGGTCGAGCGGAGGGGAGGTCAGGGAAGGGAGGTCGGACATAGGCGAGGTCGGGCGGAGGGGAGGTCGGGCAGAGGGAGGTTGGGCGGTGGGAAGGTCGGTTAGAGGCGGGATCGCGCAGAGGGGAGGAGGGAGGTCGAGCGGAGGGGAGGTCAGGGAAGGGAGGTCGGACATAGGCGAGGTCGGGCGGAGGAGAGGTCGGGCAGAGGGAGGTTGGGCGGAGGGAAGGTCGGGCAGAGGGAGGTTGGCCGGAGGGGGTCGTGGAGGAAGCTCGGAAGCGTGAGGGAGAAGGGGCATTTTCTATAAGGGCATTTTTTGTAATTTTGAGAAACAAAATGGGTATTATGAAACTGAAATTCACGGAATCGGGTTACTTTTAACGGGTAAATGAACGGGGGTTAACCACAGGGTCTGTGGGGTAAGGGTTAGCAAGATTACGGGGTCGTGGGAGGAATTATGATGTTTCAAAGGTCGTAGAGGTAATTTCGAAAGATTTCAGGGTCTGCTGGGTAAATATCCCTTATTCTAAATGTAAATATACATATATATTTTCATTTCTCTTCTTTTCACTCCCTCTTATTAGAGAATTCTTAAGTTCGATCGCTTAGGTTTGATTCGTTTAAAAAGAGGTTCGATTCGGATTCGGTTCGAAAATAAACGAACCGAACCTGAACACAAGTTTAGGCTCGATTAAATAAACGAACCGAATATAAAAAATATAGGTTCGTTCATGTTCGGTCCGTTTACACCTCTAACCATATATCATATGGAGCAGACAATGAGAATACTAGATCCCATGAGGAAGTTCCATCATATATCAGATGGCAATGAGAACATGTGATGATTATAATATTAAAGGGATAAGAACTTTTAGCAACGTGACTTGTTGAAGAGATAGCATGTCCTCTATTTATTTTGGAGGCAAAGAATGCATGTAACAACTTATTATTTTATAATATTAAGGGGATACAAACTTTTAGCGACATGACTTATTGAAGAGATAGCATGTCCTCATTATTTTGGAGGCAAACTGGCAAAGAATGCAACGACTTATTTGAGGCAAAAGGTTGGTTTCATAGTGAAGAGGCAAGGGGCGGAAAAGGGGACGAAATCTTTCCTTGAAACATATTCGTACAAGTAGATCCCTCTACAAGCCAGGTGAGATGGAGAAAAGCAAAGGATGAGAAAGGTAAACCTCTAATCTTCTATATCCCTCACGATCGCAGCTCAAAAAGAACGTCTCAGTAGGGGGGAAGGGTTCTTCCCCCATTAGTAAACATTGGGCATTGAAAACCACAGCATACGTGTTCCCTTTTTGTGAACTTTCTAGAGATGAGACACAGTACAACAACAACAACAACAAAGCCTTCTCCCACATTAAGTAGACACAGTAGATGGTAAACAAACTAAGAGAGGAAAATCACCTGACTCCAGCTTCCTGGAGCAGCACAAAGATCAACGACACGCTTTACACCTGAAATACCAAAATCCCGGTTGATTATGTTCCCCTCAACATTATGGGAAAAAGGATAAAATAGATCGGACAAGGGAAAAATAGAATTCAAAATTGAGCCTTGAAAGATGTTAAATTCTTCATCAATCTGAAGGAGCTTAAAAGCACTTCGAGCTCGCCATCCTTCTTCTTTTGCCTTCCGATAATAGATATCCTGCCCAAAACATCAATTCTTAATTATATTAAATAAAAAACAGATTGTAATTTGACAAAGAAGATAAAAAGATCATAGTAGATAGTAAGAGAAGGGGATGAATGAAAAAGCATGATCGCTACCCTTTTGTCTTTAGAAGCCTTTCCCATTGGCAAAGAAGCCCTACTTCAGAAAACAATGAACACAAGTGAGAACTTGCATTGAAGCTACATGATAAATGAGAAATCAACGAAGAAAGTGATGATGAGAAGTTACCTGCAGCCTGCCCAGTCTACTCCCGTCACTTCAGCGTGTTCTCTACCTTAAAAACCTACAAAATGGGGGGTAAATGAATCAAATCTGAGTGAAATTACCTATCTGAGTATCGGTTCAGTCCATTTAATGAGTAAGCAGTTTGGGTTCGGTTTGATTCGGTAAATGAGAATCTTGTTTGGATTCAGTTTGTTATCAGTATGTTTTTTTAAAGCAACCAGTACGTTTAAATACAACCAATTGAGCAGTGTGTCAGTTTTCTTAATAATTGACACGGTTAGATTATTTTTTACTAATAAATAAGATATCAGATAGTTAAAACAACATATTCACAAGTGTATTTGGGTTCGCTAAAAATAAATGATTTCATCACAAAATATGATCATTCCTTTTCAGGTTTGGCCATGAGGTCAATTGATTCACCAGTTAGAAGATGCGAGATTTAAGATATTAAGACGTCTAAGAGAGGGCGAGGAAGGCCCAATAAGTGTTGGAATGAGACTATCCGAAGGGATCTTAGTTATTTGGATCTAAACCCGAGAATGATCCAAGAGAGATCTGAATGGAGGCAAAGAAGCCATGTAGCCAACCCTACTTAATATGGGAAAAGGTTTTGTTGTCGATGTTGTCGTTGAGGTCAGATTGCAAAAGAAGCTAACAGAGATGTAGATAGACTATCAACCCCCTTACTCAATGAGTTTGCAATCAAATCATGTGGTTGTTGAGGCTCAGGGAGATAACCAAACAGGACCATTTGGACTAGTAGTTGTTTCTGCTGCTGAAGAGATGTCTACGAATTTTAACAGCACGAGCAGTATTCATTGTATTACTCAGCAATGTATTGCTCTACGTTACCCATTGGACCGTTGCTCCATCATTATTTGGCAACTATTCTCCCAATTGGAAAACATACATGATTCAGAATATTACAAGTGTTTGTATGTCCCATGGCATCGATCTATATTGTAGCATTGATAAAGAGCTGCTAATCAGCTTCCCACAATGTGTCATAAAATCTGTTCTTTGATAATAATAAAAAAATCAATACATGATCACCACTCTTGGAAACTATGAACAAGTACAAAAGGATGAAGGACATCAAAATGTGGAGGTAGGAAAAGCTCCCAAAAAAGCAACACCATCGGTGGTTCGGATGTTATAGCGACGATGTTGATGTAAGCTACAAGATGGTAGGTGGGGCATTGATGGCAATAGGAAAGAAGGCAATGTCAAGTGGATATAGTTGTAGTGTTGGTATTGAGGAAGTGTCGGTGTAGCCGAGGTGATGATTGTGGCACAATAGCGGTGAAATAGTAGTAGGGTGGTGGGGTAACAACAACAGTGTTGATGGCAAAAGGGGAGGGGTCGGGTCTCATGGGGGTGTGTGTGTGGGGGGGGGGGGGGGGGTAAACATAAGAAGGGCAGTGAGTGATAGGATGGAAAACAAGGAATGATATTAATTGATTTTCTCTCGTCTTCTCTTATGCAAAATGGTCCAGTGGTAGTACAGCGTGTCTACCAAACAAAAGACCAGGATTCAAATCCCACTCTTGCATGGATTGCATTAGGTAGTCGACGGCCAGCGTAAAAAATAGTCGAATCTTTCCACATGGATTTGAGCAAGAATCCAATTCATGTAGCTGACCCTACTTATAGTGGGAGAAAGGTTGGTACATTTTTATTCTCTTATGTAAAATAAATGAGATTGACAAGATTTTTTCTCTCTAAAAAACCTGACTGTACATACATCAAGTTTCAAGAAGATCATTCATGTAATTTGCAACAACATGTGACATGGTAAGGGAGGTGCAAGAATAGATGAAGGACTTAGCCTAAGGTACAAGGACCGAGAGCTCTTAGCGCAAGAGGTAGCGGCTATGGTGGGTTATGCGAGAAGGCTTGGATGAGGGCTATCAATCACGGAGAGAAGAGAAGGTAAGGAGGGCCACCAAACACGAAGATGGGAAGGGAGAGGAGGACTAGACATTCGTGTCTCATCGCAGCAGCCAGCAGCGGAGAGGTGGTCCGACGACGGCGCCCAAAGGAGGTGGTCCAGCATCCGTTGATGTTGATGGATTTGATTGCATAAGTCTACATATGCATTCAAATCCGCATATGATTGTATAGACACTTGTCATCTGGTCTACAAAACCCCTAGAGTTCTTCATCCACCAATATGTCAGAAAGCAAGGCGATGTTCCTGCCACAAACGCTTTCAGAGATCCAGCACCGATTGTCAAGATATACGGGAAGAACTATGAGCTATGGGTTGTGTAGTTCATGAGCCTTATAAAGTCTACAGGTAAGAAACATAATATTCTTACTGAGGAAGAGCCGGTTGAGAAAATTGAGGTTAACACCTCATGGGAGGTCGATGATGCGTATGCCAAGATTTGACTTTCCGGTACATTGACAACAGAGATCGCCAATGATGTGCTACATCAACCCACCGTCAAGGCGATGTGGGTATCCCCGCAGTCACTTATTCTAAGACAAGGAATAAGATGAAGATTCTGCAGCTTCAACACGATATCTTTACCATTAAGCAGAACGGATGGCTTCTTCACTCTTTATATACATTCTTGCGTGGGATATTTGAAAAGCTCTATAGTTTCATGCTCCTCATAGCTACTCCCGAGCAGCAGAAGACATATAGGAATGCCACCATGGTTAATGTATTCCTTGCAGCTCTTGATCCTAAGTATGAGGCTGCTCATTCCCAGATTTTAGCAGATGCTACTATTCCTCCCATGGAGGAAGCTCTTCATCATCTGAGCAGGATCATTGTCCCATCGACTGTGTCTAGTCAGACTACGTTGACGATGGCATCCTCCCGATGTAGAGGAGGCTCTTCTCAGTTTCATAAAGGTGGACCTCGTGGTAAAGGAGGTCGCATTCGTCAGCCCTGCATACATTGTCAACGTCCCGGATATTCAGGGGATACATGCTACTCCAAGCATGGATTTCCTGCATCTACCCGAGTAGCTGAGCATGTTGAGTCTCCAACTGCCCTCTCCTCGGATCAGAGGTATGATGACCTTGTAGCACGAATGAGGGACAATATGCCTCTTGCCAGTTCCATTGTTTCTTCGTCCACCTCGGGAGGTCACCCAGATGTGATTGCTTCGGCATCCTCCAGTACCCCAGGTAGTACCAATGCCCTTACTAGTTGTTGTAGTGGTTCTGATGTTATAGAATGGATAATGCACTCTGGGCTACACATCAATGGTGTGGAGACAGGGATCAGCTTACAGCATACAGACAGGTTCCTCCAGGAAGAACAGTAATTATATCAGATGGGACTCATTCCCCGATTACAGGATAAGGGGGAGATTAGCTTGACGCCTTCTATGCGCCTGCATAATGTGTTGCATGCACCTGATTTTTCTATGAATTTATTATATATTAGTCAGAATACGAAGGATCTACACTTTCGGGCTATTTTTTACTCATCCTCTCTTGTTTTTGAGGGCATCCTTACGGGCAGGGTGATTGGTTGTGACCATGAGCAGAGCGGTCTTTACCGCTTAGTTTGAACCCCTTATACGAGTCTTTCCTCTCATTCTGTTGGACCAATCTCCCCCTTTACGTGACACATGTGCTTCGGTCATCTCTCACTTCAGAAAATGTATCGTGTTCTACCTCAAATTTCACCTCGCTCGTCCTTCCAGTGCGAAGCATGTCAATTGGGAAAGCATCATCTGTCTACTTTCCCTAGTCGTCAGAATCGAAGTAGTAGCTCCATATTTGAATTATTTGATATTGATATTAGGGGTCCAAGTCGTGTTCCTGATCATCAGGGACACAGGTTTTATCTGGATGTTGTGGACGATTTTTCTCGTTTGTCCTAGGTCATTTTTATTAAAGAATAAATCTGAAGCAGGAGATATCATCAAAGCTTTTATTAATGAAGTGCATAATGTGTTTTCTTCTTCTGGGAAATTTGTAAGAATTGATAATGCTTTGGAATTATGTACTTATGCTCTCTTTAATTTTTTTTCAACGCGGAGTATCATTCATGAAACTTTGTATGCATATACATCACAGCAAAATGGTGTTGCTGAGAGGAAGCATCGCCATTTACTTGGCATAACCAGAACTCTCCTCATTCAGAGTCGTGCCCCGCATTCTTTTTGGGGTGATGTTGTTCTTACGACATGTTATCTTGTGAATCGCATGTCCTCGTCTGTCTTGGGTGAGAAAATTCCTCTTTCCCTTACATTTTCAGAGAAAGAATTGTTCTCACTTACTCGTATTTTTGGCTCGGTTGCTTTTGTCCACCAGTTGTCTCCAGACTTGACAAGCTCTCTGCTAGAGCTGTCAAATGTGTCTTTGTTGGGTATTCCAGGACACAAAAAAAGTATAGATGCTATGATCCACTGCATAGAAAATATTATATTAGCACTGATGTTATATTTTTCGAGTCAGTGATGTACTTTTCTCGTACAAGTGATACGTTGACTTCATTAGACATTGATGATAAAATCTACATGCCACCTCCACCACCACCTCTACCTCTACAGGATCCATCGCCACCTTCAGTCGTGCCACCTACATCGTCTCCCATACCACCACCTCCCATTACTTCTGTCCCACCATTACGACATTACTATACTCGCCAGTCTGCTCATGCTCATGGTCGTCGTTCATCATCCAGTGCGCCTAAGGTATGTTCTGAATATATTGTTCCTAATGATGGGTCTGGTGATATGTCTGAGCAGGGATCTTTACATGGGACAGATATAAATGTTAAGGAGATTACAAATGATCCGGATATACCTACAGCGCTTCGGAAGCATAAGTGTACATGTGTATCATACCCTATTACTTCTCAGGTGTCTTTCAATCACCTGGGGAAATCATGAGATTTGCAGTTGCATTGTATACCATGGAAATTCCACATAATCATCAGGAGGCCTTGCAGGACAGTCAGTGGCGTCTAGATATGGAAGAAGAGATGGTTGCCCTACAGTTGCGCGGTACTTGGAGTTGGGTTCCTGCACCCAATAAGGCTTTGATTGTGATGCAGCGTGGACCCCAAATATAGGGCCAAATATTTATTTATTTTTAATTATCAATTTTATTTACGTTTTTAGGTTGTAATTGTTTAATTAAATAATTGAGATCGCATGTGATCTCAACGTTTATTTCATAGATTTTAATTTGAAATTGGGTCAATTAATTAGATAGAGTCAGTTTAGGCAAGTCGGTTGTCAATTTAAATTAGTTTACTATTTTTGTAAGCCCATCTCTCCTATATAAAGAGAGGGTAGTCCATTGTTTTTAGGCAGCCAAGTATGAATTAAAATTGAGTTTATCTCAGTATCTCCCTCTTTCTCCTCTCCCTCCACGCGATCTCCGCAGTTCTCCTCCTTCAACCTCTCGTATTCCCGGCGAGTTCTCTTCTCAACCCTTCCAAGTTCTCTTCTCAACCCATCTCGTTCTTCTACCAAATATCCACTATAAAAAAATATTATTTATCGACGCCGCGAAAGCCGTTTGCATCAATTGGTATCAAAGCATGGATATTGAGTCGTTCCTACGATTCAACGATCTCGTGGCATATTGGCGTCTCAAGCTTGATCTCAACCGCATATCTCATGGGCCGCATGCGCGTTCGCGTCAACGGAAATTCAAAAAACGTCTTACGGCATCCCTAAAGGTTCAAGCATGGCTGGACGCGCTAATCGACGAAGATTCATCTGTCGACGACGAAAATCAGATCGTGGCAGCCACTGTTCAACCCTATTTCAGGGCGAAAATTGAAGGTACTTTCATTATAGATGAAGATTTATTTCCTGTACAACCAAACAATGAAGACAAAGGGCCGATTTTTGACACAAGCGCGGAAGAAGAATCTGATTTCGAAGTCGAAGTTGCTGTCCGGGAGTTTACAGATCAGCCCCCATCACCTGCGGCGTCCCCGAATGGCAACCCCAACCTCGCCGCCAACCCCCGCGGCAACCCCGACCCCCCCGGCGACCCCCCTAGCCACTTCAGCCCCTCCCGCGCCACCCTTCGCAGCCTCCGCAACTCCAATCCTCGCCGCACCACCATCAGCTTCCCCTTCCTACCCTCAAACTCCAACCCCGAGGTCCAAAAGCCCCGACCAGGTCCGCAAAACCCCGCTGCCCAGAATCACAAACCCTCCCTGGAACTCACAGCGCCGCCGCCTGTCCCTTCCACGCCCAGCCCTCGCCGCCAGCCTCTCCACCAGCCGCGCCATCGCCAGCCGCAACACTCCTGCACACCACTGGCGTTGGCATTGGCCACGTACAGCGGAAGTACAGTGGGTCTCCCGCCTCCGAATAGCTCATCGCTGCTACCAGCGTTGGCCCCCCGTTAAAGCTCGACACCGTCCTAGCACACGAGAGTGCCGCGCCAACGGAGGCCTCCGCCGCCGCCTACGCCATCCCCTCTCAGAACGTCGCCGCCGCCTACTCAAGAAGAGGAGAACCCTAACGGGATCCCATAAAATTTGGGATGGGAGTTTGATTTGGAAATATTGCAGAAAAACACCTCCACCAAAACCCTTTTATTTAAAGGTTAAAGTTGGAGGCCAATTAAGGTGTGCTATTTTAATTGAAGGGGTTGAACATTTGCAGCCATGCCCCTTAATGAAAAGAAACTACAAACGTAATATGGAAAAGAAGCCAAATTAGGGAATCCAATCCCTATCAAATTCTTCACCGACAGAACGAAGAACAAGTAATTCGTCAGGAGAAAAAAATTTTAAAGCGGCGGAGAGTTGATGCAGCGTGAGCCCCAAATATAGGGCCAAATATTTATTTATTTTTAATTATCAATTTTATTTACGTTTTTAGGTTGTCATAATTGTTTAATTAAATAATTGAGATCGCATGTGATCTCAACGTTTATTTCGTAGATTTTAATTTGAAATTAGGTCAATTAATTAGATAGAGTCGGTTTAGGCAAGTCGGTTGTCAATTTAAATTAGTTTACTATTTTTGTAAGCACATCTCTCCTATATAAAGAGAGGGTAGTCCATTGTTTTTAGGCAGTCAAGTATGAATTAAAATTGAGTTTATCTCAGTATCTCCCTCTTTCTTTTCTCCATCCACGCGATCTCCGCGGTTCTCCTCCTTCAACCTTTCGTATTCCCGACGAGTTCTCTTCTCAACCCTTCCAAGTTCTCTTCTCAACCCATCTCGTTCTTCTACCAAATATCCACTATAAAAAAATATTATTTATCGACGCCGCGAAAGCCGTTTGCATCAGATTGCCAGTTGCAAATGGGTGCTTACTGTTAAACACCATACAAACGGGAGTCTAGAATGGCACAAAGCTAGATTGGTTGCTCGTGGCTTTACTCAAACCTATGGAGTGGATTATCTGGACATGTTCTCCCATGTTGCTCGTCATTCCACTTTCCGTATTCTTTTGTCTATTGTTGTGGTACATGATTGGCATCTTTTTTAACTTGATGTTTATCTATAGGGACCTACAGGATGACATTTACATGCAGCAGCCTCCAGTGTTTGCTGCTGAGGGGGAATATCTACATGTTTGCAGACTTCATAAGGCAATATATGACCTTAAACAGATTCCAAGGGCATGGTTCCAGAAGCTCTCATATTCAAATGGGAAGCAAGGATTCCAAAGATCAAATGCGGATCACTCATGGTTTGTACAGAGAACTCCTAAAGGTACGGCTGCTATCATGGTATATGTTGATGACATACTAGTTACAGGTGATGATGCGCATGGAATAAAAAAAGGCAAAGGACTTTTTGGACGGACAGTTTGTTACCAAGGACCTTGGCACACTACGGTATTTTTGGGGTTAGAATTTGCTAGGAATCAGCAAGGTCTTGTAATACCCTGTAGAGATATTTCTATGATTCTATGTACAGTTTCAGTTATTTTATTTTCTTATGTCTTTCTTATGTAATTTACCCATAGGTCTCTCCTCTATATAAAAAGGGCCTAGGGTTCTTGGAATAAACAGATTATCGTTTTCTCCCAAGATGGTATCAGAGCGGCGGTCCTACACCGAAGCTCTCGTGCTCTAACCCTAATCCTAGCCCCACCTCCAAGCCCCCGCTCTGTCAACCCTCCTACGCGAGCCCAGCCTTGCGTCGCCGAGCCTTGCATGAGCCCAGCCTTGCGTACCTCTCTCGCGCGCCCAGCGGCCCACCTACGCGCCTCCATCGCGCCCCCAGCAGCCCCCTCGCGTACCTCCATCACACGCCGACTGCGCAGTGTACTGACGATCGGGCACCTAGACGGCTTCGTCCGCTAGCACGCATTACCACCTGTGTGCTCTAGCCCATCTCAAAGTGTGCGGTTGCGTGCTCCGAAAGGTTTGACCCTGTCCGACGTCACGTGAAGTTCCTATATGTCTCGTGTCACAGCAACAGCAAGGAGAATGCGTAGAGTAGAATGTCTGACAACTGGGGAGAAAGTATCGTGATAGCCCACCCCATATGGCTGGGTAAATCCTCGTGCTACAAGTCTCGCCTTATAGCGATCCATACTGCCATCCGCACGGTGTTTCACAGTAAACACCCATTTGCATCCCACGATTGATGTGTCAAAAGGAGCAGGAACAAGACTCCACGTACCACGTGACTGTAGCGCAGCCATCTCCTCTTCCATGGCTAACCTCCATTGATTATTTTTGAGAGTGTCCTGATACGTCTTTGGTATCTATACGGCTGATAGTGCTAACGTAAATCTCCTGAAAATCTCTGACAGCAAGTTTAAAGAAATTTGAGTTGCAAGAGGGTAAGTAGCACATGCCCGTTTCTGCTTTCGCAGAGCAATTGGAACGTCAAGATCATGGTCATGTATATTTCCCTCTTGAGAGGGTACCTGCTCCTCATGTTGTACAGTTAATTCAGTAGTGCCATCAGTAGAAGTAATATGCTCATAACATACCTGAGGCGTGATGGATGATGGGCAAGGCTTGTGAGCATGGGGGTCAGAGCGAGATCTACGATGAACATCACGAGGTAAGAACTGAACCAACGGAGGTCGTGGAGGTGGTGGAGGAGGTGGTGGTGAAGGTGAGGAATCAACTGTAGGAGGTGGTGGCATGTATATCTCATCATTGTAGTTAGGTGGAGTAAGTTTGTCACCTGTAGGAGAAAAATACATGACTGACTCAAAGAAAGTAATGTCAGCACTAACAAAGTATTTTTGGTTTAGTGGATCAAAGCAGCGATACCCCTTTTGGATACGAGATTAGCCGACAAACACACACTTGATAGCTTTAGGAGAGAGCTTGTCATGCACTAGAGATACCTCATGAACAAAGGCAACAGATCCAAACACACGAGGTGTAAGAGAGAAGAGATCCTTCACGGGAAACGCAATCGAGTAAGGAATCTTTTCTCCTAACACGGACAAAGGCATACGGTTTACTAGATAGCAAGCAGTAAGGACAGCATCGTCCCAATAAGAATGAGGAGCATGGCTCTGTATCAACAATGTTCTGGTTACATCAAGTAAGTGACGGTGTTTGAGCTCGGCAACACCGTTCTATTGGGAAGTGTAGACACATGAGGTCTGATGAACGATGCCATGGGATTTAAGGAACTCAGAAAGATGTAAGATGCAAAATTCCAAGGCATTGTCAGAATAACTTGACATTGGCAGAAAAATATTTTTTATTTCATTAATAAAATACTTGATAGTAGATCCAGCCTCAGACTTATTCTTTAATAAGAAGACCCAGGAAAGTCTAGAAAAATCATCTACCGCAACAAGATAAAAACGGTGTCCTTGGAGATCAGGGACACGACTAGGACCCCAAATGTCTAAATGAAGGAGCTCAAATAGCTGAGAACTGCTCCGACTCTGTCGGGATGGAAAAAATGAACGATGATGCTTCCCAAGTTGACATGCTTCACACTGAAAAGAGGATCTCGTAGAAATTTGAGGAAGAACATGACATAACATCTGTAGAGGAAGACGTCCAAACCTAAGGTGCCACAAATAAGGAGAGACCTGTCTAGTAGGTATAATAGAAACACTAGCATGAGGAGGTTGGATCAGTCTATAAAGTCCTCGCTGCTCACGGCCACTTCCAATCATCCTGCCCATGAGTATGTCCTGAAATACAAGAGATGAAGAATCAAAGATGGCACGACAATGCAGATCTTCAGTGATTTGACTAATAGAAAGTAAATTCATCTGAAAGGCAGGAGCATATAAAACATTCTTCAGACATATAGATGGTGTCAACTGCACCTCCCCCTGTCATGTAATGGGTAAGTGGTCGCCATTGCCATCTGCCAGGTGGTATAGTCCTGTAGGACTTTAGTTGCGTTATGTCTCCACATAAGTGGTGAGACGCACCAGAGTCCACAATCCATTCTGTCATATCTGCATTTGTACTACCAATAATATCATAGGTGATACCTGAGGAGCTCGAAGAGGCTCTGGTTGCTGTAGCAGTATCTGTGGTGGTGTTAGTACTAGGAGTCATGATCTCTCGAATGCGAGAGACAATATCATCCAAGCGAGGATCGGTCTGGGGAGACACAATCTGCTCTGCTGCTCGACCAGAAACAGAATAGCCATGCTTCTGATAGCATGTATCCTCTGCATGTCCAGGCTTGTGGCAATAGGTGCAGGGACCACGTTGGCATCCACCGCCTCTTCCTCGAGGTGTGCGACCTCTGGACTGGATCACCCCACCTCGACCACGAGAAACAGCCATCGTTGAGGAGTGCGAAGACGTAGTTGTCGAAGGGATGTTGAGTCGGTTGAGACGACTATAGGCCTCCTCTATAGGAGGAATGGTTGCTCCAGTAAGAAGATGAGTATGTGCAGCCTCATATTCTGCATCAAGTCCATCCATGAAAACTCCAACCATCGTGGTCAACAGACGATGAGTATGTGCAGCCTCATATTCCTATATGTCTTATGTTGGTCAACAGACGTCGTAATAGGCATGTAGCTATAAAGTTTTTCAAACATGTCACGCAACGAAGAGTAGTAGACATGCAGAGGGCGACCATTCTGCTTGGTGTTGTAGATATCAAACTGCAGTTGAAGGAGCTTGACCTCATTCTTCGCTTGTACATAAGTGGATGCCAAAGTATCACACACTGCCTTGGCAGTTGGCTGATTTAGAATATCATTTGCTATTTTTGTAGTTATTGTCCCACAAAGTCATACTCGCGCGTACGCATCATCTTCCTTCTAGGAAGAATTTGTCTCAGTCTTATCTGTTGGCTCTGGGTCCGTTAAGATGTGTTCCTTATTGTTGCACTTCATGAGGGTGAGAAACCGCATGGACCATAACCGATGGGAGTCGGGCCCTTAAAGGATCCGGGCGAGAAAATGCCGCCCTTGATGTCTGACATGATGATAAAATAGCTAAATAACAGACTTTAACTGGGGGTAGACCGATATAATCGAGTCTACAGAATCATACGAAAGATTGATTGTACGTGTATATTCATAAAGCCATCCTTGCCAATACTCGTTGCGTGACTAAAATCGTGTTTCTTGTAAAATCAGATCACAAACCTCTCCGTCAATGGGGTAGTCAGAACATGATAGGTGTCCTAGAAACGAGAGCCTGGCTGCGAGGGCCTGATCGTCAGGACGTCTGGGCGCACAAAGTCCTGGACGACTGAGCGCTAAGGGCGCGCGCTGCAGGCAGAAACGGATGAGAGGACACTGCAGGGGGCGCTGGACTGGGCGTACAGGCGTGAAGGTGGCATGCGTGCGCACGAGGCGCAGAGCGCGCTGGGGGCACAGGACACTGCAGGCGGCGCTGGACTGGGCGTACAGGCGTGAAGGTGAAGTGCGTGCGCGCGAGGCGCAGAGCGCGGAGGCGCTGGGCGCGCAGGGTGCGGAGGCCGCGGAGAGCGCACGGAGCACCACGCGCGGGGGGATATCACACGGGAACAGCAACAACAGAAATATGTAGAAAAGAAAAATAGAATGAAGAAGAGAAGTCGCGCAAGGGGATGCCCGTTCAAATAGAGAGTGACTGTGTTGGAGCTGTAGTCCTATTACCAAGGCGGCGAGTCGATGGAGAAACGAGATGGTAGCGGACGTCGGTTGGGGGACGGCGTCGAGGCGCGATGAAAGGCAGGCGACGGCGTTGACGGGGGAGTCGAGGAGCGAGCGTTGGCCGAGGAAGCCTGGGCGACGGAGGTGGAGGTGAGCCTTGTGGAGGGGTGGGGTTTTTGCTGCTGGGAGGGAGGCCCGACAGACGCCGGGGTCAAAAATAAGAAATATTATAATAATTAATAAATGAGAGTCTGAAAAAGGAAAACCCCGGAAAAGAAATAAACAAATTCCTTACTTTACACGTTGCATAAAAAATACATATATCGCTGAGAGAACAGCAAAAACATCATACAAGTTACTATATCTGTGTATATTACATTATATGTCAGGATGTAGCGGGTCGGCTTTGAGGCAAGTATTGATATTTTCAAGTTTATATCTATTTATAAATTCATTATCCAACCTCATTTATTAGATGAGTAGTTCTAAGTAGATCGGGCCAAAGTGCGGGAATGGGACGGGGTTCCAAAACCCTGTACAGGGCCCCGCCTGGTTCGATACATAGCTCATACTTCAAGGCCCACGCTCGGCTTATGGGCCGAATGTAAAGTATTTTTATCATTTTAATGTAATTTATCGAGATAAAATAAGTTTTTGAACATCATTAAGTCATTGTAGATCTTAGTTACCATAAGATATGTTACTTGATATATAAAGTATAAAAAGCGATACAATATTGATAATGTAAAACAAAAACTTAAATTAAAGGATTTTTATCAGTTGTGCCCTCTGAGATATTGCAATTTCAGTTATACCCCTTCCTTTTTGGAATATCAGTTGTACCCCTAACTTCTTACCATTTTATCAGTAGTACCCCTCCGGTTAGTTACCGTCCATCGTCAACGCAAACGGACGTTAACTTTGAGGATACAATCGGAATTAAATGTAAAAAAAGAGGGTTGGAAGGCCATCCTCTTCCTCCTCCATCTTCTTCCTCTTCCTCCTCTTCTCCTAGTCCCCAGCCAGCTCCTCCTCCACCACCTCCTCCCCTCGACCCCAGCACCTCCCTCCCAGCCCCGCGACCCCCCACTCAGCCCACCTCAAGCTCCTCCCCAACCCCGCCCTCCCATTGCCCTCCCTCCAACCCTCCCTCTAGCCCTGTGACCTCCCCCTCTGCCCTCCATCTAGCCCTGTGACCCACCGCCCCAGCTCCTCCCCAGCCCCTCCCTCCCTATACCCTCCCTCCAGCCCTCCCTCTAGCCTCGCGACCTCCCCCTCCGCCCTCCCTCCAGCCTCACGACCCCCCGCCCTAGCACCTCCCAGCCTCGCCCTCCCTCCAGCCCTGCGACCTCCCCTTCCGTCCTCCCTCTAGCCTCGCGACCCCCCGCCCCAGCTCCTCCCCAGCCCCGCACTCCCTCCACCCTCCCTCCAGCCTCGCAACCTCCCCCTCCAGCCCCCCCCCCCAAGCTCCTCCCCATCAAGCCACAGCTCCTCCCCATCCTGCCCCGAGCTCCTCATCGGCACACCCCAACCCTCTATTGCTCCCTCTGCTCTGCATCTCCCCCTCCTCCTTCCCTAGTCGGCACACCCTCCTTCCCCTCCTCCTCTCAGGTCGACCTTATCATCATCGGCATCCTCGAGCTCGACCTTCACGGCGTCGTCCTCGTTGGAGGGGACTGGAGTTCAGCATGATGGAGGAACCCGAGGTCGTGAAGATCCATCAACGTAGAGACCGTGGTTTTTCTTCCAAATATGTGCCTCTTAACTAAACCATGATTAAGTTCAACTTATTAACGGTCAAAGTAACGGAGAGGCACAAGTGATAGAATAGCAAGAAGTCAGGAGGCATAACTGATATTCTCAAAAAAGGGAGGGGTATAACTGATATTGTAATATCTAAGAGGGGCACAACTGGTAAAAACCCTATATTAAATGTGTAAATTGAAATTTTAAATATAGTTTTTTTAATATTTACAGGTCAAACCTAGTCGGGCTGAGTTTTGTGGCACATGTCCACAGTCCACACAGTTGACGAGCGGGCCAAAGAGCGGGCTGGATTTTTGTAAATTCGCTTCCAACGGGTACTTATAAGTATCCGTCAGTTTTCTTTATATGGGATACTGGTCATGAAATAACGGATATTTGCTCCATCATTTTTAAACGGGTACCCGAGGATTTAAAGTAAAAAAAACGGGTCAAACTGAGTACCCATTAACCCGGATATTTTTTAACACCCCTAAGTGGAATGAATGAATCAAGCAGATTTAGATCATCTTGCATTCATAAACAATACCCCTCCTTTTGAATCTTATAAATGACATGTAAAAGGATACAAGATTTCTATTGTTGTTAATTAGCTTGATCTATGGGCATGGAGTATCTATGATAACCGTAAATTTTCCACACATACAATTATTTCCTATTATCCACGTTGTGGTTAGTTGATAAAGAAGGAGAAACTTATATTGTCTTGTAGAATATGTATATCTGATATGATCAACTTTTGAATAAAACATTAAGTACCAATTCGATAGGCATCATCACAATATTGGTTGTGTTGCCGTCTTTCAATTTAAATCTTATCCTATTTATTGGCTATCATTAACTTGACAATTTCTTGTATATAAAACTTAAATGCATCTAACATAAATGAAATCAATGTTTTAAGGAATTACAGTGATATGGAATTTGTGTAAAATGATTTCGAGTGTTATGCAAGTCATGAACAGAGTTCTCAAAGCATAATGGCATTTTGTATGATTATATATTTCTCTAAACAATTTTGAATAAATAAAAATAAGCTGGCTACATGTTTTTAAATAATTGAAACCTTACACAAGCACATGTTCATAGTAAATAGAAACTAAGCTGGTTACAAGCTCGGAATAAAAATTAAAGCAAAGCTGATCACATATTCTCGACATAACTTGCAGGCTATGCTTATGATTAAATGTGCATGTCACAGTTGGCAAGACCTGTCGTTCTTGTCTTTACTCTCCACTCTCAAGTAGTTTTTTTTAATAGTAGGTTCGGTAATTTCGGGGGTTCGGAACGTCTTCACTGTGATTCGAACCTGGGTCGTTTAACTGGAGGCACACTGTTCTACCACCCGACCGTTCCTGGGGTCTGACTCTCAAGTAGTTGCTCCTTGGATACTTATATTTTTACGATATAAATATGTACCATTGATGTGGGGATTCATTCAACCATGTTGGATTTCTCTCCAGGTGACGATCAGCTTGAGATGAACAATCGTGTGTTGCAGTACTCTAGCATACATCTAGCGAGGGTGCTTTCCTTATCAATTTTTTGACAATTTCGATTGTTTCCCACTTCTTTTATGTACGTCATGTGCTCACCCACTTTGTAGGCGAGCACAAGTAGGCTCGCCCAACCTGTAGAGTTGGAAAAAAAATATACAGGTTCGACAGGGGTTTAAACCCCGTCGAACCTATAAATCCTGCCAAGAAATCACTGCAGTTCTTTTTAGAGTTGAGAAAAGTACTTGTAATATGCCTTGTAGATGACATCCTCTTATACATGTACAACTAACTTGTACATGCCAAACTCACATAATATATATGAACTTACTACAAACTAATCATATAAGTTCATATAAAATTGTAGTACATGTAAATGCATAACTAATATGTGTTGTAAAGGTTCTATAGTTGAATTAATCTACAAGTATAACTGGATCTAATATCAAAATTTCTAAAAACTTAGAGACTTGCTTGGAATTCAACAACTACAAAAAACAAAAAAAATCTTTCTTTTTTCGATCTAAAAAAAATTTGAAATCAAACTCCATTTTGGTTTGTTTTTCTCCTCCTCCTTAAACCTGACATACATGTGTGCCTCTTCTTATGGATCATTCTCCTCATCGTCGTCATCTGAATCAATCTCCTCATATTGATTAGATGCATGCCCTTGTGACATATTACTACAAGGAAAACAAGTTGTGCCTGCAGAACTATGCCCATGATGTGGGGTTTGTAGCCTCGGAATTAGGTTCTGGGCACAACACGTCGTGGCCAACAATCGTAGCTACATATCTCATCACGAGAGAGCTCTAATCACGAATATGTCGCAGCCACTACAAATGATCACAGAACTTGTCGTGGCCATAGCTCTCGCATGAAGACTTTGGCTACGAATTGTAGCTACGAGAAACTAGTGCCACGGAATTATCGTGGCCACAAGTGTCCGTCGCCACATTCCGTGACCAGAACTCATTTTCCTTGTAGTGTATATTAAGGAAAATAGGTATGAGATGTGCGCGTGAAAATAGAGAACTATGAAATTATTACTTTAAAACAATATTTACATGTACGTCGTGAAAACCTCTCGGAGCTTCATCACATGCTCCACCATCATTGCCATTTGGAACTCCAACTGTGATGATGGTTGTCATGACTGTGGCAGTGAAATTATTACAATGTACCCAAGTCTATGTTATTTCTATATTTCAATCTTTCGCTTCTCACTTGATCGACCAATGTTTAGTCCAGTGTAATATTATTGACTTGATTGACCAATGTTTTAGTCCAGTGTAATATTATTGACATGCATATTTATCTGCTTGTCTATTTAATTTTTATTGGCATTATTACATGATTTTGATATTGTGATACGTTTAGTAATATTGATTTAATGACATGGATCCCATGTGACGAGATATGCACTCCATTGCCATCAGATTCAAACTAGTTCGAGCAAACATTTTCAAACTAGTTCGGCCAAACAGGTCCAACCATGATGACCATTCAAAAATAAATCAGAATTTGCTGGATTGACACCCTTTATTTGGTAACCACGTTTGATGTTAAAAAAAACTCCCCTTTATTCCTTTTTAAAACTAAAAGGGCAATTTTGGGAATTGACCCATAATCCCACGATGATGACATTATTGCATACTTTACCCAACAATCCAACATCGATCATTCACGCCACGACTCACAACACTTCTCTCAGATTCAATTCGTTAAAAATTCGATTACATATACACATACATGTATAAAAGTATATATACATACATATTGTAAATATATAAGAAAAAAATACATTCTATATCTCAAACTCGTTCAGTCATCCACTCCCTAAGGCCCCGTTTGTTTGATTGGAAAGGAATTGCAATAGAATGTAATCAAGACAAGAATGAAATTAACAATGAAATGGAAAGGAAAAACTTTTTCCATTCCATTGTTTGGATCATATTAGGAATAGAAAATTTTATTATGAGACATGTTCCTTTCTTATATTTGGAAAAGGAAAAGAATAGAAAGAAAATAACATTCTTTTCCGTTAAGTAGAAAAAATAATTGTTATTCTCAGACTTATTTTTTCATATAATCGATATATTTCATATAAAAATCAATAGTCATATTTAAATGGAAAGTAATTTGATTTTTTTTCATACAATTGATATATTTGATATATCCATATCTGTATCCGCTACAATGTTTTATTACCATATCTGTATCCATATTCTAAAGAAATTAAAAATGTTATGGGTATCTGTATTTGGAAAAAAATAAAAACACATATCCATATATGTATACGTATTCACTAAAATATAACTCGTGTCCATATCCTAAAAAACTAAATATGGTATTTGTATCAATATTTATAACTGCAAAAAAATAAAACCCATTTCCATGTCCATATCTGCTTTAATAAAAGAAACCATCCACGTCCATATATGTATCCGTAGGAAAATTAAAATCCATATATGTATGTATATCTGCTAAAATATAATAAGTATCCATATCTTAGAAAAAAATGAACATTGCATCTGTTTCCATATCCATATTAGAAAAAATCATATATCCCTGTCCATATCTGATGCAGCGTGGAACGAGAATATAGGACTGTATATTTAATTAATGTTATATGTTAATTTTATTTACGTCATCGTATTTTTAATTGAATAAACGAGATCGCCTGTGATCTCAATTAGTTGGTTAGAGATTTGAATTCTAAATTTAGTCGGTTAATTAGTTAGAGTCTATTTAGGATAATTAGTTGTCAATTTGAATTTGATTTCTATTTTTGTAATCTCATCCCTCCTATATAAAGGGATGGTGGTCCATTATTTTTAGACAGTTCAGATATATGAAAAATTGAGATCTTTATCCCTATCTCTGTCTCTCTCTCTTTCTCCCCCGCGTGGTTTACACGTGTTCTTCTTCTCCAAAACCCTCGTGTTCCCGACGAGTGTCTTCTTCTCAATCGCTCCAATTTCTTCTACCTAAAGTTCCACCACAAAGAAAAGCATCATTTGGTATCAGGGAATGGCCTACATATCGTCCTCACGATCTGACGATCCGTCCAGACGTTCGCACCGACATGCATCGAGGGACCATCGTTTATCCGAACAAAAACGACGAGCCATCGACGCCTACAACAAGGAGACGAAGCGCATGTTACGTGAATTCCAAACCACATTCTACTTCGAGTTTCGAGCTCGTATGGCTAACTTTGAGGCCCTACGCGCCGCCAAAGAGAAGGCTTCAGCGACACCAATCACCGACACCGAATTTGAAGACGAAAATCTCGCCGTCAACGAAGAACCGGCCGCTGTCCAGACCATTTCGGAAGAAAAAAGGGTCAACCCGAGGGCTGTCTAGGTAATTTCAGATTCACAAAATCCCCCGAACCCGACCCACACTCCATCCGCCCTTGCGCGGACCCCACCCACCACCCTCGCCGCACCTACAGCCTCAGTCATGCCCCCAGTACCGCCGACGCCTCCCGCTGCCCCAACACCCAACCCAGCCCCATCCACAACTGCCCCGACCCCACCGCAGCCCAGCCTTGTCGTCCCCGCACCCTCGAGTCCCCTGCTCGCAGTCCCTGCAACTCCAACCCAGCCCCCAGCCCTGCCACTACTACCTCCCGCCGCAACCCACACAACCCCCATACCCTCACCCACCGCCCCCAACCCCCCTGCGACACAGCCCCCAAACACAGCTGCCCCCCCCACACCCTCAAACCCCCACCCACTGCCCCTGCGCGACCCCCAGTACCAGCACCAATGCCGCCAACACCCCCTCCTACTCCATCGCCCCCCTTCTGCCGCCCCCCTTCAGCTACCCAACCCTCCGTGGAACGTGCATCGCCCTCCCGCGCCCAGCCTGCACTTCGCCTCCCCCGAGGCCCGCTCCTCCCGGCTACTTCGTCTCGCCGCCGACCATCGCAGGCTCGCCCCCCCCTCGCGGGCGAATCCCAGCGCCTCCGCCTCTCCCCAAACACCACCACCTTCCTCGGCGCCACCCCAAGTCTCCCTGGCCGTTGCGTTGGAGTCGCCCCCGACCTCCTGACCCAGACCCCCGCCGCCGCCACCTTTTAGGAACTCCCTCCCGCCGAATCCCCTCAAATGAGGGAAGAGATACTTTGGATAAATTGCAAAAAAGGTCCCCCTAGACAAGAGTTTTTACTTAAAGGGCCAAGTGAAGGTTAAACTATGTTATAGAGGCCTTGTAAGTGAAGGGGTACGAAAATTGCAGAGATGCCCCCCAATTGGAAAAAAACTACAAACATAACGTTGAAAAGGATCTAATGGAAGGGATTGCAAGCTACAAGTTCAAGAACGAAATCTCCAATGACGCATCTAGATCAAGCAATTCGTCGGGAGACGAATTTTTAAAGCGGAGGAGAGTTAATGCAGCGTGGAACGAGAATATAGGGCTGCATATTTAATTAATGTTATATGTTAATTTTATTTACGTTTATTTACGTCGTCGTATTTTTAATTGAATAAACGAGATCGCCTGTGATCTCAATTGGTTGGTTAGAGATTTAAATTCTAAATTTAGTCGGTTAATTAGTTAGAGTCTATTTAGGATAATTAGTTGTCAATTTGAATTTGATTTCTATTTTTGTAATATCATCCCTCCTACATAAAGGGATGGTAGTCCATTGTTTTTAGACAGTTCAGATATATGAAAAATTGAGATCTTTATCTCTATCTCCGTCTCTCTCTTTCTCCCCCACGTGGTCTACACATGTTCTTCTCCAAAACCCTCGTGTTCCCGACGAGTGTCTTCTTCTCAATCGCTCCAATTTCTTCTACCTAAAGTTCCACCACAAAGAAAAAAATATTATCTTCATCTCGCAAAATTCAATCCGCATCAATATCCATATCTGGAAAAAAAACACATATCCGTGTTTGTATTCATATCCGTAAACTAATCATATCTGATATATTTTTTAATAGATATATTTAATATATATGTATTCGTATCCGTTGGAATATCTTGTAACCATATTTGTATCCATATCCAAAAAATCTAATTGTATCTATACATATATCCGCAAAAAAATCACATATCCATGTCAGTATCCATATATGCATATGTTTGTAACTTATCCAACCTTTTGCATCCATATATTTGTATCCATGTCAGTATCGATATATCCATATCCAAAAAAATCATATCCATGTCGGTGTCCAAAAAATATCCAAAAAAAGAAAAACACATATCCATGTCGATAACCATATATTTGTAAAAATGATATATTAACTAAAAAATATTGAAGAAGAACACATTCATTAGCATTGGTAAGGAATGGAATCCCAATTCCTAGGGGGTACCAAGGAATGACAATTCCCATGAATGAGGGATTCGAGTTTCCATTGTAATCGTTATTCCTGCGTAAAGTTAATCTAACAAACAAAGGAATGGAATCGAGAGAGGAATAACGATTACATTCCTTCCTCAATTCCTGCATAACAAACGGGGCCTAAGAGCATGTTCGTTTCGAGAATAGGCCTTGGAATAAGGAGCCTATTCAACTTCCGACATGGTTTCCCGTCGTACGATTATTCCTCCTTATTCCATCTTATTTCACTCTTATTCATATTTTTATCCCACCTTACCTACCTTTATTTCACCTTATTCTCCTTATTCCTATCCTCCAACCGAACAATGAATATACCCTTCTTCTCCTTATTCCCCATCCTTATTCCTGCTTATTCCCGAACCGAACAGGCCCTAAGTACCTATTCCCCATTCCTGAAGCCTCACAAAACCCTCTCCTGCAGCTGCGGTTTTTCCCTTTGAACAGAAACGTATGCACAACATTTATTCTTAAACGAACCTTTAACGAGCCGAACCGAACCTTTACGAACATTACACGAGCCTAACCAATCCGAGCCCGAGCCTGAAAATATGCTAAACGAGCCAAACCAAGCCTGGGTTGGTTCGCTCAGGTTCAGCTCGTTTACACAACTATAAGAGATAAAGCTCCCAACTATTGTGATGTCCGGCTCGACACATCCATGATATCATGTCAAGTCAATGACATCGTCAGGGTAAGCGATATCACGATATATCGGTAATATATTGGCGATATATTGGTATCGACATGTGACCGATAGATCTCTGATATGGTTGATATTTGCCCTTCCAAGATCATTTCCTTCACAAAATCGAGCCGATTTGGGTGATATATCGTATCGACAACTAGCCGCCGATACGGATAATACCTACCTTGGACATCGCTAGGACTGCAAAAGTCAATGACATCGCAAGCAGGGGCGGAGCCAGGAAATTTTTATAGGTGGGGCCAAAACATATATGTACGATTTATGTCCAAATCATAAAATGAAATTGTCTTATTTGTGTCCGACTAATAATGTACGTTACGAGGCCAATTATATGATTGAAAAAGTTAATTGAAAGTATAACAAAAAATGGCAAAGTGGGCTTTGGACTAATAGTGACGTCGAGCATCGATGTACCAACGATGAAGCTGTGTTGAGTCACTAACATGCAGGACTGCTTGGACTATGAAATCGCACCAAGTCAGACATGACGGACTACCGTGAAGGAGGTAGAGTTAGTGGGGGCAAGCGTTGCCTGGAGAACGCGTGCTTGCTATCGTTCTAACATTGCTAGATCAGTGGCTTTCCATGTGAGGTCATGGAGAACAAGTTTTCATGAACAGTAAGGATGAGGTTGGATTAGTTTTAATATGAAATAATTGGACAAGGGGGAGTGGAAGGCTAGAAGTAGAATCATTTCTTGAAAATTTAGAAAAATGAGGGATAGGGATTAAGAATGCAAACATATATAAATATATTTGTATCCAACCGCTACCGTATATGTTTTATACGTATTTTGACATCCGTATCCATTTTAAAATGTATACAGATATGGATATCACTTTGATATTCGTAAACCTCCCTATATGTATCTGTTTGTCCATTTTCAAACATAAATATACTTGTAGACTTATTTAAATATAGGTTAATGGGGATGCCCCCTTGAGGCAGCCAACATGGCTGCTCCTGTGCCATTTTCGGTATTTTTTTATTTTTTTGACAAATATCACCATGTATATTCATCCATGTATCCTCCTATATACCATTCGAATTTCGTCAGAAACAGAGACTCCTACGGCCTCCATCCAGACAGTCATTTTTTAACGGTAACATGATTTGTTAAATCGACACTATCTCGATGGAAGCTGTAGGAGTCTCTATTTCTGACGAAATACGAATGGCATATAGGAGGGATATAGGAATGAATATACATGGTGATATTTTTCAAAAAAAAATAATAAAAAAATGTTGAAAAAGGTGGTGGAGCAGCCATGTTGGTTGTCCCTAGGGAGCAACCCCATTAAAATTATTTAAATAAATAAACATATATATATAATAATTTTATACATTCTTTCACCTATTTGGTATAATTATTATGAAATAGATTTAATACATTCAAATGATGTGCATCTATCAATACATGTATATTTAAGATAATATATACAATATTTCTAATATTATTCAAATGCGATATTGCATATGTATCCATCTTTTAAGGATATAGTAATATAGTTTTCATATCCGTGAATATCCGTATCCGCGTCTGTATTCGTATTTAAAAATAGACAACGATATAGTAATACCTATATCTGTATCTGTTTCTTTGCATTTTTAATAGAAATGGTCGGCTTTTACAAAAATTTGGAAAATGTAGAAAGGAATTGTGGTGGTGGTATATTATTGAAATTTTAAAAAATGGGAGAAAGGAATTGTTGTCCTTTATAGGAATTTCAAAAAATGGAAGAAATGCTTCTAGAAATGGAAAATGATAAGGACTATTTAATAATTTATCCATTTGGGAGGGGGGGCCATGGCCCCTACCCGCCCCCCTCTCCCTCCGCCCATGATCGCAAGGACTGCAAAGAATACACCACGTCAATCCCAAATGTCTAATCCCATATTTATTCGAAAGGATTGTCATCATGGAATCCCAATAAGGGTTTTGTTGCTGAATATTATCGTAGTTTATAATATCAATTTGGGTCATTGATTCAAAATTTCAACCTGAGAATAGAATTTGGATTGTGAATTGTATTATTTGACTGCATCTTCTATTTTGTTATGGTTAGAAATGTATTTTTAACTCAAACGAGAATAAAACAAAATCGGTCTACAACAAACCTTAAGTCCAAAGAGAGAACGAACACACACATGTACACATGCACGCACCTAAACACCGCATCCACTTATGCATGCACGCGCGCGCACACACACGCAGGTGCACACGCACATGTACATAGGTACCACGCATATATCTTGGAGATACAAGCTTGTTTCTTATCCTTGGCAAGCAACTTGCTGGATGAGGATAGGAAAAAAGGGGTCTCAAGCCTCCCCATATTTAATTTTATTTTTTGTCACTAAAAAAATATGTAAAAGTTAAAACCTTTTTAGGTGGTTGCATCACCATGAACTAATTGATCTCATGAACTTATATACAAGTAAATAATATACAATCAATCTATTTTATTGCTTCAGTTGATTTTGTTATGTTGTCATTTTTGTGTTTTTATTGTGTTTATGTTCGGGAAAAGAATTTAGAATGTACGTCCTCGCTTTCAAAGCAAAGATATAGATGTTCAGAGCATGAAGATATTGAACATCATTCATTTGATTTAGATTGGGCTACATATGCTAAAGATCTAGATGTTGGAGGGTCGGTTTAGTGTTAAAACATAGGTTAAGCATTTAAAAAAACTGACTTAACGGCAAGTGAACTAGAAATGATCAGCTTTTTGAAAAAAAAAACTTTCTAGCTCCAAGTCAAGCTTGGAAGCAAAGATATATGATATATCTTAAGAAGTCATCTTTTTCGGATGAGATGCCTATGATAAAAAAACCGACACATCAAAACGAAAATTCAAATTGTATGCACCTCCTAGTCGCATACCTCTGTGTTCGCACCACTGGTACAACAAAGAGGTAAAGTAGACGTTTTGTTCGTGCCATGGAGAATGACATGCTCCGCATGCTTCCTCCGCACTCTATCCAGAGCGACCAGAAGGCAAGAAGTGCTTACGAAGCCTAAAGAGGCCAACCTCAACCTCCTCAGGCTTCGTTTGGAAAGGTAATCCCTAGGAATTTTCACCTGGAATTCTTGGGTAAAGAACGAGCCTCTTCTTCGGGATCCGGCACATCCAACAGATCCACATGTTCATCCTCGAATTGAGTAAATCTCCTTTTTCAGTAACAGTATTGCCACGATTCTGTTATCATCTTTTTCAATACCAACCTTTAATAAGTTCAAGAACTGTGACCACCACAATCATTCTAGACAAAACTCACAAGTAGGATTGCGATCTCCATTTTGCTTTGGCCGTATGAATCTCCAAAATGTGCACAATAGATAAAGCCAATATGTTCTCTTAGATAATATAGTAACTCATGAAGGCTTTCAGGTTACAATAATTCCTTAGTAGAATGATGATATGAAAAAAAAAATCAAATGTATGATAACTGCACCTTCATAGTGTGATATGTGAGAAATATGTGCACAGGACTATCTCTTCACCTTCATTGACTTGTACCTCAATCCTGTAAATTAAAATTTGGCGTGAGTGATGATCAGTCAGAAGGATGCAACTATCAGCCTCGGCACTTCATATTTCTTTTTATTTTTATTTTCTAAAATTGTGACCTAGAATGATAGTTGTCCAGAAAGTATTGAGCATGAATATATTTAGCCATAAATAAAATGAAATGCCAAGTCCATTTCAGTCACTAATCACCATGCAAGTTCACAGATCACTTGCCAAAGAGAGATCTTTAGAATTACAAAGAAATAAGAAACAAAACAGCCTGGTATACTATTAATTAAGCAAAAAAAATTGTACCATTTTTTCATATTACAAGTCACTTTAGAAAATGTGAACAGCAAGGAATTTTCTGCGACAAAGATATAAGCTTTCAAACACTTTCAACAGAAATCTTCTTACTAACTATGTGAAATAAAATTCCATGCACCGCTCCAACGATAAGTGCGAGTGAAAGCTCAAATTCGTGATATCAATCAAATTACAAATAAAAAACAAAACCTATCCATGGTTTAATGATAATGAAACACAAACTGATACTGTTTTACTAAATTCAGCATTCACAGCCGAATCATTTATTTAAGTCCATGGACTAAAAAAGAGTAGATTAGAATCAACGGTAGAGAAAGATGAAGCTACCTAGCCATAGGAATTTTATTTGCATACCAGGGAAAGTAAATGCAGATGAGATTTCCAACTTCAAGCTCAACGTCTTTGCATATCTTTGGTCGAAAGATTACGGTTTTCTCTGCAGTTTCCATTTGGATGCATTTCTCAGAATGTAGTTTCAGTTGCTGCAGAAGAAACAAGATGTCAGTCTACTGACCAGAGTAACAACGGAATTCCACATAAAGGCTACCATTTATCAAGACTTATTTTCAAAAATCATGATGGTCGAATTATCAAAATCCAATTAACCAGAAACACTTCCTGTTTACGGTAAACACTTGTGTACGGAATAGCTCTAATACTGCTAATTCTATAAATGGGGATAACTAGATAGATTTTCTTGAGAGATTATAGCTGGATCGACAATTAATTTAGACATAAAGATTACAGCCATTCTGGCAATGAATAATTCCAGTTATCATGAAAATTATTATCTTTGTGTGACTGCAATATTAAATTTCCTGGGAACTGCTATAGCTTAGATCATATTAAAAATAGATAGACTGCAAATATATGAAATGTGTCTATTAGAATTTGTGTCACTTATCATGTAAGATGGGTAAATGGATCATTTCAAGATCCATTTACCACATCCAGAGTTTTGTCCCACATCTACCTGTAGTGGGACTTGAAGAGTCTGAGGAGGCTATATAAGAAGCCCTAGACCTCCTATATCCAGTGAGAAAGTGCAATGAAACATATGATCCTTTGAGGCATTCTCCTGCGATTTTATCCCGCTCCTTAGGGAGTAGGGTTACACGTTAAAATCCCGTGTTCTTCATTATTCTTTATTCTTTATTTCTGAATCTCTAATACGCTTCCACATTCAAGTTTTCTAACACGGTATCATGCTCGATTCTTGAGGCTTAGTTTCATGATTTGTTCAAGAGTCGGTTCTTGATTATTATTAAAGATTTGTTCTTAAAGATTAGTGTGTTCGGATTTGTAGCCCAAGTTTCATATTCTGAAACTAGGGTTTTGGTGAAACCCTAATTCTGTAGAGTTCCATATTCTGAAGATCAGAGCAGCCTTTTCACACAGATCTCCCCCCAGATCTCAAAGCGGCAACAACATCCAAATCACGCAGACGACGCAACTCTTTTTGTTGTTGTGCTCTAGCATCTCTTCTTCGAGCAGAGCCCTCGCAGTCCTCATGCAAGGTGATGGGGTTCAACTGAGAAACCCCCAAGTGGAACCCTAAAACAAGATTTGACCCAAGCATCATCGCAGATCCGTGTAAGTCAAACAGATTCGCAGATCCATGCACCCCAGTTCCAGTTCCAGATCTGAAAAAAATTGATGAAAGGAGATGGGCTCGCCGTCTTCTTCTCAAGCTCTAGGCGAAACCCTGTCAGGCGGCAGCCCCACAGGCGGGGCATCTCCTCCTCCCTGCATCGTTCCTTCACCCGCACTCGCATGTTCGCCGGTTAACCAGAGGTACACCACCCGACTTCCCCGAAGGAGCCTAAAAGAACCTACGTATGATACGCCCGAGCCTCTTCCGCAACCCAATCGGGAGTAGTATCTTCGAGGAGAGAAAAAAGATAAGTACGACAGAGAGGACCGACTTCAGCAAAACTAGCCTTCCAACCCCTAGATAGGCAAAGCGACCTCCTAACCTGCTAATCTCTGCTCCACCTTCTCAATCACAGGACCGCAGTCAACCGTCTTCATCTTCCCCGCCATCAAAAGAACACTAAGATACCGAATGGGCAATTCGCCCCGAGGCGATTGTAGCCAGCCCTCGCAAATCGCAACCTCCTCCTCCGACATCCCAAAAGGGATGAACTCTGACTTCTCCCTGTTAATCCTCAACTCTGACACCATCCTGAACAAGTCCAGAACTATAGACACTCCTCTGCGATACAAAGGGCCATCTTCCACAAAGACGATCGTGTCGTCCGCAAATTAGAGGACATGTATAGAAATATTCTCCTTCGAGTAGCCCTGGAAAAACCACCAGAAACTGCACGATCCACCATGGAACGGGACACCCATCCGGGTTGAGAGAAAATAAGGCATCATGGATCTCCCCTTGCTTAACAATCTCGTCAAAGCAACCGCATCGCTATCTTGAATATAGTTGAACCCAAGCCCCATCCACCTGTACCCACACTGAGGAAGCCGTCTGCTCATGGATTTGAAGTACCCAGTGACCGTCCTTGTGACATCAACCTCATCGCGAGACACCACCCCCTCGACCTCAATCGAGTGGATGAGGTTGCGTCTTCTTATACC
Organism: Ottelia alismoides; assembly: GCA_037367405.1. Taxonomy (NCBI): domain Eukaryota; kingdom Viridiplantae; phylum Streptophyta; class Magnoliopsida; order Alismatales; family Hydrocharitaceae; genus Ottelia; species Ottelia alismoides. The sequence continues at coordinate 303,065 of JAZKJV010006346.1, read as the reverse complement.
ATTCACCACAACATGGAAAAACCTAGTATTTGCATCACACTCCTTTAGCCATTTCATTCTCAACCTATGCCTCCACTCGATCTCCTTCATCATATCCTCCTCTTCCAGCACTTTCTGGACCACACCACGGTTGAGGATCTCATCTTGATCCAGATCCCTAACATCCTCCAGCAAGTCCAATCTTGTAATCTCCTGTTGGACCCGTGCCCTTCTAAGGCCCCGCTCGGACCTAGAATCCTTCCTGAATAACACCAACCTTTGGCGCAGAGCCGCTAACTTGGCTGCGAAGACCGTCGTCGCCGACCCCTCAAACACCAGACTCCTCCAAAAGGAAGAAACAAGATCCCTGAAGCCTTCCTCCAACATCCAACATCTCTCAAACCTGAAGTAGGACAAGGTCCCCCTGCAAGAGCTCATGTCCAGACATATGGGCGTGTGGTCAAATCTCGACCTACGAAGCAATGTGATAGTTGTCAGACTGAACATTTCTAGTGCTTCAACTGACAGTAGGAACCTATCAATACAGGATCTGGATGATGAGAGCCTCCAGGTATACTTGCAGTTCATAGCATCAACTACCACTAAACAAAGATCTACGACCACCTCCACAAAAGGGTCTGAACCAGGATCACGCACACCCCTCCATCTAGGCATGTCATCCTTAAATAATGTGACATTGAAATCACCTCCAACCACCCAGACCACATCACCAAAATGTTCCATGATGAACCTCAGCTCATCCCAAGCGGTGCCATTCGACGAACCACCCGTGACATCATACAACGAAGAGATGGCACATAGTGATATATCAGCCTTATCGTGCGGGAGCATCGTGATCGAGTGCACCAAACTGACCTCATCCATCATGTCAAACAAGCTCCCGTTCCATGCAACCATGATTCCCCCAACACTACCAACAACCAACAACACATGGAACTCTGTGAGACAGGGACCTGGGAATCTGAGACGAAGTCCCATCTCACATTGTCCCACGAATCAACCTTGGTCTCCTGCAGACAAGTCACATCAGTTCGTCACTCCAATGACATAGCATTGATGGCCAAACGCTTGTTCCGTTGACCAAAATCCCAGACATTCCACGAAAGTAATCTCATTGGGAACCCGTAGGGACGGACCCTGCCAACATAACACCAATCTGTTGTGCGATTGATACATCAAAGGAATCTCTGGAATCCTTTCTAGCCACCGAAGAATGGTCCATCTCGAGATGAGGCCTCGTACCTTCTGGTGGGGCACTCTGGTCCTTGTCATCCTCCATTACTGCTAGAATCAGATCATCTTGCATGACCAGATCCATGGCTACGATCTCTGCATCACACACATGTGTGATCACCTTTTCACTCAACTTCCAACCCTAGAGTCTCCCACTCCGACACATCTCCAACCCTAGCTGCTTCCCACCCCTTACTGGGACGGATTGCTCCGAGACCCTACAAATATCCTCTCAAATCAAAACTGCTCAACCCCACCGTGTACCTTGTTGTGTTGGGGAACCAACCTCATCGTGGAAGCACCTCCCTACAACTTCACACTACCTTGAGGGTCGTCCCCAAGCATCCAAATCGAGGAGCGGCGATCACTCCATCAAGTCTGTCGTTGATGGTCACCATCCCAACCCAACACACACACCCACACCAGAGTATCCAAGCCTCTACCGCCCCTGGAGGTACCCATCTGCTCCGTCAGACCAGGAACATGAAGACTGGGCCGACCCCCCCATATGGTTTCCAACTGGATGACAGGGGAAGCGTCGCCTCCATCCGAACCCCAACTAGCCAATGTCCTATGCGTTTGTGGCGAGCTTCTCGGACCAAAGACTTGAGGACTTTCTTTCTCTTCTCGACGCCCTCGATGCTGCCGGTAGGCCTTCTGATGGGCAGGACCACTGGGATTGGAGGGACGACAACTTCTCGACGCGCGAGGCCTATGATGCGCTGGCTCTCCCTCTGCGAGGGCGCTCGGACTTATTGGAGAAGGTTATTGACGAGAGATCGCTGCACGAAATTTATGGCCAGTGTCTCCAGTCTCTGTGGCCTCTGCGTTTCGGCGGTGGAATCTTTAGAGCACTTATTCTTCGATTGCCCCACGATAAGAGGGGTGTGGGAGGATTCTATCTTGGTTTGGGTGAATACGGATGGCATGGAGGCCTTCTGTGACTCCTTGGTTCGTAACAGGAACAGGGTTAGAAAAGATCTTTTGAATCCAGTGGCGAGACTTTGGGCGATTTGGCTTGGGCGAAATGAGGTCGTCTTCTCAAACCAAAGATTCTACAAGGAGAACGTTATTATTCAAAGCGCGATGCTGGTGGAGGAGTGGGACGCGGTTTAGGACTCGACGTTTTTTGGGCTTGGTGAAGGCTTTGTTGCCTCTTTGTACAGTTCCTTTCCCTTGTTTTTGTACTTTTGCTTCCTTTTCACTTTCTTTAATATATTGGGGTGAACACCGATGAGTGTCTCCCCCTTTTTTTTACTTCAAAAAAAACTAGCCAATGTCGCCGGCTCGCGTGAGCCCAACAGCAACAGGTCATCCACAACAACATCAGAACTGACCAAACCCTCCATCAGGTCAAACAACTCCTCGAACTCAAAAACCTCGAACCCAAGGACAATGGGTACCGAGCGGGTCGTGTTGGGATACGGAACCAAACAAATCGCCAATCCTATCAGGGCGTGAAGTGGTACCCAAATCCCCGCAAGCGGATCTTGAAAACCTAGACACTAACAGGCATCTGAGACACACTTGGAGAGGAGGATCCGAAACGGTAGCACCCCTTCAACTCCCATGGCGATCCACCTCAGAATGTGAGGTGTCACCATCCGCCCCAGCAATGGTTAGATCCAGGGGCATCCCAACAGTCGCATTCGTCGTAGCAAGCCCCACCACCGATCGTGCTGCCACCAGCAACGGAGCACCATCTTGTGGTCCCTCCTCCATCGCAACTATCCAGATACCAATAAGCTTCCTTCCTAGCCAGATGATGGTCCTCAGGGGAATCATGGGTTTGGACCCATAGATCTTGACCACCATCTCCGACTCTTCACTCGAACCCAATTCAGAGGAGGAGATCTCCTCGAGCTCGCCGATGAACCTTGCTGTGTCACGAATGATATCACGGTTCCTGCATCTAAAGGGAACTCCAAGGATCTTCGGCTTAAAGGAAGCACACAAAGTTCTGGGTGCCTCATCAGATAATCACGACCTTCTCCACTTGGTCTGACCTCTCATTGTCGGGGGTAGGGCTCACTTGAAAGCCCCACCAATAATAGTCTCTGCCCCTTGGTCGAGAGACCATGCACACATAGCAATCCACTCGAAGCATGGATGCAATCTACAGAAGCCCCAACAACCCTTGTGGCCATAATCTCATCTTTGACCTCCAAAAGAGCCTCCTTATACCTTCTCTGATGACAAAACCTTCCAAGTACTGCTCCTATGATGCCCCCTCAGCCACAGCGGTAACGAGTTGCAGTAGATTTTTCAGTAAATGAACATTCATCAACTCTGCATGAGGAGGCGATGGCACTGCTGCCGCATTCGCCTCCTTCCCGAACTTCCCCGCCTTGCAGTCCTTCCTCCGGTGACCCGAAGCAGCGCAACAGAAACGTAGGGGTTCTGGAGAGAGGCTAGTATCCGAAACATGGTCCAGTTCTCCACAGCGGAAACACCAAGAAGCATTCACCGCATCCTACTTCGCCATCAGCCATGTCACAGAGTTCTAGCGTGCTTCCCCTACGAGCCCACAACACGTTGTCCTCCAGCCACTCCACCAAACCCATGCCACAACACGTCCCTCATTGTGGTGTTGATGGTCCTTAAGACCCTAGGGAGCCAACAAACCTCGCTCCTCGAGCCCCGCTCTCTCCTCCCTCCACTCTCCCCGCTCCTCGAGCTCCGATCTCTCCCCTCCTCTCTCATCCACTCGTCCGGAAAAAAGGATCGTCACAACTAATCTTATTAAATGCAGTTCTGGCATCAATTCCAATTTTCTTCATATCCGCTCGTGTCCAAGGTTCAGAAAGTCAGTATGCGGTATTCGTTCAATCAGGCGGTCTGGAGCGAGTAAGTAGGTAGGCGAAACTCGGGAGTATATGCAGAAGTATAAGCGAAAGTATAAGCAAATTATGCAGTTTCTATTATTTTAATTAAAAAATTTAAAATATAATAATAATTTCAAACATTAGATATTTACTTAAAAAAATATAACATGGAAGAAATATGAAGCAAGGTTGCAAAAGTCGGTAGTCGGTACTCGATCGGTTGGGTCATTGACCAAGGATTAATCGGTAGTCGGGCGACTAATCGGATTTAGTCGGACTTTAATCGACTTTGAATTTTATGATCATTTTAAATATATAACTCATCTATAAACATATACTTAAATATATTTTGTACATTTTTATACTACCATAATAAAATAAAAGAAGTAATTGAATTTAAATAAAACATTAAGTTTGCTTATAAAAAAGCAAAACATTAAAAAAATATGGTATCTCCAAGCAAAAATTGGCCGATTAGTGTACATAGTCGGAATTAGTCGGTATTCGGTCGACAACCCCGTTGACTAGACTAGTTAGACCTATTAGTCGGGCCAGTCGGGCGACTTTTACAACATTGATATGAAGTGAAAACTTTATGTACAATATAATATCAAGTTTATTAACCAGAGCATTTCCAAAAGTCATCCATTTTCAAAAGATAAAGATGTTATGTTGATGGTGGAGAGAGTAAAAAATGTTGTAAAATGATTGAAGATAGAAAAAATGGTAGATATCCTTGTCCAAATTGGAAGGTAACCTTTTTTTGGAAATGTAACGCGGTTAGTAAACATAACTATGAACCTTCATACTTTAGCAAATGTTGTATTTGTCTATAAAAAGTCAAATACTAAAAATATTCAACTATTTAAATTAAATATATGTTATTTGTTCTGTGCAGTTATAAAATTTCATGCAAATCTGACATCTATGTTCATTTTATCACATAAAAGATCTTAGATAAACACATGCAATTTATTCTATATTCATGCAGTTATGAAATAATGTAAAAAATAGAGTTGTAGTCGGAGAATCTAAATAAATAGAGAGTTATTGCTGCTAAATCTAAAAATAGAGAGGTTTAGGACTAAATAGAGCAATCAGCAAACTTTGGTAGAGGAGAAAAAGATGACGGAGGAGCAACTCATGTGGAAGTCAAGAAGGTGGTGGAGTAGCAGAGATTCCTCTATTACATATGCGACTGCATATGCGGCCACATATGCGGATTACTCGGCCGAATATACCCCATAACATGCATATTGAGCGAGTATAATATGCTCGATGCGGTAGGGGGACCGCCTCCGCATATGCGGACGCTTGGGCCGCCTTTCCGAACACTACTTGTGTCCTCCCGATGGGAGCCCGAAGACAGTTTGAAGCATGCATGGGAAAATTTTTCAGGAACTTGGAACCCCTCGGATGACAGATCTGATGGCATACCTATAATCAATTTGGATGTTGTTACACTCCCAAATGGACCGGGAGGGGATGGGGGTTCGTAGATTAGATGATCGAATGAGGCACTCCTCAAGTGGGTGGCTAGAATTTGGGGTAGCGCTCTGGATCTTGTGTTGCTTAGTTAGGTAAGTTTAATACCTTCCCTCGAGCCCGTGCATCGCTCCCCATGTGCATCGTTTTCCTACTGCATTTTGGAGAGGAATATGTGATGTACTTCCTAAGTTGTGCGCTCCGTAAAGCCAATCACGGGAGACGGTTAGTCATTTAGATTCTGATTAGATCAACTTCGATATCCGCAACTCTTTGCATTGGCATCCAACAATGGTCCTTTCCGTAGGGAGTGGGAGGAAAACCAGTAGGCACTGATGTTTTTCCTCTTTCCTCTGTCATCTCATAATAAAGGATTCAAGATTTCTTGGATTTATTGAGCCTTGTCTCCACACTTGCGAGCCCAACTGAGGATAGAGACCATTGCATATGGCAAGATGGATACTTCTCTGTTAAGAAGGCTTATGTGACATTTACAACTTCCCTTGGTTCTTCTTCGGTTGATAGAGAGTGTGACTACAAGTTTATCTGAACAATGCGAGTCCCTCTAAAAATTAAGGTCTTCCTATGGATTCTGCATTGGGGGTATACTCTGATTAAGAGGTATTGGGCTCATTCCACCCCAGTGTTGATGACTCTTGTCTTATATGCAACTCAAGGCATGAAGATCTCGACCATTTGTTATTTTCTTGCTTAAGCATACGGAATGTATGGGATGCGACAGGTACTACATGGTTAGATCATTCTTCTCACTTTTCCTTTGGAACGGTCTAATGGAAGATCAGTTCATATCAACCTTGGAGGTTTAAAGGTCGATTGCTTTTCTTTGGACTATATGGCTTTCACAACACGAAGTTGTGTTTAGGAAATGAGTGATATTGTGGAAAACGTAACCAATCTGGCAAATTTCTTCTCGAGATTCAGCTCCTCCTGTAAGTTTACCGCTTTCATATATTTTGGGGAGGACACTAGTAGTGAGTGTTCCCCCTATTTTGATTTAAGAAAAAAAAGTCAAATGCCCTAATTGCATCCATACCTCTCTATAATTAATCCCATAGGCCCCCTATTCGAGTTATCCTCCTCGTTTCTCATTTTTACACCTCAGATTCCAACAAGTCTTTCCCTGCGACAAAGGTCAAGAGGCAGCAACCTAGAGCTTTGAGGTGAGAGAGGACTTGGAGGCGAGATCCAATGACCCTAGTGTTTTGCATCAATCTCCTTCAAACTCATAGAGATTCTACAAGTCGATGTTGCACAAAGGTTAAGATTGGTGTTGCAATCTAGCTCCATCCTCGAGCAATTCAAATTATTTCCATTATTTGGATAAACAGATGAGGTCGGATGTCTGAATCCCTCAGGAAGAAGGTAAGAGAAAAGGACAAGCCTCATAAAAAAAGCCTACTACATTTACCTATGCTACTATATAATATAGGGAGTTGCAACTAGGAATGCAAGTGTGGACATTAGTGGAAGGGTTTTGTAGCAGCATGTGGATCAGAAAGGTGTTGGGCAGTGGTGTAGGCAGTTGTTTTTCATGTTGTATATACTCTAAACTCATTCCCACATTGAGTTCATGGTGGGATCATGATCATAGGCATGATGACCTCATGGACCAGGTCTAGTTGCTCCAGTTTGACGAAGGGAAGGATTTATCAGCCAGGGAATGTCTTGTCAAGTGTTAGCACATCTTCAAGCCCTGCTTAAAAACCAAACCTTTTCTTTTTTTCCTTGAGAGATAGCGATAAACTTTAAATTGAATAGGACAACACATAAGCTAAAGAGTGGACAAGGCTATATGCACCTCAATGTTGTCATATGCCAAGCATTCACAGACTATCAGTCTAGCATCTAATGACCTTGATAGGATCTGTACATAGAAGCAACTCCATTCATCTGAAAGAGTAAATAACATTAACACAATGAGTTTACGCCCATATAATTGAAGAAAAATAAAGATGCTTAAATATGCCATCCAAGCCATAATTTGACACGCATGTCTTTGCAGGTAAATCTCAGCATTACCACTAATCTAAACCGTCTTAAATGGTTATAAAGGACATCATCTTAAAACTGTCCAAGATTTACCACATTCTGTACCTTATTGCAGACATACGTATAACAGCATCAGTTATTTCCAAGCACACAGGCAAGTGCATAAATTACCATTTCGTACCAACTGCATTTGCATCTGTTTCGAGAACGCTGTCTGGATATCTTTTTCACTCTGAAGGAGGTGCTGAAGCCTCACATGATAATCACTTATGCACATATATTTTAAATGCAATGAGAAAATAATTGGATTCCAATCATAAAAGTCAGACACTCAATGCTAACCTTGCATGATTTGAAGTTCTCCATTCGGTTGCATTTGGAACAGCAGTAAACACATTAAATAGATCTAGCATTTTCTGCTCTTTCTTTTCTTGTATTACAGAACTTGACTGACATGTCTTTTCATCCTGACCTTGAACATATTTAGCTCATTAATTTCTAACGCCGACAAACAAATGCTACCGAGTAACAACATGAAGGAAATTACCTCATCACTACTTGATATTTCATTTGCCAGTAGTTCAAGATAGTCATCGCTATCAAGAAACTTATTGCACATTTGCATATTCTTATTACTTGTAAACCCAAACCTTCTGTCCTTTCTACTTCTCAATAGAAGCTAAGCAAACCCAAAGAAACCATAACATATTAACTTAAGATTGTGTTACAAATTGAAAATGAACCCCACAAATACCTTTTTTGAAGCCAATTTTGTTCCACCACTTTCTTTCTCCAGATTTCCAAGAAGTGCAGAAATGGAATGCTCCGAATTGCAATCATGAGCTACCGCACAAGGCATCTGAGCATCATCTCTTGCCTTCTCATGCTGAACTACTGCAAAAACTTCACTGCATGTGTCCCTAGCAATGCTCTGGTCAAAATCCTGTCCAGCTGGCATCTCAATATCTTCACAGGGCTCTTGATTTGCATCCACATTTGCATTACGTGATGACAGATATATTTCTCGGGAATGAAAATGAAACTGATTTTTTTCCTTTCCTTTGCATTTTCCCACTACAATGAATAAAGTAAAGAGTAACGCACAAAGAGCGTTAGTGTGAGGGCCCCCTGCATCCCGTACAACAGAAAAAACCAACAAATGGAGATGGATGAAATAAGACACAAATGAGACTATACATAAATAACTTTGTGAACTTTAAAAAAAGTAAGAGGGCGGGAAACCAAGTCGGTGTCCCCAAATCTAATGACTTTGCAAACTAAGCTCCACAAAGAGGAGTTTCTTGGAAAAAAAGAGAATATCATCATTATTCAAAAACTAGTAATGTGTGTGGACACCATATGCAGCACGAATATAATAACTAAAAGACACTAATCACACATGAACATCCTTTAACTCGGGCTATCAAATAGCAAATTGATCTTCAAAATAAAGATATTCATTATCTAAAATAAAGCATGGATATATAAACCAATGTCGATCTAAAACCTTTGATGGTAATACAAATGGAAGACAGCATCAGAAATCGGCAATAGCATCAATACAATGTTCATATTATCTTTGCAAAAGAGATTATAGCCTAGAACCAACCAAGAAATAGAGATGATTCTAATGAATTAAATCTTCAAAAAATGTAAGGTGTTAGTAACGGTACTAAAATTATAAGTATATAGAGATTATGCACCTTTTCGTACTCTTTTAACATCAGAACCGGATGTGAAGTATGTGGGGCTTGATTTCTCATGTAAATCAACCAGTTCATTGGCTTCTTCAGCAATTTCAGACCATGTGCATCGCTCAGGTTCAGAAAGCTGCAAGTTCTCATGAACATTCATCGTAGAACGAGGGAGAGGAAAATCTGACAAGGTTGGTATGTCATTAATTTCCTAAACAATACATGGAATGGAACAAGTTATTTCATAACATTTTTATGATGTGTATAAAAAAAATCAATGTAAAATGACAATGTTAAAGCATAATATGTAGCCAGGTCCATTCTTACAGTATAAGATTTTACAATCTACTCACGTTGGCTGGTTATTAAGGCATTTGACAATATAGAATGTATATTTATTTCTACATTTCAACTTTGGATAGCAACTTGCTCGTGTTTTCTGAATTGGTTTAGATGAAGAATTGAAGTAGGCATGACATGACTATTATAATATAAACCACATCCTATATGACTTACAACACATGATTATACATAAAAATTAGCTGGGACAGAGGGCAAGGGTGATTGGCTGAGCGATCAAAGGGAGAAAGAAAAGGGTTAGCGACGGGGGCGGGAGGAGTAGACTCAGGTGGTGAGAGGGAGAAGGAGGGAGTTGGCGAAGGGGGTGCGTGGGCGAGGGAGAAATGGAAAGGGAAGGTAGGCGAGGAGCAGGAAGTGGAATCCCAGCGTGGGCGATCGAGGGTGAGGCGCTGCCCTTGTAGTGCTCGGAGGAGTTGGAAAGGGCGTCTGGGAGGAGGGGCCGTTTTAGTGGACAGGGTTGCCAACATGGGCGGTGGTTATGGTGGCGATGGAGGTTTTTGGGGAGCAGAGGAGTGTGACCGACGCGGGGACTGACCAGATAACTCAGGTGTTGGTTCAGCCTCCGAAGCGGCCGCTGATTGACAGACTCCACAGTTGCGACATTTTCCTGGAAAGAAAGAGCGACGATGTTGGCGGAAACGGAAGCTATTTACCCGTAGGCGGGTCTTGCCCTATCAAACCCACCCCAGAACCTCCTCCCCACCCTTGACAGAGTGTCCAGTTTCCTATATCCCAGTAAAAGCTAATTTCAGTTATACTCCTTTTTTTTTAGAATATCATTTGTACCCTTAACTTCTTATCATTCTATCACTTGTGCCCTTCCGTTACTTTAATCATCACAGAGTTGAACTTAACCATGGTTTAATCAAATCATGATATAGTTAAGAGATGCATATCTGGAAAAATATGCCCATGTCCCTCTTTCTCTCTTCATTCCTCCTCCGACTACCTCCTCCTCCATCCTCTTCTCCTCTATCATTCACCACCAACAACAACATGTCGCGATGAGGCCAGCCACCTCCTCTTTCATCAAATTCCCCTCTGGGTTCTTGACAACTGCAACAAAGGGGAGGAGCTCGGAGTGGGAGGGAGAGGGATGGAGGCACTGGACGGAAAGCCGAGGCATGAGGGCTAGAGGAAAGGAGGAGGATAAGAGAGATGTGGGGGCAGGGTGAGGTACTGGGGGAGGATCTCTAGGTGAAGGAGGGCAGGTGGGCGAGGTACTCGGGCGGAGGGAGGACTTGGGGGCGGGGGGAAGAGGCAGAGGTAGGGGTAGGGGGCTCAGAATAGGGGGTGGTGGGGGGAGCTCGAGGTGGGGGGAGGAGACGGGGGCAGGGGTGACAATGAGGGTAACTCATGGCGGAAGGAGGACCTGGGGGTAGGGGGAGGAGGCGGTGGACCCCCTGTGCTTCTTCCGTGGTGAGGATGGGGGAAGTCAGGCAGCGATGGACCCCTTTCCTCTTCTTCATTCGTGACAAGAAGGAAGGTGCTGGGTGAGGTGCTCCTTCGAACGGCAGAGTGGAAGCTCCATATGGGGGCAATGAAATGTTGTTCTGAGTGGTGTTGAAGGAGAGGGAGCATTATCTCCGGTGAAGCGGGAAGCCCGTTGATGAATCTCCATTTCATCACCTTTATTCTACCATTTTGGCCTTAAAATCCCTAGTAAATGCATGTGAACACCTCTAATTTGCACAAGTTAACATGCATGCATTTTTATATAATTATCGTATAAAATATTGGTTTTTATGCCAAAATTATAGAATAAAGAGAATAAAAGAAAAAGAATAAAATATCAAAGATAATTTATGACCCTAAACCCAAACACCTAGGCATCTTGATGAATAGATAAACTTGGAATAAAGTAGGGGAGACAAGGGCCATTTATACAACAAAATTCCCATTTATTCATTCATATAATTCATTCTTCGAACCTATTTATTTTTCACTTTTTATATATCAAATAAATAAACTTTGTACATGAAAGTTGTATACAATAATATAAATAAAATTATAAAATTAATTTTGTACAAAAATAACGCACAGTTTACTTTTTACACACAAAATAAAAAGCTAAAATCTCAACTTCACAGACACATATATTCCAAAAAAACTCAAAATATATCAAAATTACCTCTAATTGTATATAAATTTTCATAAGCTATTTAATGGAGGTGGTTTTATAATTTTTAGAGTTAAGATGTGAAAGTAAGGTTTTGGACCCTCATTGTATAGTATACCCGAATAACATATTCAATTTATTCATTCTTTATTATTTTTATAATTTTATATTCTATAATTTTATAAATACTATTCATAACACATGTACATGTTTAAACCAAAATAAAATCACAAAGAAAATATAAAATAAAATAATTTTATATAAAACATAGGTAAAATAACTATATTAATACCCATAAATAAATAAAAGTGAAATCTATTCTTTATTCTTTTATATTGTTATACCACGGTAGATATTATTTATTTTATTAAAAATACAAAGCTAAATTAAAACGCAAGAAAATACATTAAAATAAAAATAATGTGTATAATACATAGATAAAATACCTATACATATACTTATATGATATATACCATATTTATTTAAATATACAAAATATATCATAAAAAATAATAAAAATATATGTATACATATAAAAATAAGTTCTAATTATATAAAATAAAATAATATAATAAAATGTACAAAATAAAAATAAATGGGTCGAATCATAGATGAATATATCTATAAATATACACCTAAAATTTACTACTAACAAATAACACTAAAAAATAAATAAAAATCATAATAAAATACAATATAAAAATGAACATTTCTTATTTTATAATAAAAAATTAATAAAATCATTTGCTATTCATAAATAATTATTTTCGAATAAATTAGCAATTTTGTCTTCTAGCGTGCCGGCGTGGACCATCGCAACTTTTCCAGAGTTGACCTCCTATCAACTGTCCCTCCAGTTAGGCTGACTTAACGCACTTATGAATTCCCCCATTTTCCTCCTTAATTCCCGCTTAATCCATCGATTAATCGCATTCGATTTCTTCACAAGAAATCATCATTGATCATCCATCATACACATCGAACACTTAGATCCCTTGTACATATAACCAATTCGTTGCATTTGGCCGGTCAATAAGGGCACGTCCTCACATTTATGAATAACTAACTGAAAAATGAAAAGATGAGAGTCGCTAATTAATGGCCTGACATATCAGGCTCACTGTCGCTGAAGCGACTAGTCAAACCTCCTCGTTGATCAACAATTAACCCGCACAAATAATAAAGCAATGTACAACGGCAAGCAAGTAGTGATCGAACACAAGAAGCAAAGGACTAAAGCATGCTAGACAAAAATCAAACACCGTGTGTCTTGAAAATTACTTAGCCAAATTGAACTTTTTGTGAGTTTTTAATTTTTTTTAATTTTTTTTATTTTTGAATTTAATATTTTTATATTTTGATTTTCTTTTTACTGATTTTATATTTTCTTTTTATATTTTATATTTTTATCTTTTCCTTTTCTTTTAATAAGGCTATAAAACTTTATAGGATATATATATATACAAGAGGGATGAGAGATATAAAAATAGGTACAAATACTTAAAATACAATAAATAAAGTATTTTTGAGATTTTTATATTTTCTAGTATTTTTATGATTTTTTATATTTTTACGATTTTTTTTGGTATTTTAAAGTTACAAATGCTGAAGACAGTGAACAAAATTGAAAGCTGAAATTAAAATGAGGATGGAAAATATTAAACAGAGTCCAAAATTCCTCAAAACAATTTTACAGTAAATATGATCAAACAGAGAAAATTCAAAGACTAAATTATATTTTTGGGATTTTTATAGAATTTTTAGGATTTTTACGAAGATTTTAGGATTTTTTTTTATTTTTTAGGAGTTTTCTTTTGAAATTTTTAGTGATTTTTGGATTGACGTTAAAAGATACAAAACAAACAAAATATATTTATTTTGGAATTTTTGGATAACTTTTTATAATTTTTATGTATTTTCTAATGCAAACAGTGCTAAAAATGCATGTTTTGAATTTTTAAAAATAATAAAATGTAAAAAATGCAATATAAAAATATGGCGTGATAGAGCAATGCAACAGGCACATAATGATATTTTTTGGGAATTTTTAGATTTTTATTGATGCATGAAATAAATAGAGACGATAAAGAGAAACTACACTACTAGCAAGGGCATATATGTAAATATCCAAAACATCCAGGGCCAACTTGCAATTTTTCCACTAAACTATACCGTAGTACAAAATTTGCTAGACCAAATACAAATACGCTAACCCCCAGTGGTGCCCCCGCAAAATGGCCAAAGACGCACGTGATACTCATGCGCATGGTAGGGACTAAAACGTGATTCACAAAAACCTGGAGGGTTTCTTTGCAAAATATCCAACATATTATAATTGCATATAAAAGTTTAAGGACTAAACCTAAATATCCAAACCCTCGAGGGGTCCTATGCAAAATGGTCACGGACCTCACACGCGCAGGCACATGAGGTGACGTGGCCAAGGGCCTAAGTGCAATAACGAGAACTATAGGGTTATGGCTGCAAAGTTTACAAAATGTTTGAACTGCATAGGAAAGATTTAATACTATTACTTAATTACAAAAAACGGCTGGGTAGTAGTTGCAAAATACCCTCGCCAAGTCGATCGGACGACAGATGATACTTCACTTGACACATGTCCAAACGACGCCTCACGATACCCCTTCGCACGGACGTCTGAGATGAGATCCCCCGATGGGATCTGACGGTCGAATGTCCTGAAAATCCGACGGTCGCTGCTTGGCTGGAAGAACGGGGAAGATCTAACGGTGCTGGGGTTGTCTGCATGAACACGCCAAGAACTCGAGCTGGGCGAGTTTGGATAGGCCAAAGCTCGAGCTCCTGTGACCTGGAGCTCCTCCAACCGGCACCGTGTACTCCTACAGTCCGGCTCTCGATGCTGGAGGCGTCAACAGGCGGTGGCAGCAACTGGAGCTCCCCCACGACGTCAAAGAAGAGGGGGTCCCAAGTACCTCCGACGAAGAGAAAAATCGCCTCCATGCGCGCGTGTTACTCCTGGTACCTTCAAGGAAGAAGTGAAAGGGTCGAGGGCAAGTGGCCTCGACCCCGCGGAAAGGCGGGAATGTACGGGATGATCGATGGTGGCTGGATGGACTTCGAGCTCCGATCGTACATGGTTAAGGTGATTTCGTAATGATTCAGATCAATCGATGGTTTTCTTTAGCTAAGCCCAACTATTGAGGTCCTAAAGAGTGCAAAGAAATGAAATAGAATGAGAAAAAACACTCACCGAAGTGCACCAGCGACGAGCTTGGACGGCGTGCTCCGATGAGGTGGATCAGCGTCGATTCGACACCTTCGAACCCTACCAATGGGTGCAATCCGTCCCTGTTGTCATCAGGAAGGTATTCGAAACCCTAGGTCAAGGAATGAATGGCGGAAGAGAGATCAAAGAGTCGAAGAAGGTCGGGGGGTCCTTTTTGAATGGTTGACAAAGTGGGTTTAAAGAACGATGAAGATCGGCCGAAACGATGACCCAATCCCCAAGAGAATACAAGGGCGTGAATCATCGATATGTGGAGAACAAAATTCAAGAAGGCGCTATCGCGAATGGGTGAAAGACGCATCCTCCAAAAATCGGAGAAAACGTCCAAAAGACTCAGTCTGACAGGGACCAGATCTTGGTCAGAGAGCTGACCGAGGTCAACAAGTGGAGGGTTCTGGTTGGTCCACGTGAACCAACCAGAAAATTCCCTGGAAATAAGTCTTGTAAATTCGATAAAAATAATAAACTACTTAATTAATTTCTGGTTATAAAATAAAAAAATGTTTGTTATTTATAAAGTATTTTATAGTAATTTTTATTTAATTTTTAGAGTTATAAAATTACAAGTTACCTTTTAAGGCTATGTATAGGTATATTTATCTGTATATTTTACTAATTTATTTTTATTTTGTACATTTAATTTTATAATTTTTGTTTATTATATTATATATTTACGTCTTAATTTTAGACACTCAAATATATTTTTATTTTATTTGTCTGAAGTATTTGTACAATTAAATAAATAGATGAATTGTTTATATAGGGATAGTTATAGGTATTATATCTATGTGTTTGTATAAGTATTTTATTTTGATGTTTTATTTAGTGTTTTATTCCAATTTTTGTGTATATATATTATAAATAATATTTACCGAATTATAAAAATAATGAATAATAAATAAAATGAATATTTTACTATGTATAAGTATACAATAGGGGTCCAAAACTCAACTTTCAAACCGTAGCTCCGAAAAATACAAAACCACCTTCATTAAATAGCTTATTAAAAGTTATATATAATTAAAGTGATTTTGCTACATTTAGAGTTTTTATTTGAGAGATACATGTTTAGGAGGTTGGGATTCTGGAATCTTATTCAGATCATAACTTTTTGTCTGTACAATATTTTTGAGTGAAATAAATTTTGTATTTTTCTACATTTAATTATCTACAATTTCATGTACAAAGTTTCTTTATTTGAAGTATAAAAAGTGAAATCAAAAATAGGTTCCAAAATGAATAAAGAATGAATTAAATAAAAGGGAATTTTATTGGTTTCTGGCCCTTGTCTCCCCCTACCGTATTCCTTGTCGACCTAATCGTCGAGATGCCCCGGTCTCGGAGTTTTGGGTCATAAAATAGTTGCAATATTTTATTATTTTTCTTTTCTTTTCTTTATTATATAATTGTGGCTTTAAAAACCACATTTTGTACACTATTTACACACACATGCATGAATGCTAAAATGCGGGAATTAAGGGTATTTTCATGCATTTACTAGGTTTTTTAGGCCAAAATGATAGAATAAATATGATGACGGTTGGAGGGTGAAGAAGGTGCACCCACAGCCACCTCGTCGATGGCCCTTCTCCTTGGCGTTGAACTCACGTATAAAAGTTATGCTTATATTCCTTTAGTTATTGATGAATCCACGATTCATCGCCTTTATTCTTTTATTTTAGCTTCATTTCTCTAGTCAAACACCTGTAAATACCCACTAATTTCATAATTTTATCATTTTGCATGCATTTGTTAATATTCATTTTTAACACATTTTATGCTTAAATAAAAGAACAAAGAAGAAAAGAAAAATGAAGGATGTGTTTTTGCAATAAATACAGACTGATCCGAACCCCGAGAGAAGGTCAAGACTTGACCTGATCGACCAGGAATAAAGTAGGGGGAGATAGGGTCTTCTGTCAAAAATCTAAAAATAATTTATACATAAATCCCTTGTATATTTTTATAAAACTTGTACTATTTTATTTTTACATAATTTGACATCAAATTAATTATTTTTGTAAACAAAAGTTGTAATAAAAATGTATTGTAAATAATAAAAATAATTGTCAAATAAAATTATGTATATATTACATGTTATCACCCTCAGAAAAAGCCACAATGCGATCATTAAAATATTAATTACGTGCTCGGAGCCCTTCCCCTGCCCACCGCCTCCCCCAGCTCGAACCCCCCTGCCCACATGCTTGGTGCCCCTCCCCTGCCCACCGCCCCAGGTCAAAGGCCCCCTCCACCCCGGCCGCGCGAAGCCCCCCCCCCCGCTCGGAGCTCTTCCCTAGCCTCCCCTGCTCGAAGAAGCTCCTTGCGTTGCATCCTCAGCTGTGCTTGATCCTCAAGTGGACCAGACGAAGCTTGGATCAAGATTGATCAGTCTTGTAGATAAATCAAAGACTCGAGATATTTTAATCTTGGCCTGGCATTAGAAAAGATGTGAATGGGTGTGCGATCCTAGAACTATGCGATCGGGATGATGAAGGATCACATGTGGAATGATCGGCCTCCAATTTACGTGTAGAATTGCTCGGACTCGATGTCAACCTCCAGATGCAAAAGCTACATGCTCCAGATGTGAGACGTTCTTCAGTGCTAACCTACAAGGATCTCTACAACCGTTGGATTCACATTGATTAGATTAATTCAAGACTAACCCAAGCAATTGACTCAAATAAAGTTTAAATTAACGACAGGGTATGTGGGATAAAACGGAGCAAGCTTACGGGGTCGAGAGAGGAATATCGATGTTTCAAAGGTCGTAGAGGTAATTGGCAAAGATTATAGGGTCTGCCGGGTAAGAATCCCATATATATATGTATATGTACATGCATATGTGTCAAGTAAAATGGGGTTGCCCCTTAGAGGAGGCTATAACTTGGCTCCCCCATCAATCTTTTTAATTTATTTTTGAAAAATGAATCCGTGGATTTTCAACACTATATCCCTTTATTATTTCATTCAAATTTCATGCGAAACAAAGACTCCTATAACCTCCATTTAGATACGGTCGATTTAGACAGTGATACGACTGTTAAAAAATGATTGTGTAAATGGAGTCTATAGGAATTTCAACGAAACTTGAACGACATAATATAATGATGAAAATCTACGGATTCAAAAAAAAAATAAAAACAAAAAAAGAGAGACATAAACAGCTAAGTTAGCTCCCACTATGGACAACTCCATTTAACCCATATATATAGAAAAGAGAAGGGAGAGAGCAAGAGCTCAATAATATTATAATTTTAGTCCTTTTTCATTCCACATAAAATAAAATCCATTTTTGAATCTTGCATCCAGAGAAACCTCATACACTGAAGGTGTGTTTGGATGCAAAGGAAATTTGGAAAAAGGATAACCCTTTTGGGAGGGATAAAATGGTGGGTAAATTGATTATTAATTTTACTTTTAGGATGGTAAAGACATTAGATACGACTTTCATTGGAGTTTTTATAACGATTGGGTTTTAATTATTATGCAATTTTTAAATGATAAGATGTGATAGTATGATATTTTTATTTGAATAGAAGATGGAGATGAAGAGAAGGGAGAAAAAGCATATGAGCCCCACTAAATAAAATGAAAGAAATAATGTATTAATGGAGAATTCAAGAAGGGGATCCAAGGTTAGCGTAGTGGATTTGAGGGTAGATAATCAAAAGCTAGTTGATAGCTCTTTTTTGGAAGGTTAATCCACCAATTCATTAGTTGAATAACCCATGGAGTCCTCTCCAATTCATCAGCTGCTTACAAGATTTGACAAAAAGATGGCAGCTGATGATGCCAAAAAAAAAGAGCCATCACCTTCTTTACAAAAACCAAACAACGTCTGAGGTAACCAAAAAAAGAAGAGAAACATCACACTGCCGTCATTTACAGTGTCGCTGCATCATCACCATCTACCATGTTCTGATCTTCTGGGAGGAGCAGCATCGCCATAACGTCCTCTTCCTCGGGCCTGAACCCACTCCTTCCCATCCACGCTGTCCCTCCTTTGCGACCAGGAATTGTTCTCAGGAAACCTTCCTCGCATATGGGCACCTCTGCCCCTGGCATTAGTTAAGTAAGCATCACCCGATATATCCCTGGCGCGGGCAGAGGGATATGCAGAAGGTTGTTCGCAGATATGCGGATTGTTTCCTCTGCCAGCACCTTTCCAGTTCTCAGATGATATGGATGCTGACGGCTGCGAGTAGGAAGATGATCCCCTTCCCCGACCCCGTCCTGAGGTGTCTCTGGCATTTGGGTACTTCTTCTGCATGTATTCTGGCCTGTTAATAAAAGACAAGAATGCTTGCAAAATTAATTTTCCTTAAATCAGGAGGAAAACAAAATCCATGCAGATCTCAGGCAACCTTGCAAGAACTGTTGGATGACGGCTTCCAGGATATTCGTGCCATAATTTCCGTGGCTCGATGTCCTCTGCAGTAATCGTCTGCATTATATACAAAGTAGCAGGATGACTGCAACTTCTCAGATGAAAAGAAAGAAAATATCCCCTCTTAAATTCAGTTAATATCGTTAAAAAATACCCAAAGAGATGCAACTGTTTTCTCATCTTTAGAAGTATACCATGCTGACAATTGAGCTGGAAAATCACGTTAAAGGCGTTGATATCATATTTAATCGAGAAAGAAAGGCCTTTCCCCACATGGGATCATGTAATTTCTCATTCGACTAATCATGCCGTCTAAGAAAATATACATCAAACATCTCAGTCGACCTCAACTATTTAAGGTAAAAAGCAAATTCTAACAAAGAATTCTATAATCTCTAACATATAGTCCTTAGCATGCACAATGAAAACATGGTAACATGCATAGCCAAAGTACTAACTACAACAAAAAGCTCAGGAAGAGAGATCTGAGAACAACCAAAAGGAAACTCCGAGATAATGTGATCATACCATGGGAGGAATGTCAGGCGTAAGAAGTCGAGGTATATGGTCATGATGTTCAGGATTCTCATAAATGGCAGAACTGCACACGAGATAACGAGTTATAAATGGTGAGTATTAAATGATTAAGGCATGATGAAATAGAGAGGTTTGTGAAGGATAGAAATTGGTTAACCTATGACTATCCTGTAAAGAAAACATTGTTGGGTTTCGAAATCTACATGCCAAAACTTTTCATTTTTGTATAAATTATTTACAATTTTCACAAAAACAAATATTTATACCATTTTTTACAGTCGTAGGAATCATCTCAGTGTCATTAATAGAGGTATAGCCCTTTATAAGGTACAAACAGTTGCAATTTTTAGATGCGATCGAGTCTACTTCAAAACTAAAATTTAAGGAGAAATCATTTGTATTGAAATAAGAAATAAAATCGCAATTTAGTCTTTTCTACTTGTCAATCATTTTATTTAATACCATCAACTGCCCTTCAAACAAGATTTTTAAAGCTTCAAGTTTAGAAAAGGCATATTTTTTATGAAACTTTGAAGTTCCGACTACTCCTCTTTTGATACCAGTATTGTCTTCATCAATGGTCTCTACCTATGTGGAGAAGCGGAGAATTTTGGTAGCATACAACATCTTCCTCTGATAAGATGCAAGTACCCCTTTCGTGTGATGAAGTATCGACAAAAAAACCATTTCGTAGCACAAGCACTAACAAGGAAAGCAGAAAAACTTACACGACATGATCATCTTCAATGTCCTCCAGTCCATTAACGGGTGAAGGGAAGTTGTACTGCCAAGATTCTTGGCTAGAAGTCAGGAATCCATTTATACCATCACTGTCAAAAAAAGGAAAAAAAGGAATACAAAATAAAGATAACTTAGATTCGTTTTTATTACAATAATTAAAATACATTTCAGATCAGTAACATCAAGTAAAGATCCGATATTTGGATGTAGAATACTATATCCAACATTAAAGATTAGAATGATAGCTGTAGTAGGTAAGCAACATCACAGCTTATCACAGAAAGTACCAATTTGTAATACAAAATTATCCACAAATACCAATGGAATAGATACTTCATACATCAGAACAAGATCTACAATTTAGGACTGATATAAATAGTTAGCCCCCAATTCATTTTTCTTAAAGATATGTCAACATGCATAAACAATATTAAGCTTAGTGCTCGGGAACAGAAAACAGACCTACAACTACAGATGATTGGAACTCTGTGCATTTTACTGGGACTTCCAGATGGTGGCTTGGAGTGTTCAGAGGAACAGCAAATCATTTTACCAAAACCAGTCGAATCTAATGCGAAAATTTTGTCAAAACCGAAGTCGTTTCTCCTCCGCTCCTCTTCCTGTATTTCAGTCAACAATTCGTGAGAAGGTGTACAAAAACATCTCTTCGATAACACACGTAAAGAAATATATATTTTACCCACCGTCAACTCTTTCTCTAGTAATTTGGTCTGTGCAAGAAGAATGTCTTCTTTAATGAAGGGCAACTTGACGGTTGACTGCACAATGACAAGTATTTAAGGTTGGTGGGTAAAGTAAAAATATCTATACCAAAGGAAAACCAAAATTACAACCATGAGAGTAACCGTGTAAAGACTACCTGCCATCTGAATCTTTTTCCATCCAAATCCTCCTCAAAGTCTGCTCAGCATGAAAAGTGGATACATGAAGAAACCATAATTTGATGTAGCAAATTTGGAAGAACATGTTTGTATGTTTCCTACCAGTAGGGTAAAATTCTAGTAAAGTTGAGGACTCAGAAGTCATCAGTTCTTTGTACGCCTTAGGAAGGGCGTGACTACTGCACAGTAATATATTAAATTTATCTATAAGCTTCAGGGAGGACAACAAAAGCAAGATATTCACGTGCCACCCGGTTGCAGCATTTACCTTCGAGGAGGTAGAACAGCCATGAGCTGGTCAAAAGGTTTTAATGGTGCACTCATTGTGAAAACCAGAGAAGAACAACAGAGACTCTTCATAGAAGAGATCAAAGGCCCACAATGAAAAGGGTAATACCTAGAGTAAAATTTTTGAAATAAAAACTATTATAATGAAAAAATATAACAAGATTCCAGGTCAAATGCAAAAAGAAAATAGAACTTGAACTTAAATTCAAACTCTTAAGAAAAAAATACCAATTCCACGAGCAAACTCCTCCATAATAGTAATTTAATGTCCAGCAAATTCCTTTCATGTATTCATGGACCTGTTAGAACAGAGCAATATTCTTTAGCTACGAGTACTATGCATACAAATCAACGTTCCTAAATATGATTGACCACCAAAAGTTCTGAAGGAGAAAACAGTGGACAGGCACAGAATCACAAAATCAAGTGAATCAACATTCTGACACAAATCGGTACAAGCACAACAGATCACAAACTCACGACATCTCTTTTTTTCTTAGTTAACTCCTCGCTAGAAGATACTGAGAAATTTTCTCTGTAATACCGGTCTTCTGAGCCAGGCATGTGCAACTTCATCTATGGCAAAAAAAATGACTATCAGAGAAAACCAGAGAATCATTTCTTTTGCTCATACAAAAGATAGAAAAGATACCCTATCAGTGCCCCCACATCCGCTTTTGAAAAGGTCGGCATGATCTTGCAGTGCATTCTTCACAGCTAGAATCATTTCACGTGTGTTTTCCTCTTGTCTCTTATGGTGCATAAATTAATACAAAAATAAACAACAGATAAGTAAGACATTTAACTACACAATAAAGAAAACTCATCATTTAGAACCCTCCAGAATAAATTACCTGTAATGTGACTTCCTCCCGAAGTTCAACCATCATGTTAATCTTACATTGCTTGGAAAATAAAACTTCCAGACTTTCAGGATGTTCATGGAACCCATGGGCATTCTCCCACATAGCATCAGTAAAATTTTCTTCCCCAACATCCTAAAGCAAAACAATTATATGAGTTAAATGGGAAAAAACCAATCACAAACAACAAAATAGGGTTAGGCAGCTTACCGAGTTGATCTGCCGTTCTTTACTCTCAAGCAACATCCTCTTAAGTTTGTACTACAACATTAAAAAGACAATATTACTAAAATAAATAGAGGCAACCACCCATGATTCATAATCCACTAATTGCATAAAAGTATAGGGCCAAAAGAGCGACAACAATTTTTCCAAATTTAAAAAGAGGATCTGCGAGTTAATTTTTTTTAATGAAGATAGCAAAGCCATTAAGTACAGAGAGTCCTCTAGAAAACAAGCATGATTCCATCCATTATAGGCCGATCCCCCGTAAAGATTACTCCATTTTTTTCAAATAATATGGACCGGAGAAGGATGAAAGACCTCATTGCACAACTTATCGTGGGAATAGATTCCTCTTGAAGATAGAATTATGCTAAAAAACACAAAGTTGAAAAGTAGGTCATGCACGATATATCAAATCCGACAACCGCAACCACAACCACTTTATTTATTCATATAAAAATAACCACAATTGCACAAAGTATTTTAACGTTGAAAACACCCAATGAGGGGAAAGAAACACCAACCTTTAGTGCAACCTGAAAACAAGCACTAAGATCAAGTCAGTCTTCCATCAAAGGTTTATACAAGGATGATTCTCTACGGATGTGTTTGGTACACGGGTTAAGGTGAGTTAAACTGGTAGAGGGTAACCCGTTTTTTGGTTTTGGTGTTTGTATAGTGGGTTCAATTGGGGGTGGGTTAAAAGTGGGTATGTTGTGATATGATTATTGTTAGAGTAAAGGTTACCCGATGTGCTTCGTTCTTTCATGAAAGGCTAGATTATTGGCAATGAATAATGCTGCCTAGTTGTCACATTGAAGATTCATGGGCACAGAGACATTTATACTCAAATCTTCTAATACTGCTCGAACCCACATCATTTCTGCGCTTGCTTGTGCCATAGCGTTGTATTCGGATTCAGCGTTGGATCTCGCCACAACAATCTGTTTCTTGCTTCTCCAAGAAGCCAAAGAGCTTCCTATGAAGATAGCAAATCCAGAAGTAGATTTGCGATCTTTTGGACATCCTGCATAGTCAGCATCTGCACAAGCTGAAACAGACAACTCTGTATCTCTTCTAAATAGCAACCCTGTGTCTGGAGAAGACTTCAGATATCTCAATATCATATACACGGCATCCATATGAACTTGCCTAGGCTGCTCCATAAACTGACTCACCCGGTTTACTGCAAAAGCAATATCCAGTTGAGTTATGGTAATGTATAGAAGCTTACCCACCATCTCTCTGTATCTTCTTTTGTCCACCTCTTCAATATTATTGTCGTACAGCTTCATGCTCGGGTCCATAGGCGTACTTGACGGTCTGCATTCATCCATTCTTGTTTCAACCAGCAGGTTTGTAACATATTTTCTTTGAGTCATTACCATTCCTTGTGCATTTCTTGCAAACTCTATCCCCAAAAAGTATCGTATGGTGCCTAGATCCTTCGTAATGAACTGACTTCCCAACAGAGATTTGATCATCTCGATTCCTTGAGTATCATCTCCAGTAACGAGAATGTCATCAACACATACCATGACTACGACCGTACCTCTAGGAGTCTTCTGAATGAACAATGAATGATCTGCATTCGATCTCTTGAACCCCTGTTGTTCAATCAGCTAGGAAAGCTTTTGGAACCATGCCCGTGGACTCTGTTTAAGGCCATAGATAGCCTTATGAAGTCTGCACACCATCTGAGTCTCCCCCTCAGCAGCAAACCCCGGTGGCTGCTGCATGTAGACTTCCTCCTGTAAATCACCATACAAGAATGCATTCTTGACATCAAGTTGAAAAATGATCCCGTCACGCACCACAGCAACAGCTGGAAGGATGCGAAGAGTGGAGTGTCGAGCCACTGGTGAAAAGGTATCCAGATAATCAACCCCATAGGTTTGGGTAAATCCACGTGCTACAAGTCTGGCCTTGTACCTGTCAAGACGACCATCTGCATGATATCTAACCGTAAACACCCACTTGCTACTCACCACAGAGGCACCAGGAGGAATGGGAACTAGAGACCAAGTCCCGTGTGACTGTAAGGTACGCATCTCCTCTTCCATAGCTAGACACCAGCAATCAATCTTCATGACTTCGTGGTAGGTCCGCGGAATCTCGACCGAGGAGACAACTGCTGCAAATTTCAGAAAATCACCAGTAAGGCGATGGAAGGACACCTGAGACGCTAGAGGATATGATGCACAGTGTCGTTTCTGCTTCCTATGAGCAATAGGACGATCAAGGTCATCTATCACCGTGTGAACTGGCGGATCCTCCCCCTGTAGCAAAGGCTCCTGCACCGGTGTGTTATCAAATCCATCGCTGGTGATAACATTAGAACATACCTGAGGCGTGCTGGATGGTTGACGTGTAGCTTGAGCAGGCCCAGACCGTCTTGTGTAGAACTTAGGAGAGGGTACAATCGGAGGTGGTGGTGGTGGTGGCGGTGATGTAATTAGATTCGGATTGATCCATGCTTGGAGGTGGAGGCACATAAATACTAGTATCCGAGGGTGTAGAGGAATGCAACCTATCACCTGCAGGGGAAAAGTACATGACATGTTCAAAAAATGTAACATCAGCACTCACATAGTACTTGTTATGAATGGGGTCATAGCAACGGTATCCTTTCTGTGTCCTTGAGTAGCCCACAAAAACACACCTGACAGCTTTAGGAGAGAGCTTGTCGAGCCCTGGAGACAGGCGGTGAACAAAAGCGATTGTGCCAAAAACACGAGGTGTAAGTGAAAACAAGTCCTTGTCGGGAAAGAGGACAGAGATAGGAGCCTTTTCCCCAAGAACAGTAGAGGGCATGCGATTGACTAGATAACATGCCGTAAGTACAACATCCCTCCAAAAAGCTAAGGGAGCACAACTCTGAATAAGTAATGTGCGAGCAATATCAAGAAAGTGTCGATGTTTTCGTTCTGCAACTCCATTTTGTTGAGATGTGTATGCACATGTAGTTTGGTGGATAATACCTTTGGATGAAAGAAATCGAGCAAGAGACCGAGTGCAGAACTCCAACGCATTATCAGTACGCACATACTTAACAGTAGACGAAAAAAATAATTTGCACTTCATTTATAAGATTTTGGATAATAATTCCTGCCTCTGATTTATTTTTAAGAAGAAAAGTCCAAGACACCCGAGAAAAATCATCAACAACAACAAGATAAAACCTATGCCCCTGATGGTCTGGGACACGACTCGAACCCCAAATATCAATATGAAGTAACCCAAATGAGGAGCCGCTGCTCCGACCTTGACGACTCGAAAAGCTAGACCGATGATGCATTCCTAACAGACACGCTTCGCAACGAATGGAGGAATTCGGAGAGATCTGAGGCAGGAGGTGACGCATTTTCTGTAGCGGCAGGTGACCAAAGCGAAGATGCCATGTATATGGAGAGACGGAACCCTGAGAGTGTAGTGAGACACCTGCGTAAGAGTTCCGGACAAGACGATAGAGGCCATTGTACTCAGAACCACAGCCAATCACCCTGCCTGTTAGTATGTCCTGAAAAATGACAGAAGATGGATCAAATATAGCCCGACAGTGTAAATCTTTTGTAATCTGACTAATTGATAATAAATTCATGGAGAATTCTGGTGCATGTAGAACATCCTGTAAATGCATAGAGGGCAATAGAACAGTCTCCCCCTGACCGATAATAGGGGAATGAGTGCCATCAGTGATGAGTACGGAGCGACCAGACGGAATGGCTCTATAGGATTGCAAAATATCTCGATCTCGGCAGAGATGATGTGTGGCTCCAGAGTCAACAATCCAACCTGATAGGTTATAACTAGGATAGGAAGCAGAAGTACTACCTGAGGTACTTGCAGGAGTAGATGTACTGGCTGACGCAGAGGCTGCAACATCGGATGTATCAGCACCCTCTGATGATGACTGGGGCATAATATCACGAAGTCGTGCTACAAGCTCCTCGAACCTGTGATTTGAATTAGCTGCTGGTGGACCCTGAACAAGATCAGCAACACGCGCAGAAGGAGGAAAGCCATGCTTGGAGTAGCACGTATCCTCAGAATGGCAAGTACGACGACAGAAAGAGCACGTCAAACGCACTCGACCTCCACGTCCACGGCCACTACTGCCTCTGCCTCGAAATGAAGACGAACTACTACGTCCTCTGGAGACCGACATTGCCGAAGGCAGTGGGGTCGCTACACTGGAAGGAACTGAGAAACAACCGAGCCTCCTGTAGACTTCCTCTATCGGAGGAATAGTAGCATCTGCGAGGATCTGAGAGCGGGCTGCCTCGTACTCTGGATCAAGGGCAGCAAGTAAAACGCCTAGCATAGTGGCGTAACGGAACGTCTTCTGTTGTTCTGGCGTGGCTGTGAGTGGGATGGTGCTATATAACTTCTCGAACATTCCACAAAGAGACGTGTACAAGGAATGAAGAGGCCACCCATTTTACTTCGTGGTAAAAATATCATGCTGCAATTGCAGCATCTTTGACTCGTTCCGCACTTGAGAGTAGGTAGTGGCCAGAATATCCCATATCGCCTTGGCGGTGGGCTGATGGAGGACGTCGTTAGCTATCTCCATCGTGAGCGTACCTGTCAGCCAAACATTGTCATACGCATCATCAGCCTCCCAGGACGCATAAATCCCTGTCTTCTCTACCGGCTCCTCTTCGGTAAGAATATGTTTCTTACCACACTACTTCATAAGACTCAGGAACTGCATAGCCCAGAGTTCGTCTCGTCCATTTTGACTATTGGTGCCGAACCTTTGAAGGCACCTTTGGCGGGCATATCAAGCTTTTGATCTGACATAGCGCCGGAGAGAGAGACCAAGGGATGAGATGCAACAGAACTGGTGTCTACAAAGACACATTAGGATCCAAGCGCATATGTAGACTTATGCACTTGAATCCATCAGCGGTTTTGGGGCCTGACGGTGAGAGAGAGACCCCAACGGCAAGAGAGGAGGGTCCCGCGACTGTAGAGGGCTGCCGCGACTGGAGGGGGGGCCCGCGGAAGGAGGGGGGCCCGCAGCTGGAGAGGGGGCAGCGGGTGGAGAGGTACGGCGGGGAGGAGTGGGGGCGGCGGCAACTAGAGAGGGGGGGGCGCCCGCGGTTGGAGGAGAGGGGGGCGGCGGTGACTACTGGAGGGAGGCGGCGGGTGGGGGGGGGGGGACCCGGCAACGAAGAGAGAAGGGGGTGGGGGGGGGGGGTGGGCAAAAACCCTAAGCTATGGTTTTGGCTCTGATACCATGTTAGAGTAAAGGTTACTCTGATGTGTTATTCCATAGAGCCCTTGGTCTCTTATATAGAGAGAAAACCCTCGGGTAAATTACATAGACGTACATGGGATAAATAGAAAATACGCAACAGTACAACATGATATAACGTAAACCTCTACAATTATATTGAAGTTTGAAAAAGTGAGTAGTTATTGTGATGAGATTGTATTGAAGTTTGGAAAAGTGAGTAGAAGTGGAGTAGTTTATAATTTTTATATGATATGATGGTATAGTATATTATTTTTTGATAAGATTGATGATGTAAAAATGATTTATTTAATTTTTTTAAAAAAGAGAAAAGTAGGACCCACATGAGAGAGAGAGAGGGAGTGAGTTAGGGGGCTAAACTCGCCTGCAACCGAATGGCCCCTACAAGATGCTATAAATTACCAGACAAAAAAATAAAAATATAGAGATATCACCAAATTGATAACTCTATATTTTCTAAAATAGAGAAGAAGACACTAGAGAGTTACAACTATAAAAACAAGACTCTTCAAAATTTCTACAGTATCCATACAGTATTCATGACCCCCCACCCCATTTATTTTGCTATGATAGCTTGAGAGAACTTGTGTTAGTATGTACCCATCCTCTGTAGTTATAGCCCATGAGGAGCCAATGTGCATCCATCAACAGCTTTTTAATCAATTAATAGAAAATCAAGAAACCATGGGATTCATCCATCAATCAATTAATCTCAAATTTGACGAATGCAAAGAAGATATTTGAATGTGCTCAATTTTGAATTGTGATTTTACTAAATTGGGATAAGTTCCTATAACCTACCCAATAACTTTTTCTCTCTGCATGCTTCCTCGAATACAACCAAAATCACTATGTAAACATGTGCACAACAACAAAAAAGAAAGGCTAGAGCCGTAATATCGTAGGTTGCCTGATTGTTTACTAGATAGAGATGTTTGATAGATAGCAACTTAAGAAGGCTGAGGGTCCTAGGAATAAGAAAAACAAAAGTGGAGAAAAGAGGATACTTGATGTTTCATTGCAATAACAAGCATATAAATCTATGGAATACAATCTTTAAGGAAGATTGAAGGAAAGAATTCAGTAGATGAGTTCCTAGGTTTTTGGATGATGAAACAACTTATATGCCCTTGGCCTAGGCGACCCACAAATTCAAAATAAATGATTATGAATGCACATAATATTATGAACTTTTGTTACAACTAGGGTTATGTAAATGCCATAATGAATACAACACTGCTAGGAAGACACAATTGACTTCAAACATGTGATATTCGAATAAAGATATCCAGTTTGATAAAGATATGGCAATTTTCCCCCAAAGACAGATTTCCAATCGACTACTTGACGCAGGTCCTCTGCATTAGAATAGAGATTCATAAGTATAGGAATAATCAAGCCAAAGAGATGACTTGATGAGGTCGAGATAAACTAAGACCTGAATTAATAACAGTCATGAACATGCACACATCCTTTAATCGGAGACAGATATACACCTATAAGTCTGAGTATGCACATTTAACAGACCAATAAGTTGATGACCTAACCAAGGTCCATATATCAACACATTGGTGTACATACGAAGACATATGAAATGTATAATCTCTCAAAGGAATCACACAAGTTAATAGTTGATGAATCGGGAGACAAAGCTCACTCATGAGATTTTTTGGGGTTAAAATGAATTCCATGCATGACCGTCTTATTTACGAAATGAGACACGAATTCAAGATATTAATATATGCTTTTGGAAAGCAAATGATATATTGTCGCCCATTTATCAAACGAGAAATCCGTTGATATATTTCGCAGAAGACAGTCAAAGTAGGATTTGAACTTCAGATATACCAAATACTTCCAGTATGAAGGATGAATGAGTATTGGAAATGATGAAACCAATTGGATTTTAGTGGTTCCATTTATTAGCTTAATGATTTTAGAACTAACTAGATCAAGTCTCACTACATTGGAATCCATTATCCATTTCATCATATGTTGATATTTACATATGTTTTGCTAGAGATTTAAATACAAAATAGAAGAATAAAGGTAGATGAATAATTATTCATCAAATACAGAATCGCATATCCATGGCATACTCCAAGTGGTATAGATTTTATTTAGTTTTAAAAAAGTAGATAGTTCAAACTCAACATTTTTTCAACAAAATTTATGACTATTACGAATGTCGTTCTTTAAAAACTATATATTATTATGCTAATTTACTTTTTACTTTTACACCTATAACCTTCTAAACTTTCATAATTATGCACTAAGTACTCTATAGACACGAATTACATCAAGAACCTTAGATAGTTGTTATCGTACATTTGAATATGTTCGAGTCCACTAATTAAACTATTAAGTTTGGCCGTAAGGAATGAAATGTAAAAATACTTACAAAGAAGACCTTTACATTTTATAATATGTTTTAACCCCCACCTTTCCTCTTTTTAGTTATCAATCATGGACCATCACCGCTTCCATCCCCAACCCACTCCCTTCCACCAATCTCCCTCCTTTTTCTCGAAGATCCCAACATCCTCCCTCCCAAGTAACCTCATTGCTGCCCCACCCCAACCTCAAAGATTAACCGTTTATCTTAATAGTTTCCATTGAGATCACCTAATTAGCGGGGTTCAAATAAGCCATATGTGTTGGTGTTTAAACATGTTACCAAATACCGTGTAAGTTACATGCGAGGGCATATGCAACTCTATATGGTTTTCTAATATTAAACTTAACAAGAAATAAATATCTAAAAATAATATTAATACTGAATGAGAGTATCAAAAAGGAGTTAAGGATCTGAGAAAAAAATGATGCATGTTAGATGATTGAGTAGATGTCATTAGTTTCTTAACACTTAATCAAGCATTTAGCCATAATAACTTTACATATTGGATGATTCACAATAATAGAGCTCCAATATAAATACATGCAGATTTTCAATACACTAGCAAACCATTAATCTAGCTACATATATTAAAATATTAGATGATATATTGCATATACTATGAAAACATGACATAAGTAAAACATAAACCATTGCATATACATAATGGCATAATGGATTGCAATTGTATACAAATGCATTGCATATTATTACAACTGAATGCAAGAGGTGGAACTACAAAAGTAAGTACCTGAATAAGAGGATCGAAGAGTTGGAGCTGTTGGAGGCTTATGACCAAGCTACCGAAGAAGTATGTGGGGCATACACAAGACATGTGGGGCATATGAAAGGCGTTTAGGGCACATAATGCGCCGATGAAACAAATCGATTCGATTTATGCCACACAAGCATATGTTGTTAATTCCCTGAACACCAAAGCACATTCTTCACACGAGCTTTTCCCAAAGTTCAATCTAACACATCTCATATCCGCACAAACATATCATGTACAAGATCATGGATTCATTGTCGAAAGCAACGTTGCAGAAGTCGGCAGTAGGTACTCGGTCGGTAGGGTCACTGACTAAGGATTAATCGGCAGTCGGGAGAGTAATCAGATTTAGTCGGGCATTAGTTGGTTTTGATTTTTTTAAATATTTTAAATATATAAATTAATTATTTAATGCATATAGTGTCATTTATATTCATATATTTAGCGGTTTAATATTTTTACAAAATTAAATGTCGATGGTTTCTTTCATTAAATGATAACAACCACATGTGTTACAATAATTCAAAATTTATAATGACAAATAACCATAGGGGTATAATAAATTACCCCCATGCAACATTATCATGAGATATTGTGGGGACTATCTATAATTCTACCCAACATCTCACTCGACTATATAACTTTTTCTTAGCAGAAAATTCCCAACAATAACTTCTTCTTATCATAAATTTTCCAATAATAATTATAAACAACACTCAATTATATATGTAGTGAAAATAAATCCCCTAGACAGTCGACGGTTCCTTTCATTATACTTAGAAACACAACCTAATTTTTAATATATGATTAACTGCAAATCATCAAGAAAGACAGTAGCTTATGAAAAAATGACAATCAGGGAGAACTACTTGGTACTTTCGTAAAAAAACCTAACCTAGGCGGCTAGGTTGGGCATTGAAGAAGCTCAAAGGAGTGCTCGAAGAAGCTCAAAGGTGTTGAAGAAGCTCAAAGGCGTTGAAACCCTAACCTTGGCGGCTAGGTTGGGCATTGAAGAACCTCGACGACTCCAAGGGGAGGGGTCCTTCGATCGGAGTCAGAGGAGATGCCATCCAAAGATGAGGTTTGGCAGAGGCGGAGTTGGAGGGTGCGGCGAGTTTAGGTGTCGAGCAGAAATTAGGGTATGGAAGATTAGTGTCGAACAGTAAACTTCATTTAGAGGATAATCAGGCATTCGATTATTCGGTTTTTCGAAGGTTCAGTAAAAAAACATGAAAAGTTCTATGCAAAAAACGACCGAGTAATCGGCCGACTAAACCGACTACTCGGCCGAGTAATCGGGTCTGACCGATTAGTGATCGAGTTTGGCTAGTCGACTCGGCTACCCCACCGAGTCGACTAATCGGACCGACTAATCGAATTAGTCGACTGATTTCTGCAACAGTGGTCGAAAGTAAGCACAAGGAGCGAAAGTCAGGGGCACGGTAAGTCGATGTCCAATATGCTAAATATAACATTCACCTCAGACATGTAGCAATCAATTTCAATCACGATTTTCATGTTTATGCGAGGGAGGTCAGTGAAGGTTGCGTTAAAGGTACCATTACGGTCGTCTCAATAGGGGAGGAGTAGTCATCTGAGAGGATAGAGGACGTTGACTGCAAGTATCGTAGAGGGATGAGTGTCACATTTACAACTGTTGAAGGTCCTCATTGATGAGGGTAAGGGACGATGACCACATGTTGGTTTCTTTTGCATATAAGCTCTTGCTTCTCCTAATAATAGGGGAAGGAGTCACCTGAGAGGATAGAGGTTGCTGAGTCCATGTATCAAAGAAGAATGGTAGTCACATTGATGAGGGTGGGGACGGTGATCACATGCTGGCTTCTTTCATCTCCCACTTCTATTATTTATTCAAAAATAAATTTATGCAAGGAAATTGAACTGGTAGGAGCAAACAAGGAATCCATCTAATAATTCAATAATGCTTTTATATGTTTATAAAGTGATGATCAAGGTCAATTTAAAGGTTATAAAAGGCATGAAGAATGTAGTATTTTTTTCCAATGTATTTATTCCTATTAATTGGATCCTTCTAGAATCAAATTACCACATCTACGTGTCTAGTACCTAATCGCCGGTGAGTGAGACATGAACTTACCGGTGAGAGACTATATAAGAAGCCCTACACCACTGTATAGTTCAGAATATTAATAGAGAAATCAGCTCTATGAGGTGGTTCCCCATGGCTTCATTTCACTCCTTATGGAGTAGGGTTCCATGTAAAATCTTGGTGTTCCTCTACTATATATAATTCCTTATCTCCGACACATTTCTGCATTCTCGTTTTCAACACGGTGCCAGAGCGAGTTCGATTCAAAATTATGTTCGAAATGATGATTCCGTGCTGCGATCTCCTTTCAATTTTGAAGATTTTCGTACATATGGTGCATGTTCTGAAGAATAACATCATGCCTCAATATTTGCTTGTGGGGATTTCAGGGATTATCATTTTTATGCCAAACTTCTGGCCAACTTTGGAGATCATATTCTGCACTCGAGTCTTCTTCTGGTTCACGAATCTCGATGATACACCATCGAGTTCATATGTTGCGCTTATACAAAGCAAGCATTTACATGTAAAGGCTTCGATAAAGTAACTTCATAGGAATATAAAACAAGCATTTACATGTACAGGCTTCGATGAAGTATCTTCATAAGCTCAAATTGTGTTAACGTTAATTTTTCTGGTTTTGACATTAGTGAAACCGAGTCTCAACATAAATATTATCAATAATATATAGATTTAAACCACAAGTCCAAACTGGATTAATATGCAAGAAATTTTGACATGTACGAGTCCACAGAGTTATACGAAGAAGTGCAATCGACAACTAACCTGCCTCAAATTGTTTCTTTTTTCAAATATCTTCTGCTCGTACTTACTAAGAGCATGGGTAAATATTTCAACACGTTTGACTTTAATATAAGGAGCTTTCTTCTCCTTCAACTGGAAGACAAGAGTTTCTTTAGAAAGAGTACTCAACTTCATTCCAGAGAAGATATCTCAAGAGACAATCTAATAATAAATTACTTACACGTGTTGTATCTACTATGTATCCACCCATATGCTTGAATTCGGATTTATAAACATGTACAAGCATATCGAGAGCACCCTGCATTTCAATTTGTTAGAAAGGAAAAAATGACAACCAGAATGATAAAGCCATTGGTATAAGTGTTAATATAAGTTATTTTGCACCTCATGGGTTTCAATGGAGGGTATTCGGGGCAAGAAGTCATTGCCAGTGAAGAAGCAAATGAAGACAAAGTCATCAATTATTCTTTCCATCACAACTTCACAAGGAGGATCCGCAACGGTAAACTCCAGCAGTAAATATTCTCTCAAGGTCCAGATATTCAAAAACTGAGGAAATAAAATATGGTTAAAGTATCGCAATAATAAATAAATCAAAGTCAGTCAAATGATGAAAACCTGGTAAGATCTGGGGAAGGATCCACCACTTCCACGAGACGAAAAGTTATTCAGTTGGGGCTTAGGATTGACAGAAGATCGATCGCTCAAATCAAGAGACGAGAAGCTGACTTCCCCGTAGTTTTCTTTCAAGGCATCCTGTCATAATGTAAATCTAATTATGGAATTAAAAATCAAAAGCAGACATAAGCTATGCCTGGAAAATGACATAAACTGAACCAGAGGTGGAAGAGAGAATCAGGTATGTGATAACTGGGACTTCTAATCCTGATCTAACGAACAACATTATTTAGATTTTAAGGATGCCTCGTACAGTTGTTATAGACATACATGATACAATTTGGGAAGGGTAGTTGCAAAACCCAGAGAGTTTGAATTCTTGAGTTGTTATAGTCATACATGATAGTGGTTTTTGACACCTAGAGAGTATCTAGGTATTCGAATGGTACAAAGTTTGAATACTTAAGTTTTATGTTTCCTACTATCTTTTGTTACTAACTCCAAAGTTCATACTGCAAAACATGCATCAATCAGATGCTAATTTTATCGTTTTACAGATTTATCTTGTAGGGCCCCAGCAAGTTGGTCAGGATAAATTAGCATTTAAGACCTCTCCCACCCTAATTTACAGACCGTGTACCTATTTAGGACACTGTATATTATGAGCATGTTTTGACTCGATTAGGGGATAAAGGCACAAGAGTGGTAGTCATCGCGGGGTCTTAAACGACTTCAACTTTCTTTACTTGCTTTTTTATTTTATTGAATTGTTAGATTTAAGGTTTGCATGTTGAATGCAAGTGCATAATTGATTTCAAATGAACCAACTTTCAAAAACATTATACGTGAGCTCTGAGAAAATCAAACAATCAATTATTCACTTTCTAGATCTTATGCCGAGAATAAAAATTTGATCCACCTACTTCGAATTTAGTGTAAATATCAATGCGTATTGCATCCTTCATATAGGGAGTTTGAAAAGGTAAACCTCCTATTGAGCGTCAGTGTTTCTGCTTGATTATTTGCCATGTCGGCCATTACCTCAATCCTTCTTTCAGGACAAATGAAGTGTGACCTCAATATGCTCGGTTCTCACATGATGCTCATGATCCTTGGACATGGATATGGAGCAAAAACAATCGCAACACACGATAGCTTGATCCTGTTGTAGACCAAGATCTCCAACCAAAACTTCCAACCAGATGCCTTCCTTGGCAACTTATCAACATCATATACTTTATCAATAGACAAAATAACTATAGGTTGTAAGATAGCTTTTCCACAGGAAAGCCATAGCGCATCATTTATCCCATCTCGTCATCTACAATATACAACAACCAAACTTGTAAGGTAGCCTTTCCATTCTATTTCTATGTAGTAATGTCATAATTCGCATTGTAGAATCATGCCGCCTCGTATGGATCCCAATGTGGCACGTCAGCTAACCTTCCTTTTACAGGCCGCACAGGACATCCAGCAACGCCAAGAGACAATCAAGCAACGATTACAACAGAACCTGATACATATAAGTAGCTAATTGTGATTTAATATTAATTTACTATTACTTCACTTATATTTGTCTCAACATACTTTTGTGATCCATGGAATTAGTACCATAGATCTGATTTCATATCATTATGGTGCAACCATGACTCACCAAAAGCTACAATTAACGCGTGTTTAATCAATTGTGCACAACTTTGAGTGAGTGACATGCACATCAGTATCCAAATCACTAAGGTGTACACATCATTAGCCAATTCATTCATGCTTTGAATGTTCTCAACACAATTTATTGGGTCATTTTTAATTAACAGTTATACTACTAATTATTATGTGCATTCTGGAAGAGTACTACTATATAAAAGGGTTAAAACTTAATATATACACGTGTGATAGTCCTGCTTGCCTTTATTCATTCATTTGATCTGCGTTTTATTTTTGTTATATGTGACAAACAATCATTACGATAAATTGGTGCATATAGACACATTTTTAAATCTTTGGAATATCATCTGATGTATATAACAAATATAAATAATTTAAATATTACTTTTAAATTCTTCAAATACACAATAAGCATGATATTGTGTCTACTGATATCAGGGATTTAAATTTCAATATCTGATATCGTAACAATACCATGTTGAAACAAAATTTCATCAAAATTTTGATAAACTTGAATCACATTTCGCCCGAAGCGAGCAACATTTGTGAAGGAAGGTCCCCGTATCAGCATTTAGCACAAAATTTCAATCACATGTCCAAACTAATATTTCGACGAAATTTTGTTGATATTTCGCGAAATCCGTAACCATGATTGATATATTTTGAATCATAACCAATTGTTCGAACTCAATTAACAAACCATCTGACGCCCTCCCGTGCCACCATACCCTAGCAAGAAGGAGAGCAAAAGCGTGCCCTATGTTGGGTTGTAAGGAGCAACATCCCCTCCCGAAAGAAATTTTCTGCGTATTCGGATATGTCTGTATCCATGATTTGTTTATATGGGAGTAATATATAAACTCCTTGTAATTAGAGTTCTCTATATCCCATGTATTTTTTTCTCCATAAATGGTGAAAATCATTCATCGTTGCCCAAGAACATAGTCC
Organism: Ottelia alismoides; assembly: GCA_037367405.1. NCBI lineage: Eukaryota > Viridiplantae > Streptophyta > Magnoliopsida > Alismatales > Hydrocharitaceae > Ottelia > Ottelia alismoides. The sequence goes on along the minus strand of JAZKJV010006346.1, from coordinate 265,622 downwards.
AGTTATGATTGAACTTCGTGCACGTGTGAATCGAGCAATATAATAAAAGTAAACAAATAATTCTCACTCTAAACCCCTTTCCGAAGCAGTGAGTCACAATCTAATTCCATTTTGGACTTACCTGTCGGTGGGATTCCATATTATAAGTAAACACATATCACTCGCAACTACAAATTAAACACTATGAATACGCTCTCTATGATGGTCCAACAGATATTCCTATATTAACGGTCTGCTTGAAGGATTTTTCAGCAAGACGTCATACGTATGGACGAGGTTAAAAAATTCCGATGCATCACAATAGCTTTTTAAACAGATCAATTACCTCTCTCAATATTGAGAAATGTATTTCATGCGTAGCCAAGGATAGCATAATTAAATCAGCATCCTGTCAGCAAATAAGCAATAAAGAACCAAATAAGTTCAAACTAGAAACTTTGCAGAATTATATATCGAAAATGTTTAACATGTAAAGATCATATTCAAACTTTAACTACCTGTCCGTAGAGGCAATGCCTGGTATGGGGATCATAACCGGGCATAGTCCGCTGCAGTCTTATGTATTTCATTATCTTGTGCTCGCCCTCCCCAGGAACATCGACACCGGAGAGTATAACCTTGGAAATCGTATTGACAAACACATCGATCTAGTTAAAATCGAGAAACTTAATCAACGAAGCGAAATTATTATATATATTAATTGCCGTTACTTTGATGCCCTTCCACAGGGGGTGACTGTTGAGTCTGAGACGGATGTAGTACTCGAGAGCTTTCGATAACTTTTCCATGAAGACTGTTCCTGGGGTGATCACGTTCGAGTCCCACACCTCGCTTTCCTGCTTTGGTATTAGTGCCTTTCCCCTCATCTCGAACTCCCTCCTCACCCTTTTCTCCACGGATTCCTGTACAAAGAACTCCCTCAATCTGTGGTGTTTAAAGAAGATAGACAAACCTCTCGATCGATTCCCAACGCAGAATAAGCGAAACGGAGTATATTACAGCGAATTCGGCCTCCTTTGCAGCCCTGAATCGTCTGCATCTTTGTTGATTCATCTTGGCCCTCGGTGCCACGCCATCTGAAATAAATATATATCCGGTACAAAATTGCAGTTGACGGTATCTTTATGTAACTCAACCAATAAAAGTAGTATACTTCACTCACAGACGTGTAGATCAAATTGGAGAACGTACCAACGGCCATGTAGAGGAGCTTCCTCGGTCGCACGATGCGAACAAGTCGATCGACGTAGTCAAATATAGCGATGAACACTTGCTCGCAAGACGTCGGCGGGAAGACCTGCAGATGAGATACAAAGATGGAGAGGCGATGGATAGCAGTGACAAGGCATGAAGAAAGAGATGGATCATGGAGCAGAGCAGACCTGGTCCTCTGGATGGAAGCAAGGATGTATTATGCCATTCATGTCCAGATATAGATTGTCAAAAATACCATTGGGAGGAGCATGATCATCTGCGTCGTCGACTGCGCTTACCACCACCTTGGGGTACTTGTCGACGAGCCACCTGTAGAAAGAAGGGACGCCCATAACATTAGTTAGCAGAAGATGCTATTGACGGGGGTTCTTTGTCTTGGCTATGGTATCAGGCTATCATCTCATCTGTATAAGAGGCCGGCTTTAAGTGCATCAAAGCTTTGCTTCATGCGCCAGCCCAACAAGCAAAAGCATTCGATCCTTATTCGTCGAAAAGAGTGTCAGGATACGTCCCCTTGACGTCTCATCAGCTCTGTCCAGAGGACGACCTTTGGAATGACCGAGGTCGTAAAGTTGCATCCCGAGAGGGCGCAAGGGATCGATATCAAAGAATAGATCTTCTAGACAGAGACAACTTAAAATCAATTAAATAAAAAAAATACATAAATCACACATCCATTGTCTCGCCTTATTTCTTTTTTAATTAGGGATGAGCATTTTTGGGGTTAGTCCGGCCCAACCCAGTGTGCGGCTCGATGAAGCTCGGCTCAGGCCCGAGCCCCAACAATAGACGGGTGGACTTGGGTCTGTGTTTTGGCTCGAATCCGAATTCGGTCTGGGTTCGGGCTGTAACGGGCTCGAGCCCGAAGCCCGTAGACCGACCCGAGTAAGGGCCCGTAATTGGCCCGACCCGAAAATGAAGTTGGGCTTGGTGCATTTGGTGAGGGTTCGGCCATTAGATGTATGATATTTCTACCACAGCATAGCATCAATCTTCGTGCCATGTTTCAAGGTCAAATCTTCTTGGATTTCGAAAATCTCAAATCTCCACCTATAGAGAATCAAGATAGATTTTATAGGATCTTTAATCTCTCGAATTCACTGAGGAACGTGATGATAAATAAATTTTGGAGTTGGATCTATGAGAGGTATTTGGTGCATATTTTCAGCACCAAATTGTATAATATCGTTTACTTGAGTCTCGAATTTGAGGTTGTAACGATACAATATCGGGAAACTTAATTGAAGAATTTTGTAGAATGATGAATGGCCTCGCATGTGAAAAGAAAACCATGAACTCTCATTAGTCACATACGGATAGAATCGATTTTCAAATATCAGTGATCAATCATTTGGTGTGCACAGTAGTAGATCTGAAAAAGAATAATGTGGCTACTTTGAGTCCATATTTGGAGGTGTTCATGGGTCTTTTGCAAAATCTCCTTGAGGACAATTGTAGCTATGTCAAAGATGATTTAAAAGAATTTTAAATTTTCATATTTCATGGGTTGAAGCCACTGGAATTGAATTTTAGTGTTCGAGTTTTGCATGGTGTAGATCAATAGCCAACTGCCCAACTACAGATTTATTGGTTGAAGCCTAAAATGAGCATTTGATGTTCTTTATTTATAGCCCTTTGTTGTTATTGTCTGCCCAAATTAAGTAGAACAACAGTTCCCTCACCTCTCATTTATTCTCCTTACATCATCTGTGACATGGAATCAATGTATCAACTAATGTCCATACGTTCATCCATGTGCATTGCCTCCTACCCATGTAAAACAATGGCCACCATCCTTGCTTGGTTAGATAGCAGGTCGGGCTCGGGCTTGGACTGGATTTTCCACAAAAGTCCGGCCTTGGGCCTGGCCCGCAAGCCCAGAGAAATGAATCGGGCTCGGGTTGGGATGAAATGGGCTCGGTCCGATCCGACCCGATGCTCATACCTAATTGAACTGGCTCAAGTTCTCATCTGTTTCATTTAACTACATGTTGGTGTTAGGGGACGTTCTGAGGAGTTTACCCCTCATAATCCATTTTTCTCTCTTATGCGGAATCTACTTTTTAATATATTAAATAAATCAATTCTCTTTTATTAATTCTATCAAAAATAATATATTATACAATCATATCATATAAAAATTATAAATTACTCCACTTATATTCACTTTTTCAAACTTCAATACAATCACATCATAATAACTACTCACTTTTTCAAATTTCAATACAATCATATCACAATAAACCCACTTCTAACCCACCTAAACCCACATATCAAACACTACCTTAAGGGGATGTTCGGATACAAGGTTAAACCACCCCCGGGGTGGTTTAACTCCCATACCCCATATTTTCTCCCTCCACGTGGGCCCCACTTTATTCCTTTTTTAAAAATTAAATAAATAAATTTTACATCATCAATCCTATCAAAAAATAATATATTATACCATCATATCATATAAAAAAATAAACTACTCCACTTCTACTCACTTTTTCAAACTCCAATACAATCACATCACAATAACTACTCGCTTTTTCAAACTCCAATACAATCATATCACCCCAAACTCACTTCTAACCCACCCCAGTTTAACCCTCTATCCAAACACCAAAACCCAAAAATGGGTTACCTGCAACCAGTTTAGCCCACCTAAACTCACTATCCAAACACACCCTAAGACCCCGTTCGGGTATAAGGTTCTCATATCTTCTCCCACCACGTGGGTCCCACTTTTTATCTTTTTAAAGAATTAAATAAATCAATTCCTCATCATCAATTATGTCAAAAAATAATATACTATACCATTATATCATATAAAAATTATAAACTACACCACTTCTACTCACTTTTTCAAACTCCAATACAATCACATCACAATAACTACTCACTTTTTCAAACTCAATACAATCATATCACCCCAAACCCACTTCTAACCCACCCACAGTTTAACCCTTTATCCAAACATCAAAAATAAAAAAGAAGTTACCTGCAACCAGTTTAACTCACTTAAACCCACTATCCAAACACCCCCTAAGAGTTTTCAACTAAGATGAGATTAGATGAAAAATCCTCACAAATATGGGGTATTTCTGTTTATTTTTTTGAGTAAATAACACAAAAGTCCTTGAACAATATATCTGATTTTAATGTCATATCCGAACTTTAAAAGGTAACAATGTGATACCTGATTTTTAACAGTTGTCTTAATATAGTCCTTCACAATTGAAATTTAGTTGCTCGTTTTGTGTTTCTAACCTTAAATCACAACAAGTCAAAACCACATTAAGATAAATCTTAAAGATCGAATACCACATTGTTATCTTTTAAAGTTCATATATGACATTGAATATCGGATATCTAGTTCATAAACTTTTGTGTAATTTACTCTATTTTGTTTGTCATTGAAGGTTTTTATTTATTTCTAGTGGTAGTATTGCTGGTGGAAATGTTCCCCAACCAGTAAAATCACTCTGGTTTATGGTAGAACCCTCAGATTTGATGGTTTTTACTTTATCTGAGAGGTTTGTAAAAAAGTGTTCTCAAGGAGGCAAAATATCGACGATCCTCTCCTAGCAGGCTATAAATGAAGTATAATTGCATTGTCCAATCAGATTCATTATTTTGATTTGTGCTCATTGATATAACATACGGATGTCGATAGAATTTTACTTGCTTTTTAAATTCATAAAGTTATATGATGTATATATAACATGATCATAAATTATACCATTTGCAAATTTGTTGTCTTTTTAGACGAGGTGGGAGGAGCTCTGCGAGCATGGTAGGCTAGCCCAAACCTGGTCTAAGTGACCCACAAACAAGTGCAACATAATGGTCAGACTACATGATATTGACTCATATGGTTTTGATCTTGAACAGGTCCTAGTTTGATGCTCAATAATGTAATCTCTGGTGATATAAAGCACTTTCGAATTAACTTAAGATAACATCAAATCCATACAAAATCAGCTCAAATAGGAAAGTGAAGCTCGGGAATGGAAATTCAAATGTATGTTAAAAGCATCAATTGTAATGTACTACTATAATCCAGACTTAATAGGTTCAATCAATGTCATAGTTTTGAAGGAAAGCATATTCATATATTCCAATATCACTATATAGATATAGTTGCAAAATAAGAGTTCACAATAGCCTACGTATGTGCAAATAACTTGGTAGATGATTATTAAACAACAGAATAACAACATGCACTTTATATCAAACATGTTGATTTAATGAGATTCGAAAATGCACGAGTCAAAGAAGAGATATTCGTGAATAATGATCCTCAATACATCTCTTATTTATTAAACTATATAAATAGTAAGAGTGTACATGTTTTGTCTACTTTTTTTAAGAGGGAATGTCAACCAATTTTGACCTTGTGATTTACGGTCACTGCCGATGATTGCATGAGTGTCTAGTTTCAAGAGAGATCACAAATTTCAAGCATGGAAGGGGGAGTGTAGACGACCTGAGGTGGTGTACGCCTATGTAACTGTAAAGCCTTGAACTTGATCCCTCTCGGATCGCAATACAGTAAGAAAGGAAAGCAGCTCTGTCCAGGAAAGACTTTTTGGATTGAATGAAGCGCAGCTGAAAGGCCCGGAAGGCTTCCCATGTTAAAGAGAAGGAGAACTTTCTAGCTTCCAAAAGATGGCTAGTGGGATGCTTAATATATAGTAGCGATAATTGGTCGGGGCTAGGCTGCCTATGCAACAAGCTAAATCCTATATCATAAGATCCGACTCATCAAGAGGAAACCAACGGAATTTGTTTCGCATGAATCGAACTTCGTTTGGAATTATTATGATTTTCGGAAGAAAGAGAAGTAAAAAAGTTTAAGACGTCATTAACCCATAATGACCATCATTAATACTAATTAAATATGTTTAAAGAAACTAATGATAGATTTTAAAATATTAATGATCATTAGCGAACACTAATCAATAGTTAGCAAAAGATAAGCATAAGTCGTGAAAGTTAAATCGTGATTAGTGAAAGTTAATCACGATTAGCGTTCATTAAGCATCATTAGCGAATCTAGAATCCTCTGGAATGATCTAACTTAAGCTCCAAGTTTCGGATAAGTTTTGGCCAAAACTATGGATCAAAATCATGGACCGCTAACCACGGTTAAGGGCTAAACCATGTTTTACTAACCATGGTTAGCGGTTTTCTGGAACCTATAAATACCCCCTATCCATTCATTCTCTACGATTTCCACTACCACCACCACCCCAAGGGCTATGGTTGAGAGGTCGGGAGGAGGAGTGGGAGGAGGGGGAAAGAGCGCTAGCGAAGCGCTGTCGGGAGAACGAGGAGGAAGGTATGATCCCTCTTAGTTTGCTTCGTAAGCTAGGCTTTCAATTCATCCTCTTTTCTTCCAAGCTACGTTCTTGATTTATCTTTCTTTTCTATTCGTTTTCTGTTGGAGTTCTAGGAGAAATCTGTGTAACACCCTACTTAGGTGTGGGTGGCTATGCACGTCAGTGAATCCTATGATTTGTCACACACATGGAGAAATATGTGTATACCCTACTTAGGTTCGGACAACTATGCAGATCAGTGAACCTTGTGATTCATCACACATTCACTCATCTAAGACGCGTGGTGTCTACCGATTCTTCATCTCTTACTGTTTGAGTATATTCTTTCATTTTCATTATTGTTTTACTCTCAATGATATTATATAGGAAACTCTTTCCGTTTTTCTTTTAAAATATGTATCGATATAAGGGAAAATTCTACCGAAACTTTTCTAGAAATATGTCCCAGTATAAGGCGGAAATCTGCTGAAATTTTCTTAGAAATATCATCCTATATAAGGGGAAGTTCTGCCGAAGTTTTAATAGAAAACATGTTCTTTGCGTTCTTCGTGTGTTCTTGTTCGTTCTTCGTGTTCTTGGCACGTTCTTAGTATTTTTGATATGAAAATGAAATTCGATCATTTCAGGAGATATAAATCTTTCTTTTTAAAAAGAATCACGATAAAGCATGGTATACGCACGGGAGAACTCGATTAGGTAACGAAATCCTTCCTTTTGCCACTGGATTTTCATATGAGATTGTTGAAATTTCTGATTTTATGTTCTTTGCTATGGAAAATCCTAATTTTGACTATTTTTGAGAAAGTACGAAAAGTTGCTTTGTGATTCCCATCAAAATAAGGTTTAAGCATCGAATTAAATCAGTGGCTTGAAAAGTTAGAGTTTGGAAGTTAAAATAAGCATAAATACGAGTATATATGCATATGAATAATATACATGCGAGTCTATACTAAGTATTGATGATTATGCAAATCGAAGACTTAACGAAATAATTACATCATGGAAATTGATGTGTTTTGAGTTGGATTCTGAAGAGGATCGTGTGTTACGTTAAGTATGACTGGGAGTAGAACTATAGGTCGGGCATGCAACCTGTAGGTTTGTCGGAAGGAACCCGTATTGACATTTCCCTACCTAGGTGGTACACAGTTGCCATGTTACGATAAGTGCGCATGAAATGAATGATTTGCAATGTGTGGTACTGTGAGTCAATATATTCGGGTTGAATGAAGGAAGATGTAGTCGTGCCATGTAGAGGCACTGGTGGTTCAATAGCGGCTGGGTCACGATAGCATGTATTTTAAGTCACTAGATTATATGATTAAATGTTAGCCTGAGGTTTAAGCAACCGAGTCCTCGAGGACGGTGTACTCCTTTGTTTGCCAGGCTGAGGGATTGAGATCCTGGATAATAAAAGAAAAGGAAATGATCAGGGTAGTATTAGAGGATTGGCTGAGGCGACGTGCGGAAGCATAAGCTTACCAGATCAACGCAATCTCCAATCCCGAAGTGTCCACAGCTTCGGAGTCCAAGAATGGTGGGGTTCCCCTGGACTAATCCCGATGTGGAACAGAAAGGAATAGTATTTAAATTAATAAAAAGGAATGTAACTTTTCATGAAAACAAGTTTTGCAAAATTACACGATTTTGTTTGCTTTTCTCTTCTTCATTACTTAGCATTCGTTAATTGTTATCCTATGATTTATGGAAAAACCAACAAGTGTCGGTGAGCCATTGCAAGGACTTTAATAATACAGGCAGTTAACATAGTCATCCAAGCAGCCACAATATCTTTTCTCTGAAAGGTAGTTAGTAATCTTTTGTGTATTTTCCTCTCAAGCTGATGTACATGTAAATGGTTATAATGGGGTAATGTATCATGTGAACTTTATTTTGTGAATGGAAAAGTGTTAAAGTACTTTCTTATGAATATTTTTATTTGCAGTCTATTTCTGAATGTTAGTTGTGATTTTTGAATAAATTATTGTTGAGTAACCATATTCGGACATGGGAGGATCCATCGGCTCGGAATTGGGGTCCTGGCAGTAATCATCCTTGAAGAGGGAAATACATCCATCCACAACGATCATTCTGGTAACAAGCACCAAATGCAGAAAAGAGTTTAGAATCAGGGTGATTCTGAACTTTATTAAGGTTGGAGATGCATATGGATCAAAGTTAATACCTATCCAAAAAGAGTAAATTCAGACGAGCGATCCTGATTTATTTGAAAAAGAAGCGGGGATTCTCGAGAATGGTTCGCAATGTCCGAACCGAGCTCTCTGGAATCATCCTAAATTATTGGGGATGTCGATCTTGGGAATCAATGTGGGTGTTCATTATTGAGGTGGACTGAGATGTGGATCCGAACGTCTGGTCTTGGAGGGCCTGCGGTGTCCAACAAGTCGAATCTGACAATCACTATATCTATGCATGTCTCAGCTCTCGAAACCCGAATCAATCACCAAGACAAACAATCAACCCGCAACAATATGTATATGCAAATGAAACCTAGTTGTGAATTAAAATTTATTATAACTCCATAATAAATGTGTACAGGGCAAGTAATGTGGAGTGTCGAACCATTGAGAGCAACCGGATAATTATTACTAATTAATGATAATCAATAATAATAAATTATGTACCTTTTCTATCTTTTTCTAGTTTTCTTAAGGGGGTTTAATTATTTTATATTTTAATGATTTTTAATGATTTTATTATTTTTAATTTTTATTTCCTATTTAATCTTGCAAATTTTGTTTCTTTTTATTTTTAAAATATAATATATAATTATATAATAATAATGATAATATATATTATATAAGTAATATATATAATATAATATAGGGTTTTAATTATATATAGTAGAACTTCAAAAAATCATTTTTTTGTGTTCTTAATATTTTCTCTCTTTTTTCTAATATATATATATTTTCTAATTTTCATGTATTTTAAAGTATTATAATGCGCAAATTAGTGAACACAATAAACAAGTTGAATTGTTTTTTAATAGATAATAGGTTAAAAATTCTCAAAATTATTTTTATTATGTACTATATGTAATATAATAAAATATAGAATAAAAATATTTTTAGGTTTTATATGGAATTTTTTTTTGATTTTCTAAGTTTTTTAGGTTTACGGTTTTCTTTTTATTTTTTTTCGATTTTTGGTTTGAAGATAGAATACAAAATAATATAGCTACCCTATTTTTTTGAATTTTTAAAGGTGGTTTTTTATTTTTTGGATTTTTATGAGCAATCGAGGAATAAAAGTCTCCTATTTGGGTTTTAGAAAATATTGAAATACATGAATTTTCAAATAAAAATAAAGGCATGAATAGACTATGTATCTGTCATCCAATGTATTTCCCAATATTTATCAAGCGCAAGAGCTATTTAATAGAAATAGAAAATAAAATTAATAAAATACGTCAGTAGAGGGACTTTTTTACAAATATATGAAAGTGTCAATGCATTACAGAACCGATATACATAACTTAGGGGCATAAATGAAATAAACACAATGCCTCACGTGGGGTACCACACGAGGCAAAAGGATCGATATAAAATTAGTAGACGTTCTAGGGGGATCTTACGCAAAAGTTCCAAATAATTTACAACATGGTACACATATTTAAATAAAAGGTTCAATATAGAAAAATCGGTGGGGGGAGTTGAAATATACCTACTCAATTGCGTTATCTAGCGGCTGGTGGCACTCCATGTGGCGCCACTTAAACTGATCCAATGACTGGGTTATGTGGATCACTTCAGTTTTGATCAACTCCCAAGAAAAGATCTGGGCAACCTTCATCATCCAATGGCTCAAGAGGGGTCTCCAAGAACACATAAGAACAACGTTCTTGTGTTACTTCAATCCACAATATCTTCGCTTCTTCGATGATCTCAAAAGGTTCCCGGAATTCAGTTGCACCTGCATGGAGGACTTGAATAGTTCCAGGTCCCCTCAAACATGACTTGGGTCTCTAGTTGTTCTACACAACCCGTGGCACTTGTTTTTCAATTGAGTTGCCTCCCAGGTGCTGCCCATTACATGTACCTGCACAAAAAGATCTAGGGCACGAGGGGAACTCCCTCGACTCGTTTGAAGCTTCTATGGGAAATGGATGGGCGGAGTGAGCTCCAGGAGATGGTGGAATTGGAACTCGATGGCCCTTGATCTTGCAAAATCAAGAGGGAAAGACGTGGTTCAGATGGAGAATACGATGGGGATGGAGGATGAGGTGATTTCGCGGGCCAAGGACAAATGATTCACAATGATTTTGGGCTGAATCTAAAGCTCCAGCTACTAGCTACTACTTGCTGAAGGTAAAATCTAAACTAAGAAGATGAATTGAAATTACGCTAAAAATACCAAGGAAAACAACTCATACAAGTAGGGAATAGGGAACAGATAGCTCTGCCAAGAACAAGGTCTCCAGTGAGCTTGGATCTCCAACTCTCTACCCTTATTTACGCCGACAAGGGTTGGGGAGCTCCTTCCATCACTAGGAACTCAACTCAGAGATTTTCTATTGGGGATATTAGCGGGAAATCAGATCAAACATCAAAAAGGGTGTGAGGTGGTTCATTTATAGGCAGAGTTTTTAGTGAAAAGGGGAGAGGGATTGTGTAAGGAGGTGATGAAGTTGGTGGGATCTAGAGGGGTTGCGAGATGGAGGAAGGTAAGGCGAAGATTTTTGATGAAGGGATCGAGGCACCATAAGCAGTGGATCATCACCAAAAATTTGGAGAAGGCACGGGGTTGGTGGAGATTGGCTCTAACAGAAGAGCGGAGGGGAAGATCGTGCAGGTGACCGAGGGTCAATGCACGATGGGTGCTGGTTGGTCTATGTGGACCAATCACAAAAATCATGGGATTAAACTCCTAATTAATTAGTTTAAAAATAATAAATGATTTTATTAAATAAAAATCAAAACAAGAAAAACGTTTCTTATTTTGTGTTATATTTTTAAGATATTTTTATTTATTTTTTATAATACCATTTGTTAGGTAATATTATTTATATGTATATACATATGTATTTGTACCTATATTTCAAGTAATTTATTTTTATTATGTATTTTTAATTTCATCAATGTATATGCATATTTTATATATTTATAATATATTTAAATACATATTTACATATTTTTATTTTATTTTTATAATTTTATCTATATCTTTAAATAAATATGTATATATACAACATAGGTATATAATACGTATATAATTTAATAGATTATTTATTTTTATGCAATTTAATGCTTTTATTCTATGTTTACATTTTTAATATATTTTATATTATATTTACACGTATTTAAAAATATAAGAAAGTAAAAAAATAAAATAAATATAATGAATAAAATATACATGCGTATGGGACAATAGGGACTCGAAAGCTGACTTTTGCATCTTAACTCTATTTTGAATGAAACCACCTTCATTGGATAGATAATTTATTTTTATGAACAATAAAGGTAAGTTTGATGGATTTTTTATTCTTATGAAGGATATACATGTATGTGAAGTTTTGTTTGCGACCTTTTCTTTTGTGTGTCCCCATCACACCGTATATTATTTTTATATGCAATTATTTTTGTATTTTCCTTTGTATTTTTATGTACAAGTTTCATGTTGAGGGTTTCACAACATATGCAATAGAGGTCAGGTCGAAAGGCCAGGCAGGTGCTCTCCCCGGTTGGGAGAAAGCGGCACAAGTCGAGGGGTAGCGACTATTTATTAAAAACACAGGACTCTGCTAAGTGGTAAGTATGATTGGCGGGTGCGGGACTGGAAGGAGCTTATACCTGCCTGATGAGAGACATCGCCTTGAGGTGTATAAAATGCAAAGTGAAATAGGGTGAACATGGCTATTTATTGATGAATTAAATTAGGTTTTTTTGTCTTATTTTCTATACAACCAATTGGCCATATCTCCCCATATTTTATCCTGATCGACCAAGTCATATTAGGGTCAAGGATCATTCAATATTTTGAATGCTTCATTTATTTTTATTTTCTTTTATTTATTCTTTTTTTATAAATTAAATACCTATGTTTATATAATATTTATGAGTCAATTATTGAGTGTTATTCTGTACAATTTAATGCTATTTACATGTATTTAATTGGGGATTTAAGGCCAAAATGAAAGAATAATGGTGATGAAATGGAGATTCGTCACCTCATATACTTGTCTTTGCTAATCCCTAGCAAACTATTATGAAAATGGGTGCGTAAAAATAAAATAAAGAAAAATAAAAAGAAAGAACTTGGAATGATTTTGATTCTTAAACTTTCTTAATAAAAATAATATTTGGAGTTCAGTTAAAACCTTATTGTGACTCAACGACCCTTAAGTTCCATGCTCCTCAACTCAGTTCAATCCAACAGCCTGGTCAGAACCATCTTTTGGTTGCAGGGTTGGGCAGGGTTGGGTTGGGCAGGGAAGATCGTGCAGGTGACAGAGGGTCAATGCACGATGGGTGCTGGTTGGTCTACGTGGACCTATCACAAAAATCATGGGATTAAACTCTTAATTAATTAGTTTAAAATAACAAATGATTTTATTAAATAAAAATCAAAACAAGAAAAACGTTTCTTATTTTGTATTCTATTTTTAAGATATTTTTATTTATTTTTTATAATACCATTTGTTAGTTAATATTATTTACATGTATATACATATGTATTTGTACCTATATTTCAAGTAGTTTATTTTTATTATGTATTTTTAATTTCATCAATGTATATGCATATTTTATATATTTATAATATATTTAAATATGTAAATATACAACATAGGTATATAATACTTATATAATTTAATAGATTATTTATTTTTATGCATTTTAATGCTTTTATTTTATGTTTATGTTTTTAATATATTTTAGATTATATTTACACGTATTTAAAAATATAAGAAGGTAAAAAAATAAAATAATATAATGAATAAAATATACATGCGTATGGGACAATAGGGACTCGAAAGCTGACTTTTGCATCTTAACTCTATTTTGAATGAAACCACCTTCATTGGATAGATAATTTATTTTTATGAACAATAAAGGTAAGTTTGATGGATTTTTTATTCTTATGAAGGATATACGTGTATGTGAAGTTTTGTTTGCGACCTTTTCTTTTGTGTGTCCCAATCACATCGTATATTATTTTTATGTGCAATTATTTTTGTATTTTCCTTTGTATTTTTATGTACAAGTTTCATGTTGAGGGTTTCACAACATATGAATAGAGGTCAGGTTGAAAGGCCAGGCAGGTGCTCTCCCTGGTTGGGAGAAAGCGGCACAGGTCGGGGGGTAGCGACTATTTATTAAAAACACAGGACTCTGCTAAGTGGTAAGTATGATTGGCGGGTGCGGGACTGGAAGGAGCTTATACCTGCCCTGATGAGAGACATCGCCTTGAGGTGTATAAAATGCAAAATGAAATAGGGTGAACATGGCTATTTATTGATGAATTAAATTATGTTTTTTTGTCTTATTTTCTATACAGCCAATTGGCCATATCTCCCCATATTTTATCCTGATCGACCAAGTCAATATTGAATCGGTATTAGGGTCAAGGATCATTCAATATTTTGAATGCTTCATTTATTTTTCTTTTCTTTTCTTTATTCTTTTTTTAGAATTAAATACCTATGTTTATATAATATTTATGAGTCAATTATTGAGTGTTATTCTGTACAATTTAATGCTATTTACATGTATTTAATTGGGGATTTAAGGCCAAAATGAAAGAATAATGGTGATGAAATGGAGATTCGTCACCTCATATACTTGTCTTTGCTGATCCCTAGCAAACTATTATGAAAATGGGTGCGTAAAAAGAAAATAAAGAAAAATAAAAAGAAAGAACTTGGAATGATTTTGATTCTTAAACTTTCTTAATAAAAATAATATTTGAAATTTAGTTAAAACCTTTAGATTACTAGTATGTTGGGAACCACATTCTGGTTAGGAATTGTGACTCAACGACCCTTAAGTTCCATGCTCCTCAACTCAGTTCAATCCAACAGCTTGGTCAGAACCATCTTTTGGTTGCAGGGTTGGACATGGTTGGGTTGGGTTGGGTTGGGTTGGGCTGGGTGAATAGTAATCTGTGAGGAGGAAGTACCCTTGTGAATAGTAACCGGGGTTGGGCCAACCCTACCCGACCCTGCAACCAAACAGGTTAGGTGTATAATTGTATAACCTTGAAATGGTTAGGACCATCCTTTCATACTTGAAAATGCCTTGTACTATACTCTATTCAGTATAAAGAATATTTGAAAATGACTTTCAAATCTTATACGATTGAAGTTTATGTTCTTCGAAGCCTCGAAATCCATCTACTTCTAGGAGGGCCATAGAATTCCAACCAACTATTCCAATTTAGAACTCAAAATTAAGATTTTTATGCATAAACTCATTTTGAATGCTTAATAAATTTGCAAAATAGTTTTACTAAATGCACGAAAATGTGTCGAGATAGATTTTCGGATAAGAATTGAGGTGGAGCAAAGTTTTTCCATTTGACTTTTCTCTCATTTTTTATAATATCCTTTTATCGAATAAGTGATATTTTTTTTTCTTATTGCCGAATTCATGGATAGAACGTACACGATGGATAAGGATATGATCCGTCTAAACAACAGACTAACAAGCGGATAAGGCAGTGGCTGGGAAGTCGAATAAAAAAAACAGGCAGCAAGGAGGAGAAACTCGTACCTCGAAACCGTGAGAAACGAGGTCCCTGCAATGAGCTCTATGCGATGGTGTATTTTTCTTTGTGATCGGACCACTCCAATGACTCTGACGGCGGTCCAATGGCTCTGCGGCGATCTCAAGGGCGGAGCTTCAATGAACCAAGCTTGAAAAATGGGGGTCTGGTCTGAGGTGACCCTAGTTCAGCTCTTTATATATCCGAGTTCATTTAATCGGATTAGGATCCATTTACTGACCCATGATCGTAAACGACTGCAACTCATCCGTTTAATGTTAGATTTCAATGTCCTTGGTACCATTAGAAATGTCTCGATGAGTACTACACAATAGATTTCATGGCTAAATTTTGACAACGGATCAAGTTTGAAATATAAATATAAGTGAAGGCATGCATATAAGAGCCGGACCGAAATTCGTATCTCGTGTTGTATTGAGATCATATTTGTATGTGTGTCTGATACCTATAATGTATTTTATATTCTAACACATATATTAGTCTCAGGGTCTCACAATTATATACGAGATGTGTCGGAATAGAAGCATCTTGTACTTGACATGATCTACGTAAATGACAGAGATGAAAAGACTTTGTCGCTTGGGAAGTTTAATAGACGTTGTTCTATCATAGGTTTGGAGCCTTCCCAGATCATCAATAGGAAAAAAAATTGTTGGATATGTTTTCTTACTTGTTGGAACCTAACCTTTATGTAGGACATTGGTGGTCCAAATTAAAAAAAAAGGACAAATCAACTACAAATTGGAGAAGGAAATCAATTACCATCTATAAATAGGAGTCTTCTATGCGGGAAGTATGACTTTATCCTTCCTTATTTTCTCATCTCCATGAAATATAAATAGAGGACATGAGGTGTATACCAACGCATCCCAGCACATGCTCTTATTGCATAATAAGGAAAAAAAGAAAGCAAGGGAGAAAAAAGAAGGTTTGTGGCCACAACAAAGTTTGTAAGGAGCAATCTTTGTAATTCTTCATATTGTCCCCTACAGTTTAATAGCAGATATATCTACTTCGTGATATTTCTCTTCTCTACGATTCTTCATTTTGTTGCACATGTATTATTTTCCATTGTTTTGAGTGTTTGTAGTACTATATAAAGGGTCTTCTTTTTGTAAACTCCTTATGGGAGATTGATTTTATTATAGTTCTTGTTTTGTGTTGCAATCAACCTCGTGTGTTTTCCCTTCAAATTGATGATTTTCCATGTTAAAAATTCTCTGAGCATATGAGAAATGAGAAAGAATTTTTTTTGGAACTTTTTACCATAACCATGCTTGATATAAGACATGATCCTCTTACAAACTTTGGTATATTTTCACATTTCAAGTCATTCGGAGAATTTGTTTCCAACAACAGCCTATCTTTCATTGATTGAGGTGACGACTAATAAAGTTCTTGTTGTGTTTAGTGGACTGCCTGCAATTCTGTCCTCATTTTAACCTTTCTATTCTATTGCACTCGATGATTCCCTTATCACTGATTATGATGACTATTTATCTTCCTTTTGGTGATTTTTCTGCAACTTACGATGAGTTGGCAATTGTTGTGAGATTAATGGTGGTTGTTGTGAGATAAATGTAGATATTAAGTGAATTATTTTAAGGACGGAGAAAAACAGGAATAATAGATATTGTACATTTCAAGGACACGTGGTAGGACAAATTATTAAGATGACTTAAAATTACCTCGGGATGAGGTTTACTCGCAAGGTTCTTTCACTTACGCAGCCGTAATGTTCAGGTAAATATTAGTGGCAACTGCTTGAAGATTAAGTGTAACAGAATGGGTAGTACGGATGTCGGAAGTAGGAAGGATTAAGTCGCACTACCAAACTGTTACATAATGATGCATGATAATCAATGAGCATACAAAAATTATTCTCAAAAGGTGTTGAGACACGATCTGGTATCAATTCTTCTCTAATATCAGTTGATGGGAACACGACGTGCCGGTATCGTCTCCTCGCGACACTGATTGTTGGGGATACAAACCTCCTTGGACGGATGCAGATGTTCAATCACCCACCACCACGGAAACATATGAAAGAAAGAATAAGCAGATTGTAAAATTTTCCATTTTTTATTAGACAAAATATGAATATTGATACCTGGGTCAATATGCATATTGGTACCAAGATTAATAAAAATATGCTACATTTGAGGAAAAATATGAATTCTTGTGATTTGTATCCAAGGTTCAGTTAATTAAAAAATAAAAACAAAAATTAGATTATAAAATCATGAAGCATAATTTTTTGAGAAGAAATATCACTCTAATTAGAACGAGTACAGCTCTGTCCCCTCACTCTCTCATCTCTTTTATCTCTCTTCTCTCTCTCCCCTTTCTCTAGGGGTTACATTGTTCTTGTGGTGGTGTTGAGGGCCTGAGGCACTACCTCTCACACCCTCTATATATAGCTCAGTTACAACCTTATAGTCCTATTCTCAATATGGCTATAAATAGAATACAACTCAACTACTATTAGGAATACCCCCTCTTTAGGATTCCTAATCCCAATCGACTCTAATCCTAATAATCTCCCCCTTGAGTTTAATTCCATCACGATCTCTTCACCGTTTTGTGTCTGCACTGGGTCATCCTCGTCATCTACAAGTCTCATTAACAGGAACTCACCGCCTCTGGATGATGCACCCATCGCTGAGTGTCCTCGATATGCCGCTTTGCACGATCTCCTACTGGCCGCCATAGCAGAATTCTTCGATATCTCTTACCGATTTTTCCAAAAGACCATCATATCACGGCTTCTAAGGATCATGTCAACTAATGCATCAGTATATATCCACTCATGGACATCGAACCTCGCTCTGATCCATAACGTCATGTCCCTTTAACAACTCTGAAAATCCTAATACGGCTCTAATCATTAGTTAATACATCAATGTTATTTCGATACCCATAATTATAAGTGTCTTATAATCATTTATAGGTAATAGTTCACGGGAGTTTCTTGTATTTCAGTATTTAAAATAAACCATCATTAATCAATATCTTGATATCATGGAATTTGTCTTACACTTGATTAAAAAGGATTGTTACAATCTAATTATATAAATCTATACACTTTTATATAATATAAGAATGTATATAACATTAATATAAGATTACATAACAAATACTATTGACATCAACTGACATTGATATTGATGCTAATGTAAAGCTAATACCTTTTAACATTAACCAAGACTGGTAATACAAATCCATGAAGAGTGTCAATAAGTTATTATTTTCTTTATTTTCAACGACAATGCACTTAGCATTGACCAAACAATTTAGTGCAAACAATTTAGTGCTTCCAGTTACAAAATCTGGTTACATGATTTTGAGTTTTATCACAAGTAATATCTATTTCTTAGAACTTTACAGGGTATACAACATAACACCCATAAGCTATCTATACCATCGATCCTAAATAACAAGTTAACAATATAGATTCATATCTTCTCCTTGTTGGTGTTGTTTGCTAGATAAACATTCACAATGAATCCCTCAATTGCTCGTAATTTCTATTATCAGATGTAGCATCCATTCGATGCTCGCAAGATTATTGTTATTAGAGAGACAAAAAGGCCTAAAAAATTTCTTTTCATGAAGACAAACTAAAGTTGAACAAAGTATAAAACTCATGTTACCCGAAACAGATTCAATGATATTGAATGG
Organism: Ottelia alismoides; assembly: GCA_037367405.1. Classification (NCBI taxonomy): domain Eukaryota; kingdom Viridiplantae; phylum Streptophyta; class Magnoliopsida; order Alismatales; family Hydrocharitaceae; genus Ottelia; species Ottelia alismoides. The sequence continues at coordinate 246,651 of JAZKJV010006346.1, read as the reverse complement.
GATAAAAACTCCCTTTTGAATCACATATGCATAAAGTTTTAAAAAGGATCCAAAGACATATGACTTTCCTTATCCTTCTTTTTTTTCCGAAAAAAATGATAAAGGCATATATCTCATTAACCTCGTCATTATCTATAACTGTTGATAACGAAGAAAGAATCAGCTCATAAATTCTCATCTTGCATGTAAGCCGTTCATAATATTCTCACATGTTCATCGCGCACATTTGGAGGTGTTATTCTAGGTATAGGGTCCGTACTCATATGTATTTTCCTAGGAATAGAATCTGACATATGTACTTAGATATCTTATCCAAAATCAACTCATTGTGTATACGAATTGTCCTATGAACCGAGTCGATACATTTTTAGATCGTATTTCGGATTTGATCTTTTTTCTGTATGTCATCTCAAATCGATACGTACATTCCAAGGTCAATTCTAAATCGACTTGATGTATATATGTAATAACCTATAATCGACATATACCTAGAGTCATAATCCGACACCCCGAGCCACGTTCGCTCGGTCGCAACTTCGTTCACATCGTCAAACCCCGTGCTCTCTCGACCCTTCGTTAATGAAGAAGGATCCCTGTAAGGTAACTCTATCGTTACCTTCATCTCTCGTCCTCTCTCTTGAAGGACTTATGATCTTTTTAATGGTTGTCAATGAAGAGAACTAATGGGTAGTTAAATCCATTTAATTAGCAAATAAATAATACAATGATAGTGATGTATGGATGTATGGAAATTTGATAAGAGATTTGATTTATTTTTTTTAAAAGTCTCGACCGTTACACTATGATGTAGAATAATATAGTATTTTTGGCTTGTATGCGAATGTCGCAATAGTCACCGAAATATTCATGTGATTTTTCAAAACTAGGCCCGTTTGATCTCATACCCGGAGCTCCAACCATGCATTCCTGGATTGGGATTGCTTGTATTGACTCTGTAATTTCTTTGGTATAATATTTTTTAACCATGTTCAAATAAACCTATTAACATAAAAAATACATTATAAATTTAATATAACATATAATAAATGTCATACCACATCACAATTATCATTCAACCCTCCCGACCTTCCAAACGACTACTATTCAAAGGAGGGTACCCCATCCCACCCCAACTCAGTAACCAAATAGACTAGGTAAAGATAACTTTTAAATATTGGAAATCATAATATAATCGTCATCATCGCCTTATTCAACAATCTTAGCTTACAGGTCATGGTGTAGAAAAAGGAAAGCGTCCTTGTCAATCATTTAAATAATAAAATTCCAAGAGCTTCATTAGATCCTCACGCATACATACGTATGCACCCACCTCCCTACAATTGTTGCTTAAACCTCCAACGCATCTTATCCCTTCCCTCATGGAACTCACCTGTGATCCTTCGCATCTTCTCATCAACAATTCCGACTCCTCACCAAATGATGGCCTTTTCTGCTCCTCTCCGCCGACCGATATATCAATTGACGTCGCGCTCACATTTGACATTGTCAACTCTAATCTAGCTAGCATCTTTCCACCATCTCCGCTGCTAAGCTTCGGCGACCAATGCGGCGATATATTTACGGACAAAATGATCGGTGCGGAGGAGGGAGAGGAGTCTATAAGGAATTCGCATAAGCGTCCACATTATACGGTATTCTTTCTGTTTCATTGTTGCTTCGAGAAGAGGTAGGATGCTAACTAAGGTCTTCAAACTCTTCTTCCAGGTTGAAGCCGATGAGGTGAAGGAGGAAGTAAAGAGGCATCGACGTGCCAACAGCATTCCTGCAGGGAAGAGGGCAACCGTAAAGCATCCGAAGCCTGCGCGTCCTCAAAGCATTGCCGCAAAGGTATCGATTCCCACAAAAATAAAGAGGAAAAGGATGCACACATAAAAATATTTATTCAAAATCGGAATAACCTTTTATCAGTTATATTCTACAGATTCTGACGTCGGTATGCATATTCGTGGATGTTATAATAATTTATATTCTATATCATAAACACTACAATAAATGGTTTATAACATCTCGTGTTGAGATCTCTGGAACTGTTATCAGTAAAATTAACTAAGACAACATGTTGAGTTCGAGCTCAACTGAACTTGTTGGCAACCACTCAAAGTACTTGAATCACAATCAAATTGTAGTTCCCAACTCTTATAGCTTACAATCACACTCTTTGGATTTTAGATGTTGGATTATATTTGGGTGTTACAATATTCTCTAAGGCCCTGTTCGTTTGGGGTATAAGGAGGAATGGAATAAGGAGAATAAGCCCCCAACACGCTTCCCCGTGGTACGACTATTCCCCATTATTTCATCTTATTTCACTCTTATTCATATCTTTATCACACCTTATCTACCTTTATTTCAACTTATTCTCCTTATTCTTATCCTCCAGCCGAACGGAGAATAGACCCTTATTCCCCATCCTTATTCCTGCTTATTCTCCTACTGAACGGGCCCTAATTATATTCTTAGTGTCCTTGTTGCGATCGATATGACACATATTTATTCGAAGTGATAGTGGCGGAATTACACGTTTAGGGATTATGTTTCTGTGCGTAGCCATTTTCTACTATCATAGGGAACTTTCTATAATACAATTAAAAGGTCTCGACTTAGGTTCACGGACTATTATCGATGAAAATTATAACAACTTGCTGCGCTCAAATCGAATTAGACATGTTAACTATAATCCAAAATACTTAAGCTCAACTTATCAAGTAGTTATTCTCCATTGTTTTAACACACACTTACATTTTTTGAATTTTATATACTAGACTATATGCAGGGTGTTTTAGTGAGTCTATAACGATGTTTTTTTTACATATACCACTATATCATCCGATTTAGTATAGTGACGATATTTGAAACGCCTAAAAAAATTTATATATGAAGTTAGCGATAGATATTATATCCAGTCGATGTAGCAACCCTTATACTTAATATTTGTTCAAATTTTAGATATCGCTAATTTCTGAAATATAATTTAAAAAATGATTAAGATTTTTTTACAAATAACAAGAAATAATCGTTGTAATATTGATCCACCTAATGACATAAAAACATATATTACATTTGCCACTAATTTGTAAGCGTAGAAAATATATTGTCACGAGTGATATCGTAATATTATATACTCAATATCAAATTCTATAGTGACAAAATTCAAAATAAGCACACTTTTTGTAATAATGATATTTGATATTTTATTATTTTTTCCTTTCACGTGTAAGCGATACAATATATATATATATATATATATATTAGTTAATATATAATATATTTTCTTATTTTCGATTCTATCTTAATACGTGTAATGTAAATATTTATTCTTACACCCGTGACATCAAAAAATATACAATAGATGAGAAAATGCTTGTCGACATTGACTTTTGTAATTCAGGAAAGGCCACATTATTTTGCCTTGTTCAATCAATGAGATAGACACACACGTTTGATCTTAATCATACATAACATATCTTCACCTTATATTTATATTATCTGATGGACGACTAGAAATATAAAAGCTATCTATCTGTTATTGGTTTGTTTGAATTAGAAACGACGGGAGAGGATCAGCCAAAAGCTAAGGATATTGCAAAATCTAGTGCCCAACTGCGAAAAGGTTAGTTCCTCGCACAAGGAAGGCTCCCGATTTCTTTATCTATCTATTTTTGTTTCACGCCTGAAATATTTTCAATGAGAAATTCGATTCTTCCTATTAGAAATAAAAAGCGGAAGTCTCAAGCATGTTTTAGTTACTAAAATGTTCATGACAAATTTGAGCAGGAAAACTTGCTTGCATTGTTTAATAATAAAGATTGTTTAGCATTGAGATGGACCCTCCATAATGTTGAGAACCCCTACAGGTCGCAACCTCCCGTAAAGATTCCTGGTGAAAGTATTTTGTCTTCGGACACAGATCATCTGCTATGGTGTTGTCCCTACCGTGAATAGTGTGTTTATGGGGCAGGTACCCGACCCATTCAGTCATGACCCGATCCGACCCATCTTTTTTGGGTCAACGGGTCAACCCAATCCATTCAACGGGTACCGAACTATTAGAATGGGTTACGGGGGTACCCGTGGGTACCCGTAAAATGATTCAACAAATACTCATGAGAAGTAACTTACAAAAGTTGTAATAATATCCAAACTTGTTTCAAATTAGAAAGCATTAATTATGAAATCAAAAGAGATGCGATGGGAGATGTTCTTTTCTGCTTTCTGCTTGGTGTAAGAATTTGTTGAGGTTGAAAGGTGGCAAGAAGAGATACACAAATCGGACACTACAAGGAAAACGAGTTGTGGCTACGGAATCATACCCACAGATATGGGGTTTGTGGCCACAGAATTGGGTTCTGGCCATGGCACGTCGTGGCCAGTAGCCGTAGCTACAAGTCTCGTCGCGAGAGTTCTCTAGCTACGAATATGTCGTGGCCACTACAAGTGACCACAGAACTTATCGTGGCCACAACTTTTATATGAAGACTTTGGTCCCGGATCGTGGCTACTAGAAACTAGTGACCACGGAATTATCGTGGCCACAAGTTTTCGTAGCCACATTGCGTGGCCACAACTCATTTTTCTTGTAGTGGGATTACATGGATGAAATTATATGCGGAGTAGAAATATCTAGGTAGCCGGATCGTGAATGGAGCCATAAGATAACCCGTGATCGAGGTAGTCCTCTACTTGGAAGGAAATGTTGCCGATGTACGAAGATTGGAGGGAAGCATAACCGGCGATGTTTTGTCGTGGTTTGTGCGAAGGTGAGTTGATAATGGGGTGATACATGTGCGGAGGAGGCACTGCCGGCGGAGCCGAGATCGCTAGCAGCAGGTCGTGTATGGATGGAGCTGATAGTGGAGCCATGACGGGGGTGGCAATGAGGTCCTAGACGCAGAAGCGGTGCGGGGTGTGAGACCGAGACAAAGGTCCGAGAAGGCTGTGCATTACTTCAAGGAGTCGGTCGTGGGTGGTCACTCGGTATTGGGCGCGAGACCGAGACGGAACTGGCATTTTCCCTTCAAAATCATAATCAAGTTTATGAGAAAAATGAGGAAAATAGACATAATCAAATATCTAAATATAATCATAAATAAAACGACAAAGGAAAATACCAAACACACGTACGTTAAAATACCAAACACAAGTACTTGATGGAATCACGATCCACCTGTAAACTTATGGGTCAAATTTGCTATTATTTGCAGCACGTACTGGATGGATTCATGACTTCCAACCAAATTGCAAATTTTCATGCAGCTTCCAGCCAAAATTGCAAGACCTATAAGACTACAACTCCACTCCCCGCTACCAACCGGGTACTCGATTATACCCACGGGTCTTCCACCGGCTCATCCAGTTTAGCGGACTAACAACTTACGGGTACCCGACCCGGATATTTTTCTCACAGGTACCTGTAAAATCCGGGTCAGTATGATTGGGTTGGGGCGGGTACCCATTTGATCCTACTGTTTGAACACTCCTAACTAGGACGGCATGAGCCGCTCGATCTTGATGGGGCGGTTCACACGATTTTACACGGTAAAAGCCCACAAAAAATGCAAAATCATGTGAACCGTTCGATCACGACTACTGCAGAATCTGTTGTATTTCAGCCTACAGCAGATGATCCTCTCTGTTTTGCCTTCAAGTAATTGGCCAACAATGAGTCCTCAACTTTTAAGCAGTATCCATAACTTTCTTAATTACAAGCAAAGAACATAGTCCAAGACCCCCTCTTACAGCTCCTTGGGAAGGCAAAATATCACAAGGGATTTCATCTGTCTTATAGTCCTACAAGAAATCAGAGAACATTTAGTCAGTGAGAGAAATAGTAGCTTATGGAAAGACAATAGCTCCCATATAATATAGGGGCTCGTTTGGTAACCGGGTTACCCCCGGCTGCCCCGGGGTAACCCGGTCTACCCCCTTCTTTTCATGGAAGGAAATTTTATCACAAATCATAGTGACATCACATCACATTCTTTATTCCAATCCCCTTCAACCCTCATAACCATTCCAAACAGCTACTATTCCAATCAGATTATCCCAATCCATCCCAACCCAGCAACCAAACAGGTTACCCCAACCCACCCCAACCCAGCAACCAAACAGACCCTAGGAGTCAACCACTAATGACCAAGTTAAGCAACTAAAGTATTCCTGCCATGGATAAGGTCTTCGCTTTCAAGTCACACCATACATTGCCATGAACTTCACCTCAAGATTCTGGACTGCTCTATCTTCCCTATATGAAATCAAAGAGAGAGGCTCATATAGGAAGTTAGACGTGGTTCACTATGGAGCCCAGCTGCAAGATAGTGAGCACCTCGACCATAATTATTTTTTAGAGGTATTTATATACAAATAGAATAGAGGACTTCATAAAATGCTGACATAATACTCTTGATAGCCCTCAAGGAGCTATTGGAGCATCTACAAAGAATAACAAGTCATCCCTGTAAACGAAATATGTGGGGGCAGTGGCCACACTACATGAAAATGTAGTAAATTCAACTATGCATTTGCTTGCATACTAGTCCCAACATGTTACTAAAGTGGTCGCATGTTCCAGTTGCATCTATTAAAAATCGTTAATACTATAGTCGTAAACATAATGGTTGCATTTAAGTATGCGACTATGTAATGCATGCATTGTCGTCCCAACCTAAACACTTGCGATAACATTGTGCTCGGTTTTTAGTTGCATATTAATCGGACCATCTAGTCCCGTGCACTCTTATGATTACGACCACGACCAGACCACTTGTACACTTTTTAGTCCTACCCGTGTGACCACAGTGTGCTCCGTCAGTGGTCGCAATATTATCAGTACATAGCCATTGAATTGGAATGGGTCTCCTTGATCGTCGGAGAATTCTGGCCCGCAACATATCTCATTAACTATAAATTGCTCCATCTCTCTGAAGAGCCAAACAAAGAACATTGTGGGAATAGGCACATGCAGATCATTGAAGATGGGTCTCACTCACAAGGACCTGAAATTGGGTTCTCTCTTTCATAGGAACCTCAAAAGGATCTCATACCGTAGTTCACAATCATTGCTTCACTTATCACTGATGCGACTACTCAAACTTCTTTGTTATTTCAACAAATACCCCACACTATATAAATCAAGCAAAATAGTGTGAATCAAAATTTATTATACCCTACTAAAAATGTATAGTGACAAGCAAGTAAGGGTCAAAGTAATGGTGTAGAGAAATGCAAGATAAAAAGAAATCAAGCCCAATTTATCTCTCAAACAGTTAGTCAAAATAGAGTTTTGGTGGGTTTTAAATTTTATTTTTGTTTTATATTTTTGTATTTTGTTTTCAATTTCGTATTTTTATATTTCTTTTTATATTTTAAGATTTTTATATTTTTTCTTCTAAAAATACAATATAGGATATATAATACTATACATACAATATAAGCTAATATAAACAAGAAATAAAATACAATATAAACACTAATAAAAAGAGTTAAAATACAAGAAATAAAATATTTTTGGGTTTTAAATATTCTTACTATTTTTATGTTTTTAGTTAATTTTGCTAAATTTTGTATATTTTTAAAGTTTAAAATATCGCAAATCAGAGATTTAATAAATGGATGAAAATTAAAATAGAAACATAAGTACAAAGTTTTCCAAATCAATTTTAATATATAGATAATAATATAGGGAAATTATAAAAAGAAAATTGTATTTTTGGAATTTCTAGAAATTTTATATATTTTTATAAATATTTTTGGGGCTTTTTAATTTTTAGGTATTTCTTTTTCTATTTTAGTTTTTTCAAGTCTTGGAGTTGCAAAATAAATGAATAAACATAAAAAATAGTTTTTTTGGAATTTTTCAAAAAGATTTTATATTTTTTGATATTTTATAAGTCAAAAAAGGAATAAAAAAACTCTAAATGATTTTTAATAAATAATAAAAATGCCTAAATGTAAAAAGCAAAATTGTAGCTTGAAACTACACTACATCAGACACCTAAGTCCATTTTTTGGGAATTTATTGAGCACAACAACTATTTTTAATAAATCAAGAAAATGCACAAAAAAATACTAAACTAGCAGGGGAATATGTGTAAATAAAATAAAGTCCTAGGGTGAAACTGTAATCTCTCGAAAAATATACAACTGTTATTTCAAAATTTCTGACCAATCACAAATAAAATAAACTTGTAAGGGTTTCAATGCAATTTCACCATAGTTTATCGGCTGTGTTGGCAACGGATTAATGCAAGGTACATTTCGCAAATATTACAAAGCTATTAAAATAACAAATGAATGATTAAGTCTAAATTATTAAATACAAATAGGTGCTGGGTTTAGTATGCAAAATACCCAACACTACACGCGAGTTGACGACAGGATGGAGCTCACTTGGACACGTTGCTACAGATGGACGGAGGATGACGCTTTGTGAACAACGACCAAGACTAGATCACCTTAGAGGATCTGATAGCTTAGCGGGGAGATAATCTGACGGTAGTTGCTCCTCACGAAGAACGGGAAAAGGTGTAACGATGTTGGAGGGCTCTGGATGAACGTCGAAGAACTCGTGTGAGGAGAGTTTGGATCAGCAAAAGCTCGAGGTTGCATTATCCTTCCCCTCTCTTGATTTCTCCAAGAGAGTCCTGGTGTTCTCCAGCACCTGTAGAAGGTCTCAAAATGGTGTAGAAGGGTCTCGATCAGTCGAGCGAACCACTTGGACCTAGGGGTTCTCCTGGGGTTTAATGTCCTCAAAGGGGCTCCCTTTTCAGTTCTTTCCTACATGAGGCGGCTTGCGTTTAAAATGCAAAGCTCCGACGAGCTTCATATGGGTCAGGGGAGCAAAGGGTGCGTGGAATGGCATCCCTTCGGTGAGCGACAGAGTTGGAGGGATGAGTTCCTTGATCTGTGTGGGATCAGGAGGAATAAAGCGGTGTCGGGCGTTAAGAAGGGGAAGGGGAAGCTAGTGGAGGCGTTAGACATAACAGAGAAGTACGAGACTGGGCGGAAACATGCGGTGGAGTTGGAGCTCAACCGTTCGAAGGGATTGATAAAATGCGGTGAAGCAGATCAAAGCGTACATAACTAGAACTACTCCTAAACTACTATGAACCTAAGGAATAAAAAGAACTAAGGAGATAGAATATTACCATCGATGCATGATCGGAAGCATAATCTCCGACAAGGTTGATGGCGAGAAACAGACCAACCTCGACTCAATGCCTATACGCTTCGCAAAAGGATCGAGATGCTTCCTGTTATCACCAGGAAGGAGACTTGGAGTTTAAACTTAGGGTTTGAGGGCAAAAGAGGGACTAAAATCGAATTTTGGGGCAATGAACGAGCTCCAAAGAACGATGGAGATCATGAACGCGAGTGATCCAATCCTCGAGGTGACGCTTGGGTGTGAATCACCAGAGATCGAGGAGAAAAAGATCCAAAAGAATCAAGGTGAAAGGATGAAAGGGTCGATCCACAAAAATCGATGAAGATCGGGTCAAAATGAGGTTGTCAGAGCTAAGGGAAGTAGGTTAGGAAGTTGACTTACAATCAACAAGCCAGGAGCACTGGTTGGTCCACGTGGACCAACTAGAAAAAAACTAGCCCGAAAAGAATTGGAAATTCAATAATAAATATAAAATGATTTTATTAATTTTAAGTAATAAAATAAATCTGTTCATTATTTTTTTAGTATTTTAATATGATTTTTATTTATGTTTTTGAGGTGTTTAATTACAAGTTACTTTTTAGGGTTCCACTTACAGGTATATTTATCTGTAATTTTGTATATTTTATTTTTATTTTTATTTTGTATTTTTAATTTTATTAGTTTCTTTTATTGTTTATATAATTATTACTTTTTTATATATATAAATATATTTTTATTGTAATTTTCTGATATGATATATACACTTAAACAAACAGAGTTATAAAATACATCGGTATAAGTATTGTATATTCATTTGTGTATTTTATATAAATTTTTTAATTTAGTTTAATTTACGGTTTTATTTTAGTTTTAATATGTACATATATTATAAATAACATTTACAAAATTATAAAAATATAAAATTATAAAAATAATAAAAATAGATAAAAAAATAATATTTTATTCGGGTATATTATACAAAAGGGGTCACAATCCTAACTTTCACACCTTAATTCAAAAAATACGAAACCACCTTCTTTAAATAACTTATTAAAAGTTACACATAATTAAAGTTATTTTGATATATTTTGAGTTTCTATTTGAGACATATGGGTCTAGGACGTTGGGATTTTGGATTCGTATTCAGGGTATAACTTTTAGACTGTATATTATTTTTCTATGAAATCAATTTTGCATTTTCCCTATATTATTATCTACAATTTTATTGTAGAAAGTTTCCTTATTTGAGGTATTAAAAGTAGAAAAAAATGAGTCCCAAAAATGCATAATGAATTAAGAAATGAGTTTTTATTGTGTTATTGATCCTTATACCCCTATTATATTCCTTGTCGATCTAGTCATCAAGGTGCCTAGGTCTCAGGATTTTGGGGTAATAAAATACCTTTGATATTTTATTCTTTTTCTCTTCTTTTCTTAATTCTATAATTTTGATATTAAAAATAATATTTTATACAATATTTATACAACAATGGATGGATGTTAATTTGTATAAATTAATGATATTTGCATGCATTAGGTAGGGTTTTTAAGGCCAAAATGATAGAATATAGGTGATGAAATGGAGATTCATAACTTACTCGTGGAAGCTTTATTCTTTTCCTTCATTGTTGCAGAAGGCTGCAACGTCCTGCCGCTCTTGATAGTAACAACATTAGATAAAAGCATACCATGAATATCTGACTATGCAGGGTTGGATTAGACATAACAAACTACCCGCTATCACTTTTGGAAATTCTTGGGATTTTCCTCCACCTGGGTCAGAATAGGGGTCTTGGCAGCGGTGAGGTCATCAATCTTCTGACTCATCTCTACGAGGTTCTTGACTTGATGAGCCAAGCAGTACAAGGCAGGGTTCATAGGAGTGGCCTCTAATGATTCAACATGCTGGCCACCTTGATACTATGAATGGTGATAAGGTAGCGGGTAGGAATGCTGAGAAGGAAACTGAAAAGAAGAGTGATATTGTTGTTGATGAGGAGGAGGGTGCTGATACGGAACAACCGGGTACTGCTGATAAGGCTGGTGGGAACAGTACTCTGGTTGTTGGAACTGATTCTATCTCTAGCCCCATTAAATATGGATGAGATTGCTAGTGCTGAGGTTGTTGGTTCCCTTGGACAAATCTCCCCCTATTACTGAGGGAATAAACGAGAATTGGCAGGCTGGCCTTGCTGAGGTCCGTTTAGATGGGCCAACTACACATCGTTGGAACAAACTCCATTCACCTCCTGAATGAGAAGTGGTAGAGGAGATCATGGATCTACAAGAATCTGGGTTTCTGGATGGTAGACAACCAGTTGTTGTTGCGACTGCTGAAGAGATGATGGATCTAGGGCTTGCACGAAATAAACGTGATGAACCCCTAGCTGAGATGGACTCTGCTGAGGAGGCTGTTGCAATGCTGGCTCCTTCGTCTCAATTAGAGTCGAAGCTGATGAAGACACAGAATGGTAGGCGCTGATTGTACTTACTAACAACTCTAGCTACTTGGTAATCTGATCCAGTTTGTCCAAATTCTGGGTCATCTATTCGATCACAATGAGCTTGTCAAAGTCTTGTGATCTCTTTTCAATAATATTCACCTTGGATAGGTGGATCCTAATAATGCTCATATTTGATCACTCATCCATGTCTTACTTGTGTGAGGTTACCATATGTACTACCTTATGGTGAATCTGTAACTGACACTTGTATGCTTGAGACGATTACAGGGCAGCTTCTCTTTTCACCATTTCCTCAAAAATCTGCCACACGATATCCTCGTCCTTGTTGAAATGTGGCCCTCCACAAGCTACATCGACGAGCTCCTGACTCTCAATGGTAAATCCACCGAAGAAATGTTGGACTAGACTAGTTCGCAGGATGTCATCATGTGGCACTCTTCATGTAAATCAGTAAACTCTCCCAAGCCTCATTAATGGACTCGTGGGTGGCTTGGGTGAAGTTGGCAATGCTGGAGCGCATCTGATTTAGCCGTCCAAGAGGGTATAAATTATGTAGAAAGGTGGACTTCAGTTCCTCAGGTGGTGACGACCTTCCCCAAATGATTCATCCAATGAAGAGCCTTGTTCTGAAGGCTGAACAAGAATGCTGTCATTTTGACTACACCTAACAGGATGTTAGGGTAGTCTATGGTTCTACAGATGCACCTAGACTGCTAGAGATAGATGTATGCTTCTTCATTTCCATTCCCATGGAAGGTGGGAAGCAGAGCCTAGAGTTGAGGCTCCAACTCAAAATGGGCATGGACTGCAGGAATTTGAATTTTGTCATCTGTCTAACTCCTACGTCTCCTTGAGAGTCATCTTGGGCCACTCTCCTCTTGGTTCATCGGCTCCACCTCCACATGGTCCATCTTCTCTCTCTTCACTGTCTCCTCCTTTTGGTTGTCTCTTCTTCTCCTTAGATTGTTCAACATATCTTAAAAGGCAACATGGGTCAATGCACGATCGGTGTATGGGACTTGCTCTTGGACCTTAATCTAAATCAAATAAACACCGGACAAGTTGAGGATTCACCAACTCAACCCAAATGAAGCCGCGAAAGTTCAACTATTTTTATATTTTCAAATTTATTGGTTGTATTGCAGGTAAATCTTTTAACAAGACTTTATGATTGCTATCCCTATATGAGCGTATGTACTGTTGGGAAAGTACCCCATACTTCTTCCACCTCCTTTGTAACATGTGATCTATGTGCTTTGAGGTCCTTGATCTCATTCCTAGGTGACTACTCAACCAAATAAATAGAGTGAGGAAGTCAATAGGTGAAACTATTACTTCACTCACAAGTAAGGTACTCAGCCCAGGACAGCGAGACAAACACCCTTGCGAAGGTGTGGCCTATGCTCAATGCGTCAGACCAAGTAGAATGCTCCACACATGGAGAGAATACTGTATCTACAAGGACCTACTCGCCCACGTATGATAGAAGCGCCAATACTTCTCCAACCCAGGTGATAATCAAGGTTGCTACAGGTCAGATTTTTGGCTCTAATCCTTAGGGGGTCGCGCCTCATTCAGTCTGGAATGTATCTGAAAGCAAGGAGGGCTTCGTGAACCAAAACAAGGATGTACATTACATTTTTTATTAAGGATAAAGTGTTATTAGCAGTCCCCATATTTTAATTTTTGGGTTTTTAATTTTTTTGAGTATCTTTCAAAGCAGTCTGCCTAATAATTTTTTGTATTTTTGTTTGAGTCCTAAATGTGATATAAAATAGAGGGAGAAGACTGAAAAGCAATGCAAGTGGACACTAGAATGGAAATCTCGCTCTCGTGTCTAATGATGCATGCAAAGTACGAATACTCATAGTGCTTCCCAATGATCTCCATGCGAGCTGCAAAACATAATATATAAACATTTATTACATGAATGGTATGCAAAGCGATAAAGCATCCTAAACAATAATTACTATTATCGGGAGGAATAATATGCCAATTACTCAAACATGGATCCAAGTGTCCAGTATTGGAGACTTGCGGTTCTAAATCCAAGTAATTTACTGTTAATTATTTGACTAAGTCTAGCGAAAGAGACTATAGGTTCACGCTTTTACTAGGGCTTTGGACCTAGCTACCAAGTCAAGCAAACCTAGATATTGGAGCTCAATCACATAAAATAAATGAAAAGAAAAGCAAAAAACTCAAAACATGAGAAACAAAATAAAAGATAATGATAAACTACGAAAAATTGCGATGAGGCCCCCGGGTAAACAGACACCTGGACAATGGACCTCTTTAGTATGGCAGTGACCAAATCCAAATTATTACGAATTAATTGTATAAAAATAAAATAAAATCTCCACTATCAAAATAAAACAAAAAGAGCTAAGTGTGTCTGATTCTTCTTCTTATGCCTATGCTTCTCTCCTTCTCTCTCCCAGTCGGCTCATAAGTAGAAGAATCAACCTCCTTGTGACTCGGATATGTCCACTTCCTAGGAAGCCGCCACCGTCACTTGATCCCTCGCAAGAAAGTCAAACAAAGACAAGTGGGTAAGAACATATAAATAATTATCAAGAATACATAAATAGAAATAAAGGGAAAATAATGTGCAAGCTATATACAAAATGCTACACTATCTTTTGCTCCTCGTCAAAGGCATCATTTGATTAGCCATGAATATCTGAGGAACTATCTTGTGGTCCACACATAGAGAGATCAACAAATCGCTTTGAAGAAAGCTCTCGGAGACTCAACAATTAAATAAACCATCAACCCACAATATAAGAATCAATCAATGAAATCAACGTGTGTGTGAATGATAACTCGGATTTTGCGAGGGTCCAAAGTAGTCTACACAAGGTGAAACCACAATGTCGCTGAAGCGACCACTCACGAAACCCAGGTCAATCAACAATTAACCCACAAATAATTCAAGAAATGAAATAGTCTATGGAGTTAAAATTTATTACAACTCTACAATAAGGATGTGTATAAGAGCTTGTATGTAGAGGTCAAAACAGGGAACAAGCATGATAAATTGGGTAAATAAATGCACAAAAGTGATTGTGAAGTGTATGTCTATATGTTTTTTATGGGGTTTTTTAATTTTATTTTTGATTTTATATTTTTATGTTTTGATTTTTTATTTTAAGTTTTTTGTATTTTTATTTTTATATTTTATATTTTTATATTTTCCTTTTTTGTAATAGATAAAAGGCTATATATAGGATATATGTCAAATATAGACTATGGTAACTATAAATATTAGAAAAAATAATCAAAATGAATAAAATAAAATTTTTTTGGGTTTTAATTATTTTTTACTATTTTTATGATTTTTAAGAATTTTTTACTAATTTGTGTATATTTTTAAAGTCAAAAATACCATAAGTCAGGGCTTAAGTAAATAGATGAAATTGAAATGGAGATTAAAAATAGCAAATAATATAAAAAACTATCCAAATTAATTTTATATATAGATAATAATATAAAAAACCCCAATTTTTGGATTTTTAGGATTTTTATATATTTTTATAAAGGTTTTTAAGGTTTGTCTTTTTTTTACGTTTCCTTTAATAATTTTTAATAATTTTGGTCAGAAGTTTCAAAATATTTTCTATATTTTTATGGTTTTATATTGAAAATATGGATAAAAGGGAGGTTTTTTATTTCTAATAAATAATAAAAACTCCTAAAATTGTAAATTAAAAATAGTACGTGAAAGTACAATGCAACAAGAGTCCACAACTATTTTTTGATATTTTTTGGAGTTTAATTGCTATATAAAATAAATATAAACAACAAAGAGAAACTACACTACTAGTATTGGCATAAATATAATTAGCATAAAAGTTAAGGGCCAAAGTACAATTTCTCTAAAAATATTACACGTAAATAAAGAGTCTGTGGATTAAATAGAAATTCCTATACCACAGGGGGTCCTCTGCAAAATGCCCCCCTCCTCATGCACGTAGTGCACGTGAGGTGACGTGGCCAAGGACCTAGATGTAATAACAAAAAGTTCAAGGGGATGAATGTAACTATTACAAAATTAGTACAACTGCAGATGAATGATTAGAAATAATTTAATAATACAGAAATTGCTTGGGTGAAAAATGCAAAATACCCAAAGCTTTGGCAATTGAACGACGGGTCTTCAAGCACTTACCACATGTCTCCTATCCGATGGCCGATATCGCTTCGCCACCAACGTCTGAGATTAGATCTCAGATTGAGATCCAACGGTGAAGGCTTGGGAAGATCCGACAATGGATGGATGACCTAGGGCATCTTCTTGATCCAACGACAGAACGACTAGTTGGACGAACAAGGAAGCACCTCCGGTGAGGTGAGCTTCCCCGAGTCTGATCTCCCTCCGATGCGCCTCCTTGAAGCTCAAAAATGGGGCCCTAAGCTCCTGGGGTTGTCCTCTAGGTGCTGGCGGCTCTAGAAATCTCCAGTGATGGTCGGAGGGTGCACGCGAGGTTGTCGAGCAATGAAGCTCCAGGAACTTCGAGTTGCCTCCCAAAATGAGCTCCATCAGCAAACAAGGCTCCGGGACCTGCAAAAAAAGTTTATAGGGTCAAGAGCAAAGTGACACAACCCTGTAGCGGGGTGGTGTGGATGGTGAATGGCGCGGATGGAAGCTTGCCAGAGCAAAGCTCCAACGAATGGCGACAAGGGGGGTTAGGCGGCTCAATCGCGGAAGAAAAAGTGAGAAAGGGATCCTACGACTACGACTAAGCATAAAATGCAAGAAGAACGATCTAAAATGACCTCAAGTGGTGCTCAGCCGTGAGATGGGACCTCACGGGCAACCTTGGTTGGAGATGGTGGAAGCACGTCTAGGGTTGCGCCTGACGCCACCCCAACTGGCCGGAGGCGATCCTGTCACCACCGCCAGTCCGGAGCACAAGAGAGGAGGAGCCAAGACTGGTCCAAGGGTGTTTAAAAATCGAAGCAAAATCGGTTGTTGGCTATGTACAGGTGGTCGAGGCGGTGAGAAGATCAAGGTGTTGCGGATGCATCAATGATCCACAGCCCGAGAAAAACACTGGGCATGAATCATTGGGTATCAGGAAGGAAAGGTCGTTAAGGGCTCGACACGAGATGATGAAAGAATCGAGCCCCAAAAATCCATGAAACGAAGCAAAAATGCAGGTGTCAGAGGCTATAAACCTCAGTCAGAGAGTTGAGTGAGGTCAACGGGCGGAGAGAGTTGGTTGGTCCACGTGGACCAACCAAAAAAACTTTACCCAAAAAATTGAAAATTCAATTAAAAATAATAAATGAATTTATTAATTTTAAGTTGTAAAATAAAACATTATTATTTTTCAAAGCATTTTTTGTGATTATTATTTATTTTTAGAGCTTTGTAATTACAATTTACTTTTGAGGGGTTATATATAGATATTCATCTATGTATTTTGGTCTTTTATTTTTATATTTTATTTTGTATTTTATTAATTTATCTTATTATTTTATATAATTTGTAATTATTGTTAGGTACTTAAATATATTTTTATTAAAATTTTCTGATATAATATGTACACTTGAATAAATAGGTATATTTATTTTATAGGTATAGATATAGGTATTTTACCAATGTATTTTCTATGAAAAAATTATTTTTGTATTTTCTTTATATTTTTATTTTAGTTTTAATATATACATACATTATAAATAATATTTACAGAATAATAAAAATATAAAATTTAAAAATAATGAATAATAAATAAGTTGAGTATTTTAATCATGTAAACTATACAATAGGAGTCCAAAACTTTACTTTCACGCCTTAACTCTAAAAAATATGAAACTCCTTCATTAAATTTCTTATTAAAAGTTATATACAATAAAATGTGATTTTCATATATTTTGAGTTTTTATTTGAGAGATATGGGTATGGGAAGTTGGTATTTTGGATTCTTATTTAGATTGTATTTTATAGAAAGTATATTATTTTTGTATGAAATCAATTTTTATTTTTCAATATTTTATTATATACAACTTTCAGTTGCAAAGTTTCTTTATTTGATGTATAAAAATAGGTCCCAAAAATGAATAAAGAATGGATAAAATAAATGAGAATTTTATTGTATTTTGGCCCTTATCTCCCCCTACTTTATTCCTTTTCGACCTAGTCATCGAGATGCCTAGGTCTCATGGTTTAGGATCATAAAATATCTTCAATATTTTTTCTTTATTCTATAATTTGGCACTAACACTGTATTTTATACACTATTTATAATTCATTGTCTTTGTGGATTTTTAATTTAATTATTATTTTCAATTATATATTTTTTTATTTTTAGTTTTATCATTTTAATTTATTTTAAAGTTTAATAATTTATAAATTATGTATATATGTATATAAGAGCATCTATAAAGTAGCATAGAGTAGGATATATAATATAAGTAATATAGAGTAATATATATAATAAACATACAAAAATCAGAAAATATCTAAAGAATAGTCTTTTTTATTTTTTTGTAAAGGTTTCACAATATAAGTAGGGTATTTATAATAATTAATATTGATATAAACGATATATAATACTATTTAGGTATATATATGCTATATAGGGCAATACGATTATAAATACAATATAATATAGTCAAACAAATCAAAATAAAATATTTTTTATGTCTTTAGAATCTTTGTCTATTTTAGTATTTTTTTGAGTAATTTTACATAATGTTTTGTATTTTTAAAACCAGAAATAAAGCAAAAGAGGAACTTTATAAATAGGCCGAATTGATTTGAGATTTAAAAATAGCAAAAGAGCTCAAAATTTCTCAAAATCAATTTTGATATGTAGTAATATTTATATATAAAACATAGGATGTAAAATATTTTTTTGGATATTTTGGAAATATTTTATATTTTTTAGGGTTAGCAATGGTTCGCTAATTTTAAGAGTTTCTTTGAGATTTTTTTGTGATTTTTGTCTGGAGTTAGAAAATAAATTAATAAACTCTAGGTATTTTTTGGAATACTTAGAATGGATTTTATAATTTTTTATTTTCTAAGTCAAACTGGGAGTAAAATAACTCTTTTTATTTTTAAATAAAAATTAAATTCAAACATAATGGCAAATGAAATATGTGGCATGAACAAGCAGCCAATCATGCAAGTACATATTTTTGCAAAATTTTGAGAGAACATGAGCTATTTTTAATAAAAAGGAATATATAAATAAAAATAAATTAAACTAGCAAGGATATATTTGCAAATAAAATATATTCAAGATTATATTATTGACATTTTAATGAGAAATGAATATAGGAGGAATTATATATAACTTGTAAATGGGGGATGGGAAAACATTATATAATTCTTATAAATTCCTATATTTAGGGATATTTACATCCATAACCCTAAGTAATTTCATAATTAATTATATGCATAACCCTAGATAATCACAAATTACACCCAGGACTCTGAATAGTGCTTAACTCTTACACCCATAACCCATGTTAACTTCCATCTATTGTATTTATCATGTTCTATTATAATTGTATAATATATAATAAGTATTTATTGGGAGATAGGAGAGCCTAGTCCTCGGATCAATTTTATTGTGGTGTGCCTTTGGTAAATTTGTTGTGGTTACGTATCTTGCAATACATTCTGTAAGCTGATGTTTAGTTACATAAGATAATGGGACTAAGTTCAATATTCTACTTTTTTTTCACATTCTATAAACTAAATTGATGTTTAGTTATATATTATAAGGGAATAAGTTCAATATTCTATATTTCCCTATGCCTTTTTGCACCTGTTACACAGTAATGATTCCACATACATTGATTTAAACCAAATTTATGGTAGAGACTTTGAGGATTTTTTGATCTAACAACGTCTTTTAAGTAATCAAACGATTTTCACAATAATGTAGGCAGATTTGGTGACCATGCTTGAGAGAGCCATCAGCTATGTCAAGTTCCTGCAGTCACAAGTGAACGTCAGTAAACTCTCTCTCTCTCTCTCTCCATGATTTTTTCTTCTCATGTAAGAATTCGATTGTTTGTATTAAAATATCTAAAAGTGGTCGACATCTTCAAAATTGCGATGCAGATCTTAAAAGCAGACGAGCTATGGCCGTCACCAGGATTGAAGGAGCTGTTGATGTAATCTTATCATCATCGCACAGATATGGAAATAGCAATAACATACTAAAACAACTTGTGTATGTAGATGCACAAAAATCTATTTAGTGGTGCATCATTCATCTATTAACACGCAGACACTTACAAGGCTGCTGTGATTTTCAATCCTTGAATGGGAGACTGCAAGGAATCACAGAGATCTATCGATGCTACAACGAGATTATCAGGAATGATTTGTCTTGTTTTGATACAAAGCCTTGTATATCCTTTTTTGTTACTTTTGTATATATTCTATTTGGAGATAGAGAGATATGAGAACAATGTAAATGACGACCCTTTGTTGGTACGAAGTTCATCTGCTTTAGTAATATGTTTATTTTCTCAGGTTAGTTGTGGAAGATACTAGATGCTACTAATCAACTGCTAAGGTGCATAAACATACTTTCGGCAACATCGCGGAGTCCTCGCACAAAAATGTGATGAGAATGGTTCCTTTTTTCTAAAAACAAACAACGTTCATTCATATTTTTGATTTGTCCATTCTCTTCGTCCCTTCCCCCGTGTTTGATAGAAAGAAATATCTTGCATAGAGACTCATTTTTTCGCAAGAGATGTTGACATCGAGTCGAAAAAGGAGCTAGCGTGGCAACCTAAAACTCTGAGGGAGTTGTGCTGTGTACTGCCTTTAGAAAGTAACTTGATGAAATGTGTATCGCCTTTTTAAAATAAGGGATATTTACATCCATAATTCTGAATAATTTCGTAGTTATAATCATAACCTCGTGTAATCGTGAATTACACGAGAAATTCTGAATAGTGCTTAATTCTTACAGACATAACCATGTGTTATGTTCCGTTTAAGATTCCCGTTATAATTGATAGTTCCGTTAAAAAAAGTCAAAATTGCCCTTAATCTCAACCTTATTTGCAAATCATGCCCCCTTCCCTCTAACTTAATGTCTCGATGCCCTTCCTATCTCCTCGACTCCATGTGACATGTATCCTCCAAACTCTCCTCCTGTCTCCTGATGATGACGACTCCTTCCTCTCCCTCTCGTGGCTTTGTTGCCTCCTTGACTCCTTCCTCTCCTGCGACTGCCTCTTTCGCTCGTTCCACTCCCATAGCTTCCTCCCCACCCCTTCCTCCCTCCTCTCATGGCTCCCTCTCTGACTTTCTTGAATGCACGGTCAAGGCCCCCGACGACTTCAACGTTGTCCACGATGGAATCGACCAATTCTGCGACTACCACAACCTCCTCGGAGAATGGGAGAGGAGGGCGGAGGGAGGGGGAAGGGGATGAGTAGGAGCGAGGGGAGGAGAAGGCGGAGGGAGGAGAAGGTAGAGGGAGGGGAGGAGTAGGCATGAGGGGAGGGGACGATGGAGGGAGGGGAAGGGGAGAAACATTGACGAGGGAAGGGGAGGGTGGAGGGAGGGGGAGGGTAGGAGCAAGTGGGAGGGGAGGGCGGGGGGAGGGGAGGAGCAGTTATTACTGCTCGCGCGAGGGAAGGGGAAGGTGGAGGGACATGAAATAAAGGTGCATGCTGGAGGAGGAAGGGGTGGGGGAGGTGATCGGCAACGGGGTGGAGGAAGGAGAATTGGATGGGGTAGCAGCGGCTGGCCTGGAGGAGGGGTGAGGTGGAGGAGAGGGTGTTTGGCAACGACTTGCCTGGAGGAGGGGAGAGGGGTGGGAGGAGGAAGGGGTATTTTTTCCTCTTTTCTTTTGGGTTTTTTTGTTTAATTAATAATCGTTGGATTGATGATAAGTTAGATTAACTTGATTGTGTCGTTGAGTTAACGTATTAAACTAACGAAGGGCTATGGGCGTGAGACGGAGTGATTATCCAGGGTTTCTCGTGTAATTCACAATTACATGAGATTATGATTGCAATTACAAAATTACTCAGGGTTATAGATGTAAATATTCCTTAAAACAACCGTTATGCTTGTATTAATAACCTCCTTCAAGTTTTAACAAATAAACTACATCTTCTTTTAACTTTTATTAGACTCATATGGATTTGTAAGGTGTTAAACATTTAAAAAGGAAGAAGAAAATTCATTAATCTCTTGGGTTGCTTGTCTAGTAGAAGAGAATTAGGTCCCTTTTAGTGTCGTCTTCAATTGTTTACTTAAGATATGTGTGGACGAATATATCCATAGCTCACAATTTTTGCACAAAACTCACATGCAATTTAATATTGGAGACAATTAAGTAAGCATACATAGTAAATGCTTAATTTGTTTATCTATTAACTAAGTGAATGATCACGAATTATAAATTTAAATTAATTGTATATAAACAAATGTTATAAAATGGCTAGAGGTATGCACTTTGCAGACAAGTTCGACTTGGATGTGCCATCCATTCCAATGATCATATCGTGGCATCTTCTCCTTCTACCTGACTAAGGATTTGGGTGGTATCCTCCATCTCCATCTGCATAGCTATATCCCCTCCCCCTTTTCCTTGCAATAGCGGCTACACGACATGCTTCCTTTATGCAACTGACACTTTAGCGATTTGCCTTCTTAAGGATCAGGCTCCTCTGGGTCAAAGGTAAGCTCCATCCCCAATTAGCATAACCTCATGTTCATGTTTCGTCCTTTTAGTATTTTGGGTAAATTACAAAAAAGGGACTCGACTTTACATCGATTCCCAATGTAGGGACTCATCTTTAAATTGTAACAAATAGAGGACCGACTTATTTATTTGTCCTAAATCAGGGATTCCGTCAACCTGTCGTGAAGTTAGAAATTAATTTAAACATATTATTATGTTGGAATGACTATATTGCCCCCATCCCCTCAATTTCGCTTTGGCATTGAGACTCGTCAGAGACCCAACCTTTGCCTACCTCTCCATCAGTGTGCCACCCCGGCTTAGGCATACACGGCTCCTTAGCCTTCCCCTCCGCCACATGCCTCTCCATGGTCCTCCTCCTCCTTTCATCCCTCACCTTTACTTCCTCCACCTCCACTACCACCAGCCCATCTCTTATTGACCCACACCCTGACCGCCGCAATAGCGTCGTGCCGACCCAATAAGTTGCTCTACCACACCCCACTCCTCCATCCCCATGAGCCTCCTCGCCTCCACTATCGTCGGCGTTGCCCCCAAAGTGCGCTCCATGCATCTTTCTCGCAGTCATCCTGGACTTGACAAACTCCCGGCTTAGGTTTGAAGAAATCTACAGTGAAAGCATATACATAATCACTAAATTGGTGGAAATCTATAATATCATATTTTCTCAGTATGCTCAAAAGAGCAAGACAGAGTGAGTGAGTGAGTGATAATTTCCCGTTTGATGTGCTAAAGTTCCTTCTTAATCAAATTTTAGGATGGTTAACTTGCATCTAAAATCAATCAGGTAGCTAGGATTTTGTTTCTGACCGTAAATCACATTAAGTTAGTGATTTGATTTGTTTCAACTTTGTGGATTACATGGACTCTGAAATTTTTGATATTACACAGTCCATATGTGAACAACACTTCACCAACTAAGCATGAGGATTAGGAAAATCAAAACGTGCTGGCATTCCTACTAATCTCACGAAGCTGGTGGGTTAGAAGCAACTAATTAAAGATCTTATTGTTAGAAGTTTCAATATATGTAGATATTGAAGTCACATGGAGAGACGCGGACAAGAATTTGACCTCTCAATTCATGCAACCTACGCAAAGATCTCTCGATAAAAAAACGGGTCATCCCTGAAATGTAGGATCACTTACCCCGAGTTGATTCTCACAAAGACCAGAAAAAACATGGTAGGGTTTGGCATAGCAAGAAGGTGGACCTAGTGAGCTCCATGCGGAGCGGCTTCTAGGGTCGACGCGAGCTATGTTGTGGCAGTCAAGGTGCGGGTTTGCGAAGGAGGGGCTAGTAGTGGTGGAGGGGGAGGAAGCAGAGATAAGCGATATGAACAGGATGAAGGCCAGGGAGAGGCACGTGGTGGAGGGGAAGGCAGATGAGCTGCAGATGCCTACGTTGAGAGGCACGTGACGGAGGGGAAGGCGAAGGAGCTGCATACACCTACGTTGAGAGGCACATGGCATAGGGGAAGGTGGAGGAGCTGCGTACACCTACGCCGGGGTGGCGCGCGGTGGAGAGGAAGGCGGAGGCGGCTGTCTTCGATGGGTCACAATGCCAAAGCGAAATTGTGGGGATGGGGGCAATATAGTCAATCCAATGTAATAATATATTCACACTAATTCATAACTTAACGGCAGGTTGACGGAGTCCCCGATTTAGGACAAATGAATAAGTCGGTCCTCTATTTGTTACAATTTAAAGATGAGTCCCTACATTGGGAATCGATATAAAGTCGAGTCTCTTTTTTGTAATTTACCCTAGTATTTTTTAGGGTCAGGTTATGGGATTGTGAAGAAGGAACTAGATGAATGACAAGTACTTATGCTAATGATTAAAACAATAAGGACAAGTAGACATCACAAAGATTATAAATACAAGACAAAATAATTTAATAAATTGATTTTATGAAATATAAAGCGTATTATGTAAGAGACACATACAAGAAATAAGAAGAGTAATAATAGTCATCGTATAGTAGAAAAGTGATGTTGCAAATAAGAAAATGAGCAAATTTAAATAGCGTCTGTTGTAAAAGGATGGAGCGGGCATTGCATGTACATTTGTACAAAATATTGATTAACTGAAATATTATTATATGAGATTATGTGTTGTTATGTGTACCATCTTATTAGTCCTTGATTTGGATCGGAATGGTGGACTAGTGAGTTTTGAATCGTAGCCAGATCCCGATCGATTTATTTAATAAGTCAAATTTTTGACCCAAACCCAACCTACAACTACATCCAATTGTCATAGTTTTTTTTTTCAATGAACGATTATTTGCTACAAAACAAGAGATATTTTAACTACATAATGGCTAGATATCATTACATGGAATAAATTTTCATCGTCAGAGTAGTGGAAGCAGATACATTATTGATACAATTCCTTGACTAACCTACCTTTGGCAACATATTTTACATGACGGTCAAACTATCCCAAGTAGATGTTTTTATTGCCACAAAAATAGCATATGATGATACAAATCGTTGCTAAAATAATACTTTTTAAATTATATTCTTATGATTTCATATGTAATTCCATTACTACTTTCAGTTATTTTTTTTATGTGTTATCTTAGATGAGAATATTTATATCCTATACTTTTATATAATTCAATCTTTATTCAACTTATTTGGAAAAAACCATTGCCAGAATGTTCATCAAGCTTGTGGTGAGGAAAATTCATTGTCTAAAGCTAGACATTTTGTAGAGGTCTATTTATAGTACGCTATACATTAGGCTCAAGTTTGGGTCGAGCTCGTGAGTAAAGTCATGTCGATCCATCTCAATGTCCATCCATTTCCCTTCCAAGCTTACTCCTCCTTTGATCGGGCCTAGAGATTTTTTTATATTTGAAACTAGCAATGAGTGACATTTCCGTTACTATATCATTTGAGACAATCCGTATAATGATGCTTATCTGTTACTATTTTTCAAAGATTGATCTAATGTCACTAAAGTTTGAATTAGACTATTAGCTAAATTTGAAAAATAGCAACGGGTAAGTGTCATTATATGCACCATCTCTAATGCTATAATTAAATATGATATTCGTCACTAATTTCAATTACAATAAATAAATTTTCAATGATAAAATTGTTATAAGGTTAACAACGGACTAAGTGAGGGATATTTTTTTAAAAAAAGTCATTGACCCATCTTATGGTAGTGATGAATTAGATATAAGCAGTATGTTAGTGAACTAAATAGTATGCAAATAATACATACAATAAATTCTAATACCACTTTTGAAACAAGCAGTACTATGTCACTGATAGAAATAGTGTGTAGGCTTCACGAAAAAAATACAAACATTATAATTCCAATTTAAATTGTATAGTACTGATATGAATAGTATACACTGCAAACATAATAATAATGAATATGTTTACAAAGCAAATAGTAATTTACTTATATAAAGAGTACACCACCAATAGATTTAACAACATTTCAGGCATATGAGGGAAGGCTGAGTGATGGTACAATGAACATAAGAGAGGGGCTCTTTTTGGGCAAAGGAAGGGGGATCTTTGTATGGCAAAGATAGAAAACTAGATTTTTGACTGTGGATTATCCTTACATAAATCTGAATTAAGAAAAGAATTTAGAAATTAGCATATCTAAACATGGTCGAATTTCAAAGGAAGAGTAACCTAATTTTCTTCTATAAAGTTTCACCAAAATATTAACACCCCACTAACTTAACTCAAATACATGTTGGGTTGTATCAAAGGCTCCACTACTTCTTTTGCATAGTTGCCTCCACATTTTTGGAAATATGAGGCGAAAAAAGCTACCATCAGGCTAAGTGATGTTCTTCATTGGTTGCGTCTAAAGTACGACCTATTGTCCAAGCAACGCGTATTCTTGGATATTAATCTTGGATCCGACTTTTTACGCTCCTTGAGTCTCATCTATATTCACAAATTTCTTTGGTTTTCCCCATTCTTTACTTTGTAACTCGAGCCTTTGGGCCTTTTGGTAATATTTTTGTTATTAATACATAGATAATCATTCCGACAAAAAAATACATGACATATGGAGTGACCAGCTACTTGATTCATTCCTTCACTTATTACATCACTACAATAAATTTGACCTAAGACAATGAATAATTTTTATCCGTTATATCATCCGTAGTTAAATATATAACAAAGAATATTATCCGTTACTTCATTCTTAAATTTACAACGAATATCCTACTCGTTGCTATATTCTTTACAACGGATCATATAATTATGGCTATAGGTTGACTTTTATTATTAAATCGTTGTTAAATTTAACAATGGCTGATGCGAATTTTAACAAATATATCAACACATACATCGTTGATATATGAATCTTTAGCAACGAAAATGTATTCGTTGCTATTTCAAGAAGAAAAGTCAATAACAACGAATACCATTCGTTGGTATATATTCAACTTTGGAAGCTCAAACTACTTGTTGCCTTAGGTCAATTTTCATATAGTGCATCAATGTTAATTACCATAACTCGTGATTGAATAGATTCCCTTGGAGTTGATATGAAAGTGAAAGCCAAAGCACTTGCAATCAACCTAAACTGACCTATCAAGCATCAAAATCAAAGGGTTAGCGTCGGAGTGCATAAAATAATGATTGTTACATTTTAGCTAATCCCCGTCATCATCTCCTACTTCGATGACAATGGTCAAACTCACACGTAAGCACACGTTTTATTCCCACTCTTTAAAGAAACACAGCCCTCAATTAGACAATTCAATACCAATCTATATAGCCGTAGGTGGAAGAAAGATACAAAATTAAGGTATTCTTATATTAGAGAAATGTTCGAGGAATATCCTGACCCCCATTATATTAACACATGTATATGCAAAAACTTTAGAATGGTTTTTAAGCAATTGCCATTGTAAAGCTACTTTGAAAGGTTTGCGATACGAAGGAGAAATACGGCTACTTTATTGAAAAAAAAGAAACTTTATATCGAAATAATCAGTATAAGGAAACATTTTGGAAGTTCTTTTGGTCTCCTTTGATATGTGCATTGGCAATCACGATTTATTCGAGTCAAGAACATGATCGTTACTGTATTTACAATATATTACAAAATTATCAGCGTTGAGACATTCTATTCATCTTCTCACAATTCCACTAGTATCGATAAGTTTTAAGATGTTTGGATAAGAATACAAGTCGAGGGAAACTATGTTCAATATGGCACGACATCTCATCTTCACCTTCCCCAACATCAATGCCACTAATAACTCAACGAGTGATCTGGTGGTAGAGCAATGTAACTCCATTTCAAAGGATCCGTGTTCGAATCTCAGTGGGAATGCTCCAGACTCTCGAAATCATCGAGCATACTATTAGAAAAAAAACATCAATGCCACTATCTGATAGAGTCAATCTCCATTCCTCTTGATATTAAAAATCTCTTCATTTGCTCATGTGTTAGGACACGCTAAGAATAAAAAGAAAACAACCTCAAATGGGAACGATGATCACTAATGAGAAAAGGGAGAAAGAAGACACAAAGAATGGGGGGTGGGTTAGTGATGGTGGGCACTTGCCTTGGTGGCAAAGCTTCCTTTCCTACCATCTCCAACAATCCCACTAATAATAATTTTAATTTTAGTGGTTTATTTGATCAGGAGGAAAGCTAACGAGGATGGCACACCATTAGTTAAGATAAAAGTAGTTGCATTATGTGATGATCATGTGGCTTTGGCAAGTGGGTGGGCCCCAATTGGTGTTTGTTTGGAGTACATTGTGGGTTTTCCTCCTATCCCATCCCTTTCACTAACCTATTTATATGTATTGTCTGTCCTTCTCATTGGAAGGGGCCATCTCTTTTGTTTTCTTATTGTTGGCTAGACTTTGGCAAGGTAGCTGGCTCCCCCTATAGACAAGATTAGCATCTTCAAGTGCATTTGGATTTCTTTTTTATTTTTTTTGGATGTAAACATGCATGTAAAGGCTAGTGTTGTGGATGTTAAGACCTTTTTTAGAATACAACCCTCATGGAAGATTGTCCATAGAGGTAAAAGATCGGAAGTGTTGAAAGTAGAGATGCAATCAGTTACGGATATATTCGGATATGTCAGCGTATCCATCTTATACAGATTTTAACATTTGTATCCGTATCTGTTTTAAAATAGATACAAATATGGATATTATTTTGATATACATAAATATCCGTATCCATATCCGTATATCTATTTGTGTATATAAATATAGTCCTAGATTTATTTTTAACCTGATATAACATAATTTTATACCTTCTTTTACCATATTGTATAACTTTTATGTTTTAAACACATTTAGTACATTTATATCGCGTGTTTTCCATCCAATTCATATATATTTAAGTCGATTCTATGAAGTATTTCTAACATTACTCATATGCGATCAGTTCCAGTTTACATCCGTACCTGTTTTTTAAGGATATAGCAAGTAGTTTTAATAACCGTGAGTATCTGTATCTGCATCCGTATTCGTATTCAAAAAAAAGATAAGGATACAATAATACATATATAATTATTATTTATCCGTCTGTTTGCATCCATAGTTGAAAGTATTCTTGTTTACTATTATCTCTTAAATGAATGAGTTGGAGGCTTCTAAATTGAATATCTCTTTTTATTGTCTTTTTGTAAATGTTACGAAAAATATGGTACCTTATTGATAATCAATCAAAATCGGTTAAAAGATGCAAGTTTACTTGTTTGATTCTTTTTGTCGGAGAGTACAAATGCAAGAGCTCTTAATTTAAGTGAAGGAGGTTTTTTTAGTAAGAGAAGAATTCTTATCATACATGAGAGCATCATAGACATTTCCTTATTGAAAATATGAACGAGAGAATACGGTGTAATTTATGGAATTTTTATGCACATACTCATGCAAAACATTGAAATTATGTTAAACTCTACTTATCATTAATGGTCTAGTGTTGAACCATCACGAGTGTCATAGATCGCTTCGTGTTTGGGATGGCGATGTAACTTTTACTTACAACCAAAATGATTATTTTTTTCGGTTATTTTGGATGTTACACAATAAGTTGATGCAGACTAAATCTTGATCGTGATGTTGACAATGTGAGATTTTGGCCTAATATATTCCCTTGGATGATACAAGCAGCATTAATAGGAGTGGTGGAAATAGAATTTATTTCCTTAGAATCGCATCTCAGCACTAACGACACTGAAGTCGTAACATAGTTCTAAAACATGAAACCTTAAAACATGTATTTATATATTGATACTCCCAATCCAAAGTTGTTAACTCATACTATAAGAAAACTAACTATTTACCACTAGAACATTGAGATTACATGTGGTCGTATGCTGTCACATTGCAAATTATGATCACATTTAGACCATATTTGGTTGTGATATGGTCCCCATTGGATCTGTTGTGACATGTGGTCACATTTGATCGCATTGTGGTGTCAACTTCCAGATACCGTAATGCCATCGTATGTGGTCACATTTTGTAATCGTATTGTCTAAAATTCAAAGATGTGGTCCTTCTTTTCCATTTCTAATGACGAAATCCCCAATTTCCTTCTCCTTCGCCCTAAACCCAACAACCTCCATGCACTTACCTCCTCCGCCTTCTCTTACCTTGCAACTCTCGATGTGATAGGGGTAGAATAAATAAGGATAACTTACTAAATTGGCCTAATCAAAACTAAAATATTCAGGTGTGAAAACATTCGAACGGTGTCGCTCGCTCATGTATAATTTTATGCAGCTATGTACTTATGTATGTAGATGAGTAGTGACATGAGGTTACCCTCTAGTAGATATATTCGTATGTATGTATGTAAATAATAGATGGGTAGGTGGGTATTTATGCGGGTGGAGTATGAATGTATGTACGGAGGTATATAGATGCATGGGTTTTTATATGTGTCTATGCATTTAAATATGTGGATATGTGTGTGCTTGTCTAGGTATACCTTATGTACGTATGTATGTTTATATGTAGATGAATATTGTCATGAAGTTACCCACTAAAATAGATTGTTATGTAGGTATACTTGTACGTATGTTTATAATATATTGGTATATATGCATTTAGGTAGGTGAGTAAGTGGATAGTTGTGTATGTATGTATGTATGGAGGTATATAGGCGTGTGGGTCTGTATGTATCTATATATGCCTCTATGTATGTTTGTAAGTATGCTATAAAGAATATATGTATATATGTATGTAGATGTAGATATTTTGTTAGGTTGTATGTATAGTTTTAGATGAGCGTATTTGGTAGGTGGGTATGTATAAGTATATGGGTAAGTAAGTATACCCCAATGTAGGTAAGTACTTATATATTGATATGAGGTTACCCTCTAAACTATATGTTTATATAGGTATGTATATAGTCAATGGGTATGTATGTATTTAGGTAGGTCGGTATGTGGGTGTGCGTTTGTGTTAATACCTATTGGGTTTCACTCATTCTAAATTTCTGATCTAATCCATTATCTAAATTAAAGAAATGACCACTCTATCTTATATTGCTCATTGTTACCTTTCCAATGAGTTTAGGAGCATCGAAATTGAAGTTCGTACAAGGATGTTTTGCCCAAAATACAATCGGGTTATGGCTTTCAGGCTCGGAGGGGTGCCCAAGTGATCTGGCTAAACAGACTACCGAGGGGGTGCAACCAAGTGGTATGGCTAAACATATCACCTTGCTCGCTGGGGCTCCACCTCCCTTCGCAAGAGCTTCACCACCAATGATTTTGCAGGCCTTGGTACTTGGATCGTCTCTATTTGGACCTTGTCACTGTCGGAGCTAAAGGTGATCTTATCAGTGCCATAGTCTACTATTGTTTCAGCAGTCAGCGAGAATGATCGTCCCAATATGATCGGGGTCTAGAGCAAGGGGATAGAGGTGTTCATATCTAGGAAAATAAAATTCACAGAGAACTGCATCTCTTGGATTGTGACAATGACATCCTCCAAAATATTCATCGACTGCTTGACCGAAGTATCTGCAAACTACAGAATTATTCCAGTTCTCTTAAGCGGACCTAACCCAAATTCTTTGAGTAGCGAAGCAGACATGAGATGACCCGTTGTTAAGAAGTGTTCGTTCAAACTCTTGGTTGAAAATTGTGCATCTGACGAGAGGTGCTCTCGTGTTCTTCTTTTTGACAGTAAGATTGTTGATGGCGCTCACAGTAGCCATGGTATGAAGATGCTTTTCTGCATGATTGTGTCTGTTTTTACAGGATTGACGCTTTGAAGTTCATGCCACTTTTAGACCTTTCTTCACGGTTGGCATGTATTCCATGGCTTTCAGAAGTTGCATTTTCAGGACAATATTATGAAAAATTTCTATCACATGCACCAGGATCAAACAAAGAACTTTTGAATTTTGCTAGTATTTTTTTCGTTGTCCAGAAAAAGACATGTTTATATAGTCATTCAAAAAAATTAAGGTACATCAGCTTTTACATGCAAATGATCAGAAGGGATACAATCATTTGCCCTTGTGGAAAAGCTAATAAAATGAACATCGGCTTCGTGTACTCACATAGGATATGTTGCTGTGTTGGCGTCTCCTTGGCTGCATCGGCTCAGCCTTGACTTCTATTGCCGGAATTGGACAGAGATGCAAACAGTTACGGATATATCCGTATATGATCCGTCACCGATCCGTTTTATACACACGTTGATATCCGTATCTGTTTTAAATTTAATACGGATATGGATATTGTTTTGATATACGCAAACATGATCTGTATCCGTATTTGTATATCCATTTTCGTATATAAATATAATCATAGATTTATTTTTAACCATATATAACATAATTCTATACATTATTTTACCATATTTGTACAATTGTTATGATACAAACATATTTAGTAAATTTATATCACTTATTTTCCATCCAATTCATATATATTTAAGTCGATTCTATAGAGTATTTCTAACATTACTTGTATGCGATCAGTATCCGTTTTCTAAGGATATGGTAAGATGGTTTTAATATCCATAAGTATCCGTATCCGCATCCACATCCATATTCAAAAATGAATAAGGATAAGTAATATCTATATTCATATCCATCTGTTTGCATCCATGGTTTATACATACAAATTCGGTAATATTAATATTTATATCATTTTGATACCTCTGTCTGTATTTGTATGCGTCAAAAATGATTGCATCATTTTTATCCGCATTGAAGCATAGCTAGTACTAACCAGTATTAATTCAATTTACATGATTTGAACCAATGATGTAGAGGTTGATTCGTTCACAACTTCGAAATCGGCAAATACACTTTGCACGAGTAAAAATGTCTTGTTCTTGATCAAATATAAAAGGTCAGATATTTGTATTATATAATACAATTATTATTGAATTTTACATATGTACATAATCCATACCCTAAGAAGATGATACATCTTTACTGCAAGGAAATGGAATGCATATCTTTATGCAAATTCTTATATGGATGAAAAAATACATATCCATAGCTTGTTTGAAAATGACTACAATTTCACGAACCCAATGGCGATTCAGTTAAGGGGTGCGGCGGAGAGGGGATGCAAGTGGAGGCAGTGCAGGATGTTGAAAGTTGACGGGATGGAAGGAAGAGGAGGCAGTTGTGGCTAAGCAACACATGTGAAAGAAAATTATCAAGATTCTTTTGCTGGATATGCCTCCCAATTGAACACTAGATCATGATTGCATGAGTGAGAAATACATAACCATATGTAAAATATAGTGTAATTAAACCGATATAATGAATAATTTACTATCTCGAAGATGAGTTTTTATTCCACTTATAAAATCGATATATTCATTCATAACAAAAAGTTTTAGAGTGCTTGCATTAATGAAATTTTTAGGATCATTTCATAAAAAATGGCATACAATGTGCACATCATATACTATTTACATGGATTGGTTGAGATCCTCCACGAGTTTCCTCTAAATTTTCAAAGAAGAAGAAGGGACAATCTATTACCGAGCTGGGACTTGGGAGGACAACATCTTGTATGCCCAACAACTCAACAACTACCTCAATACGTAGAGGGTTGATTATGTGAGAGTCAAAATGTAAGAGCATGAGAGCAGTGTCTCTAGACCATTAAAATTTGACTGACTGACAACATCCCATCTCAACCACTCAAAATCTAATGGTCCAGAGGTACTGCTCTCATGCTCTCAAAGCTTTTGGCTCTCATAAAACCGACCCTCATAATACGTAATACTATAAGTAGCAATTTTAAACAACTAATACTAAATCATGTACGTTGAATCCACACATTTTTCTCATGATTTTCCGAAGAAGGAAATAAACAAATTCTTTCATGCTCAAACTGACAATCTACCTACTAACCCACAACTCTTACAAACAAATCTAATGTTTTGTATAATAAAATGTTAAACAACAAATGCCATATAATAAAATGTTAAACAACATTTTTTATGAGAAAGATAAATCTATATTTTTGATGAAAAATAATTGCAGGCTCAATACGAATAGCATGCTTAGTCTACCACATCTTATAGGTTATCATAATTTAACAGGTCAATGTTGATAAACATCTACAGCTACTATCAGGAACCAGATGCAAGTTTCCCTGATAATCCACTTCAATCTAGTTATAATCTACTTCAATCTAGTTCCCCCATTAAATATTTCTTCGATTTAAACAATAAATATAGTAAAAAATCCTATCTTTCCGGTTGCAATGAGTACAGAGATTAGGTCACACCTAATCTCCTCTACTTTTAAAAATTATTAAAGGTTTCTAATATGAAAAATAATTGAATGGAAGACATTAACACAGACAACTTTCGTAATCGAAATGACATTTGTACGAATTAGCTAATATTTTAGAAAGGACATTATTAAAAAAATAGAAATTGCAGGGACAACAATTAATTTCCCTACATAAGAGGCAACTAGATCCCTTCTTACAGTGTCAACTAATGATCTTGTTGCAAGAATTAAATCAAAGCATTACTACTGGTGAAGGTATAATTGGGTCAGTGCAGGAGAGGGTGATAGTGGTGTCCAAATTCTTGCTTGATGGATCATCTCCAAAGGATGGAATGTGTAGCATGAAAGGGATATCGTCATATACATAAAGATCGATGGACAATTGCTGACAAGCTACGGCAACCTTGTCGTTAGATAAGTAATCACATGACGATGGCTATGGTGAAGGAGCAGAGCAAATGGAACCTCTTAAATTTTCTCATCTCGGAGCATCCTACATTCTCAAAAGCAATATCAACATGAGGGGTGGGAAGATGCACTGGGTTCAATCTACACTGAGTGTGCATCTTTTTTCTTAGTGGTTGCCATCGTTGTAAGATGCTTTCAGTCCGCAAGATGCAATGTTGAAGGAGTAGATAATTGCATGTCTTCTAAAATTAGCCTCTCCATTCACTGGTTGAGTTGCCTTGCCCATATTCCTAAAGCTTGGAGGCATGGAGTGAATCTTTGAGCCTTGACATTTTGAGGGTCGTGATCACCGTCCACATCAAAGTGAAACCATCATTGTTTGCCATCATTTTGTGAGGAGGATGCAGTTGCGGGAGGGAGTGATGGATGAGGAGTCAAAGCGGACGATGAGATGGGAGGATGATGGTTTGGTCGATGCCGAGACTTAATGAGGGGAAGGGGATAGGGTACGGGGTGGCATCAATGCAGGGAGAGAGGTCGAAGAGGCCATAAAAAGGCGGTAATCCTCCTCGATATTGAAGCGCTTCAGCTGGTGGGCATTGATGAGGTCGATACCTCTCGTATGCCTCCGTTCAATGAACACAACAACAACTCCACCTTCCTCCGACGAAGGATCTCGTCTAGGCCATCTAGGAACGTTGATTTCATCAGCACGTGCCACTAATCGATCATGAGTCATATTCCATGGAGGATGGATCTGACGCCATGGCCATCACTGATAGTATATATCGAGGGTTGTTACAGTGAAGCAATGGAGGGTATGGTTGCAAGACGACCACGGTGGGGATGGACGAAAGGGGGTTGGTGTTTCGTTGAGAAAGGGGATTCATGTATACATGTAATTGGGATGGGGAGGTGCCACGTGCAGAGAACGACAGGGCATAGCCCTCAGCGTAAGGTTGCGAGGCAGCGGCAATGGAGAGGATTTGGCAAAAGGGAGAAGAGGTTAGGATTTCTGCCAAAGATTAAGGGTAAAAGTGGAACGATGGTCAGGTGTATGAGGTAAAACTGGATTTTGCTGGCGAAAAACTAATTTATAGTCTGTGGCTCTCCTGCTTAAAAGATGTTATAGATATGATGGCGGAATATATCTATATATTTCGTTGCATCGGTATGTCTTTCCCCGTATGCTTCTCTTCACTGCAATTCTGCTTTTTTCCCTCGGGTTATATAACCTTTTTTTTTTAAAAAAAAAGCAAAGCTCCACTCAACGGAGGTGATGGGTGAAATTGCAACCACCACCCCCTTCCTCCAACTACCTTCCTTTAAAAACACATTATCTTCCAACTCCCCCCTCCTCCTCCCCCTCCACCACCCCCATCGGCAACATGGACCTTCCCACCCCGTCCTCCTCCACCACCTTCGTCACCTCTCGCAAACGCCTCAAGCTCTCCACCTTCCTCCCCAAAGCACACAACCATCCCCAACCACCCCCCCACTCCAAGTGGCGCTCCCCCGCCCAAGAGCGCCTCTACCGCCACCGCCTCCTCGACGCCCTTCGCTCCACCACCACCAACTCCACCGCCCGTTATTCACGCGATCCACACGCCATAAAGGCCGCTGCCGATTCCGCGCTTGCTCTCACTGCCCGTGGATCTACCCGATGGAGCAGAGCAATCCTCTCCCGCCGGTTGAAGATCAGGAAGATGGCCCTTCGAGCTGCCGGGAAGCTCCGGAGGAAGCGCCCGCCCAAATTTTCCCAGACGGAAAAGAAGGTGGAGGGGAAAGTAGGCGAGAGGCTCCGCCGGCTATCAAGGCTTGTGCCGGGTTGCCGACAAGCGTCCACAGGGTCTTTGTTGGAGGAGACGGCTGACTATGTTGCTGCACTTGAGGTGCAGGTGAAGGCGATGCGTGCACTCGCCGATGCACTCGCCGCCGCCGCGATATCCACCCGGGCAGAGGATGCCGGGAGCTGAGTTCTGGTTGTATGGATCCTCCTACTCTTGCCTCATCTTTTTTCCCCTTTTAATTTCCCCCTTTTTAGCTTCTTATTGGAAATAATGATACTCTTGTGATTGGGTGGTGTGGAATTGGGCTTTGGGTGATCTGTTGTAAGTAAGGTAATACACGTTGTTGCGAAGAGATATAGAAAACCAAACAGAGTTGAGTGAGATTGACTCCATTTCTCTTCTTCACACTTTTTCCTTTTACTTCTTCCGCAATCCATACTGCTAATTTGTGATAATTTCCATCTTCTCTTATTTTTTTTCATTCGTGATTTTGTATGTGAATCTTGTTATTGTGGTCGGGTATGTATGCTTTTACATAATTTGCACTTCCTTTTGTGATGTTGCAGCCTCGTTTTCTATGAATTCCTATTTGAACTAGTAATCACGTCACTTAAAGGCTGCTGGGAAGATCATCGGACGGAGATGGATGTTGTGGCTGCTATCATGTGTAACAGATTCACTATTGATTATGGTTCCTTGTTTTCGATGCATAAAAAATCCCATGACCTCATGAATTGGGCAGGGTTCAGCATCTTTAAATCATGTCCAGGCTCAAATTAGCTAGGTGATTTTGATTTTATATCTTAATTTTAATACGGTTCTTCGTAGGGTTTTTTTTTTCTCGAGTATTACTGAAGTGAATGTCTGTTTCTGATGAGGATTCTGATCTGTATTTGGCGTGCAAATCCTAACTTTTGCTTCCTTGCCAAATTGTCTTCTTTCCCTGTAAGAGAATGCTTGAATTAGTTGGGTGGCTTGTTTTAAAATTAAAATCATGCAAAGATGTACCAGCAGAAGTGGGTGGCCATATTTCTTTATTTCTTCTTTAAAATTATATATGATTTCATCGCTCCATTGATTGAGTTAGGCGTGGGGTTGACATGTGGTATCATTATGTATGCTCAATTTCTCTCAGGTTATAGAAACATGTTTGTTTATGTCGCCATTAGAATGAGATTTAGAAGAGGTCCTGTCCCCCCAACTTTGATTTGTCCTCTTCTTTAATATTTCTCTAGTTTAGCGCGTTTGTTGAGCAGAATAACTGACCTTATGATTCTCTACATTTCCCACGTTCTTCTTTTCTATCCTCTTATCATGAACAATGATTGTTTGATACCATGAGTTGGATTGTGCATTTTGGGCTCTGCAACTTCGTTGCTGGATAGCTAAATTCACACAAGATACCCAATGTACACATCTCCAAGTGGTGATCTTTCAACATATCACGGGGTGATACTTTTGTTTTGGCCAGCGATGATTTGGTATCAAGTGGTAGTTAGACCAGGAGGCTTCGTGCCAGATGACAGTTTATTATTAAGTGGCTGTGGTTCGTGGGGTATTGGTTATGGATTGAATTCAAAATGCCAGCTTGACCAGCATGTCTATAGTATGATTTTCATGGTTAATCTTGGTCATGATTTTTTTCGCACACCCTTTCCAAGGATCAAACTCTTTGTTCTCTCTCTCTCTCACTCTCTCTCTCTCTCTCTCTCTCTATATATATATATATATAGACACACACACACGTACGTATGTCTGTGTGTGCGTGTGTGGGCGCGCGTGCGTGGATGCATGTGCGCGTGTGTGCGTGCATGCGTGCGTGTGTGTGCATGTGCGTGCGTGCTGCCCCCACCCCTATTTTCCCATTTTTTTTGAAAACTATCATCATTTATATTCATTTTTATATCACTCCAATATATCATTCCAATTTCGTCAGAAAAAGAGACTCATATGCCCTCTATCTAGAATAAGTAATTTTAATGATCTAAACATTGTTGTAATCAGCTTGTTTTAGATAGAGGCATATGAATCTATGTTTCTCACAAAATTCGAATGACATATAAGAGAGATATATAGATGAATATACATGATGCTATTTAAAAAAAATAAAAAATATCAAAAATGAGGCGGCAGCTCCATTGAACCATATATATAGAGAGAGAAAGGAAAGGGAGCCTTCTGCACAAAGCTGGCAAGCTCCCTGCGGCAGCGTTTCTGGCCGTTGGATGAAAATGGGATCTGCGGTTGGATGGCAAAACACAAACGGTCTTTGTACTCTCGTCTCCCATGCGAATCTTTGCTCTGCCCCGCACTCCCTCATCTTCCCCACCAATCGGATTCCACACCCCCAAAACCTACTCTCCCTCCCTCCTCCCCCTCATGATCCTTACCTAATCCAACACGCACATCAGATTGACACGCTCTCGACCTCGTCACCGTCCGTCCTCCCTTGAGCATGCAGCCGGACTCCGGTGGCATACCTCTCCCCCAGCAGTAGCTCCTCCAGCATGTCGGTCAGTGCCCCGC
Organism: Ottelia alismoides; assembly: GCA_037367405.1. Taxonomy (NCBI): domain Eukaryota; kingdom Viridiplantae; phylum Streptophyta; class Magnoliopsida; order Alismatales; family Hydrocharitaceae; genus Ottelia; species Ottelia alismoides. Next base: position 207,850 of record JAZKJV010006346.1, on the reverse strand, counting down.
CTCCTCCCTTCCAGTCCGTCCCTCCTCCCTTATGTGCCCTCTCCTCCCCTCTTCTCCGTACAGTTGCATAAACGATGCTCCTCTTACCCGCCCCGCAGCATTTGCCCTCCCTCCGTTTTCCTTTGTCCATGCACAACGGACGCCCTGACATAGCTGATTCTCACGACACCACCTTCCATCATACTATTCCCTTTTTACAGCGTTGGATTTGGAATGCTCATATCTTCCAGAAAACGGTAAGTTCTTTCCTTTGGATTTGTTACATGGGTGTTCATTTCCTTTATTTTAATATTTATTATTTTTAAACATGATGTGTTGCAACTTATGTAGGATGATGGGTTTGATGCCACCACAAGAATTGCTGCCACAACAAACCATCAGGAATAATCTGCATTTGGCTTGTTTTTAGGAATTAGGATAATGAGGCATTTGCTCAAGGCAAATCACAATCCTATCTAAGTTATCTGAATGATGGCATGATCCTTTCAACTGCATTTGACATCGAATCCCACTGCAAGTGACAAACGGTTCTCAACAAGTGGTATTTTATATCTCATGACAAGCACTGTAACAAGAGTCTAGAATTGATGATCGAGGAAGAGAGCTTCTGTTGTTGGTGTTGTATCTACATATTTGATGGCAACGAACTCTACCTATCCTAATGAATCTGTAATTGTAGTAGTGGATCTGAAATTGTCGTCGTTGCATAAAGATTTTGGCTTAGGCACTGGAATTTGATTGTCCTCGGATTAAGAATGGCCATGCAAAGATCACAAACTATATATAGATGTAATATGTGATGCCTTTATACAAGCTTGGTAAAAATGATGTACAGATTATTAATATATCATGTAGAAAAAAACATTGATTGTATCTTGCAAGTATGGCACATATGTAAAGCCCAAAACTCCGACAAAAAAGATGAGCATGATGTGGTTGCTCGAGACCTGATGGTGTACGTATAACATTAAAAAAAGCTTGATAATAATTATTTCTTATGTGAAGATGAATATGATGCGTGTCAAAAATATTTGAAAACATTAGAACTCAGAGTGTAACTTTTGATACCGCTTAGATTCAATATGTTTGCATTTCATGAAAAAAACATAATTTTTAATGTCCTTAGTGCAAAATTATACAATAAAAAAGTCCCAAATCAGTTGAGAGCTATATACGATGAAATTGAATGATGAAATTGAATGTCTGAAAAGTATTACTTGCATATTTAATAAGATAAATTGCTCGGAGGTGAGAAGAATGAAATGAGTGGGGCAACATCATCGCATTCACATAATCATATTGTTGCAACAGGAAATGTCAAAGAGCATGTAATTAGCACTGATGACCATGCAAGAGACCAGCGAGAAATCCAGGTTAACAGAAGATGAGAAATCAAAGGAGAAAATAAAATGATTCCATAATAACCGATTTGCTATCTAGGACGGTGTATTCCCCAATATTTATCTATCGATGTCCAACTCGAAATGATTCCAATGAGCAGTGATAATATAGTAACGCACACCTCCTATTTATAACCATAAGATAAATCAAGATTCCATTGCTCTAAATCTCCCAATGCTCCAAGCCTCCCTAACAAACATACATGTAACAAACAACAGAATGTATTGCAACAATCCCATTACATTGCTACATAAATTGATCTTTTATAACAATTCATTTCCATCTTTTTTAGGCCTTTATACCGTTAGTTAAAAAGTTATTCTCCATTTGCGATCCCACGAACAATTGTGTCTTCACCTTCTATGAGAAATAGTGAACACATTGGTGATGAAATTTTGTTGGGTAGAAAAAGTTATCAGAAATTTTTTCAGGTTTCCGGCAGAAATTGTTAAAAAATGTTTTTATTCGCATACGTCATAATCTTGCACATCCTTTACAATAATGCATTCGCAATACATAACAACAAATGTTACCCGTTTCAAAATTATTTTTTTTTGCACATACTTCATAAAAATAACATTCAGTATTCTTCCATAAAAAATTTTAATTGGTTGATTCAACTCGTTCCAATTCCATATGTGCACGTAAATGGCCATATAGAAATTGAGAACCCTTGAAAAGTATGTCCAAGTTAACCATGTTTGATCATTTCACATGCTATTTTGGAGGACAATTGCAAAAAAGGCTAATGCATGTGCACACTAAAAATCATGTATTGTTGCAATGATGTAAATATTGTACCCCTTCTCCAAGAAATTTTAATCTAGGAGATATACAAGCGAAAGTAATTCCAGCAAAATGCATATAACGAGCATCCAATTGACAACTATAGCAATAATTACACCCAACCAGTTGTGGACTCCAGTTCCCAATTATACAATAAAACAGAACACTAATAACTTAACAAAAAAATTCCTTAGCAATATAGAATTCCATCAGTAAGAAATCTATACATTGGTCACTGGTTGTTTTCACATTTTATACAAAACAAAACTAGATTTCAATGGATTCCGGACTAGAATCGTCCATGATTTAACAAAATACTATCACAGGTTAAACAAATTCAGTGTCTTCCTAAAGAAGGCAGATGGTGATAGAACGAAAATCTGCATCTTCATCAAAAACATCCTTACAAGTGAAAAAAAGCAAGAGCATTAGACAGTAATTTCATACTCCAGAAGAAAATGGTGTGAAGAAATTCAAAGCCCAAAGCAAAGGGGGAAGAAAAAGTTTAAATACGTGTATTCTAAACCTCGTATCTGAATCAAAGGACTAACCCAAATCTATGTTATAGGAGCACGGAGAGCAGCAGTATAGGAATACGACCGAGGGAAGGGAGAGAGGATGACTTGAGGTTGAATTGAACCCACATGAACGAGCAGCTTGGGGACACCCGCTGGGAGGAGAAGCTGGGAAATGAACCCACATGAAGTGCAGTAGTTTATAATTTTTATATGATATGATGGTATAATATATTATTTTTTGATAGAATTGATGATGTAAAATCGATTTATTTAATTTTTAAAAGATAAATAAAGTGGGGTCTACGGGGAGAGAGGGGGATGTGGGTTAAGGAGGGTAAACTCCCCCAAGGGGAGGGTAACCCGATAGCCGAACACTACCTAAGTCAACAACGATAATAATTTCAATATATAAAGAAGATGGATGATCCTTTGAGAGTCAAAATCTGTGAGAACATATAAGAGCAGTGAATCCGGATCACTAGATTTTTCTCTTCTCTCTTCTGCTGCATCATTGAGAAGAGAGATTCTAAAATGTAATGGTCCATAATCATTGCTCTCACAGATTTTAACTCTCACATGATCATCCTCATGTAAAGAATAACCAGCAACCTAATTTCGGATATATTATCAGTATTCTTGAATGTTTCAGATATAGTTTTCATCTATGGTATTAATGATCACATTCTGTCTTGTGATTTCAATAAGACCCATCAGTCTCAACAGGCTACGAGCAGCAGGGCCGGCCCTGGGCATAGTTTTGAAGTGCAAATGCCCAGGGCCCATTAGCTTTAGGGGCCCAAAATATATGTGATATGGTTTTTAGCTTATGAATTAAATAACATCTTTCTTAGTGGATCCTTATAAAATTGAATTTTCGGTGAAACAACTCACTAAAAAATGGGTCCTTACATATTTAAATTTTCGCTAACAACTCAATGTTAAAACTAAAAATTTAATGAGATTATATAAGGGTTGATTGTTCTCCAAAAGTATAATCTTTCATTTTATACTTGATGGTAAACACATTAGGGACGATTTGCTCTTAGTAAAAAAAATTGTAAATGCCCATTTTTTTCTTTTGCCTAGGGCCCATGAAAAGTCAGGGACGGTACTGACGAGCAGTCCAGCACCGTTGGTGAAGTTGGCGGGTCAGAACTCCAGCAGACTTTGGCACACGAGATTGAAGAGCCGGACCACCGATCGGTCGAGGCCGAACGGTTTCAGGTGGCAGCATGGTCCAGCATGCTTCGGCTCACTGGGGCAAGGAATCCGGCGAGGTAGATGCTCGCATAGTCATTGATCTTGGGAAATCTTGCACAACTCCACGGTCCATGGTAGAGCATCGAAGAGGGCTTTGGGGAGGAATGAGTAAGTTGGAGCATGGGCCTAGACCCGGCTCAACTTAGAAAAGCTCAGCCTGGTCTGCCAATTTTCTTTGGGCTTCGGGTTGGGTCGAGATCCGAATTTTTGAGCAATTCTAGGACCCAAGCCCGGCTCAAGGCTTAAAGGACCAGGCTCAGGTTTTGGCCGAGCTCGGCCCGCCCACAATTAATGATTGTAAGAGATCCAGACATTGAGGAATTTGGAGAGACCCCTGTGATTCACGTATTAAAACTGTAACATCCCAACACCAAACATAGTACCATACCTAAAACTCACGAAGTGCGGGTGTGGTTTATAAGTGATGGGGACTACTACTTGACAACTTAAGCTTAAGCATTTTGGTTGGTTGTCATCGATCCATATGGACCCGAACCCAACAAGTTGTCAGGGCCATTTTTCCTCGATAACGGACCGGGGATCTAAACTCGGGACGTTACAAATGGTATCAGAGCGGGTTCCCTCTGATAGTGGAAAGAGCTAGCCGAAGGGAACTAAGCCGGGAGCGTGCAGCCGCCACTATCGCTGGGAATAAGTGAATGGGCCATGTCGCAACGAGGACGTTGCGAATATAAGTGAGGGAGGTTGTAACACCCCAACCCCAAACATAGGGCCATACCTAAAACTCACGAAGTACGGATGTGATTTATAAGTGATGGGGACTACTACTTGACAACTTGAGCTTAAGCATTTTGGGTGGTTGTCATCGGATCCATATGGGCTCGAACCCAACAAGTTGTCAGGACCAGTTTTCCTCGATAACAGACCGGGAACTTAAGCCCGGGACGTTAAAAAACAGAATCTCAAATTAAATCTTAGTTCAAAATGATTATATTCAAATTTGTAAAAAATATGGTTGCTTCAACCCACGTAAAATCCCAACAGGATCTAATGTCCATCCCTCGCGGTATCAGGATTTATTTTATCATAGAATTCCTATTTAAATATATGTTTATGGGTTTCATCTGAAGTGATTGCAACCTCTGCTACTAAATACGGAGGTTTTTCTGATGGAGATGTATACGTCACCTATGCTGCTTTTGTTGAGTAAAATTAGGATCAATTGAATTGCTATATGTGTTTTTATCTATTCTAAGTTTTTATCGGTTAATGGGTTGCTGTTGATCTTTTTCTGGATGATATTACTATTACAAGTTTTATGGGTTAATCTTAGATTTTGATCTTTCATACTTCAATTTTGAACGAGGCTTGCAGTAAGCAAGAAATCTGGAATAAACAATAGGTCCATTTACTACATGTGATTCATTCTATATGCATGTGATCTAAAGCAAGAGTTTAACATACCAATTGGTTTGGATCTCTATGAGCTAAAGTTGGATTTTTAAACATAGGGAAGCTAGTCTAGGTCGGACGAACCCGGGTTCTCACGGATTCGGGTTGAGCTCAGCCCAAGCTCGATATTTTGATTATATGAGGGTCCGGACCAGACTCATATGTACATCGGATCCGAGTCGAGCTATTGCTGGTCAGGTCAGGGCCATTCGGGTCCAATGATCTACCCTAGGAATTAGGGGTGAAGCAATAGTAATATCATTCAGAAAGAGACAACAATAACACATTATCTGATAAAAACTTAGAATGGATAAAAACAAACATAGCAGTTCACCAGCTCCTAATTTTGGTCCAACACTTTAGACGAAACCCATAAACATATATATGATTAGGAATTCTAATTTCTACGATATAATAAATCTTGATCCCACAAGTGAAGGTTGGACATTGGACGCTGTTGGGATTTTATGGGGGTCCATGCAACGATGTTATTTACAAATTTGAATACAATTATTTTGAACTAAGATTTAATTCGAGATTTTATTTTAATATGTGAATCACAGGGTCCCTTCAAATTCCTCAGCGTCTATACCTCTTACAATCATTAATCGAAGGCGGGTTGATCCTGGCCTGAACTCGAGCCCGGTCCTACGAGCCTTGGGTCAAGCTCGAGTCCTAAGATTGCTCAAAAATTCAGGCCTTGACATGGCCGAAAGCCCAAAGAAAATTGGCGTGCCCGGGTTGAGCTTTTCCACGTTAGGTCGGGTCAAGGCCCATGCTCCACCCTATAATTTGGAGGTATCGGGAGTTGTACCCTCAAAAGGAGAGAATGGGCATTACGATCTCATCCATCACTGTCATGTCATTAAAATATGATGGCTCTTATTATTTGCTATCATTCTCTCATAATCCCCTCCTTTCATATGTAGAAGTATTGTCATCCAATGATCGACTGCAAAATCTATTGATGAACTAGACGATCAAATATGGGATTGAACTTCAAGTCATTCAAAGTTTTCAAGTATATAGGATTCATGAGCATTAGGAATGCTCAAGGTCAATGAAATCATAATAGATTATATACTTTCATGCTTTCATTCAAAATAGAGAAATCATATGGGTTTTAATGTATTTGCTTTGAGTCTAGATGAATGGATTAATCGGATTAACTTTCAATTCATATAATCGTATTATAGATTAAAATGAGATGAAAATTGATAGAGTCAACTGAGGATTTGATTCAAAATCTAACTAAATCTATTAGCTAAAAGTGATTTAAATACTAATATTATATTTAATTTAAATATTAAGTCACTATACAATCTCCTTAAAATTGTCTTAAAATTGTCTCCAAGTATCAAGTGAATCACAAATGGAATTCCCAGTTGGTTTAGGACTCAAAAATATCAAGGGGTAGAAATTTAATGTGTGAGTATGATTTATGCATGTCAATATAAATTAATTTGAATATAATTTATATTTTAATAATTAATTTATATATAATACACAATTAGTTTAAGAAATACTATGAATATGATTCACAATATATTGAGAAATTGAGCGATAAGATTTTCATAATAATGCTGAAAATATTGAAAATGGCATTCTCATATTAATATCGAGAATTACGAAAAATGATTAACATATTTATATTAGAGATTATGTGAATGTGATCCATATAATTATGTTAATGCTAATATGAATGGGATTCATATTCATTATAATAAATATGAATATGATTTATATTTAATTGGTGTAATATGAATATGATTCATGTATAAGAGAATCTAAAATACTGCATTTAAGAAATGTCGGTGGCACCCTCTCCCACTATATAAAGAGGGTATATTTGAAACACAATTCACGTCTCTTCACAAGAGAAGAAACCCTGAATAATAGATAGGACTCTCTCCCTCCTCAAACCTTAGCCACTTGCCACCTCAAACTCGAAGGGGCATAATAATCATATTTGTAATGGTTTCATGGAAGTGTTCATCAGTAGGTTGCCTTTTGGAAGCACAAGAAGAATTTTTACTCTGGCATAAAAGATTAGATCACATTCACTTTAACTTAATCTATAGAATTAGCAAATTTGACCTAGTTAAAGATCTTCCTAAACTATGATATAAGAAGAAAAACATGTGCTCAACATGTAAGTTAGGAAAACTCCATAGAAAACCCTGAAATTCAAGAAGTATTATAGCTCAGACAAACCATTAGAACTTTTACATTAAATCTTTTTGGACCCGCAAAATCTGAAAGTTAAAGTGGTTGTCTCTATTGTTTTGTCATGGTAAATGACTACTCACGTTATACTTGATTCTTGTTTATTCCTTCCAAGGACTTTGCTTTCTCTGAATTTGAAAAGCTAGCCAAACAGATTCAGAACAAATAGAGATCTATCATCACTATGTTAAGAAGTGATCATAATGGGGAGTTCGAGAATGAAAATTTTTCTAACTACTGTGTTATGGCTGGAATTAAGCATGAATTTTCTGCACCCAAAATAATAGCTCAAAAAGGCAAGTTGAACGAAAAAACTGCACACTTCAGGATCGTGCTCGTACAATGCTATGTGAATCTGATCTGCTTAGATATTTTTGGGCAGAGACCGTAAACCTAGCTTGTTATATCTTAAATAGGACTTTGATCTAAACATGATTAAAAAAGACACTTTTGAGCTCTACTTTGAACACTCATCAAGGATAGGTTGTTTCCATGTATTTGGAAGTAAGTGTTTAATTTTTAACACTAAGGAAAATCTTAACAAGTTTGATCCAAAAAGTGAAGAGAGAATCTTCTTAAGTCAATCTTGAAGAAGCAAAGCTTACAGGATATTCAATAAGAAAATAATGATTGTCATAGAAGTAGCCAACGTTTCAATTAATGAGAACTTTAGCAAGACTCCTTGGTTATAGGAATTAGATTTTGAGGACGAACTACAAAGCTTCTCACCAATCGCGATCTTGAGATATTGGCCATGTGTGTGTTAGAAAGTAACTTACTTCACATAGACAAGGCTTTGGTGTTAAATTTTGATTTTACTATCATGCGCGTACACCAGTTGATGGATGCGGGTGGATCGGGCCAAATGACATAGATAGATGCAATCACAATTATCTAAAAAGCAAGCACTACTTTAATCCACATGTATTTAATGTGGAAACCCTCTTTGGTAAAAGTCACGACCTCGATATCCCGATTTGGGCTTTCAACCTGACCCACATAGGTCTTTCATTAACCTCAATTGCTTACGTGGGCATCCCAACCATTTACAACTTGAGATGATATGGTTGTCTCCTTCTCTTCACATGCTCCTATTATAGTGGTCGATTGCGCATGCACATCCGTAACCGATGGTTCAGCCCCACCAATTAGTGTCCGACTGGAAGTGACACCAGTCGTCCATGTACGAACAATAGATATTAGGCATGTTTTAAAGACTTACCCACTTAGTTGGCTTAGATATGTATATTGATTTATAAAACTGTTTTATGTATTTGCTTGAAAAGGATCAATGTACAATCCCATTCATCTAGTGATCTTTTTCTTGTGGTAAGTAAAGCTTTAACAAATAAAACATATAAATGGGCATGCATCTAGCACAAACATTAATTACAGATTCATGGACAAAAAACGAAGATAAACAACAACATGGAAACTCAGGCAAAATGATTCCCGTAGGTAAGGTTTGCAATATCTCTTGACTTGCTTTTGTCTGTAGTAGCCCAGTGAGAGTTGAGCTCTTGCCCTAATCTCCAAACTAAAGCTGTGAAGATGGGTCTTAGCTTTCGCTGCCTTCAACAGCAATCAATGTCGACTTTGATTAACAGGTGCTCAAGTCAGATAATTTTCATTAACAGGGTACCCATGTGATAAGAGAAGCATGGATTTTTATCCGTACCACCTCTTTTTATTTTAAATTATAGAGCATGAAGTCCCCATCCTCGTAAGAGAGCCCACATGCATGCAAAGGCAAAAGTTAGACGGACGAGAATCGTTCGGTTTGGACGGACAAGCTTCATTTGTCGATGGCACACTAATCTCAGACAAAATAAAGTTTGGATAAAAAAATAAGTACACGGGCAGCAAAAATGGCTGCCAACACATCGTTTTCGGTGTTTTTTTATTTTGAAAAATATCGTCATGTATATTCATCCATATATCCCTTCTATATATCATTCGAATTTCGTCAGAAACAGAGAGTCGATTTAAGACGAAATTCGAATGGCATATACGAGGGATATAGAGATGAATATACATGGCATGGCGATATTTTTCAAAAAAAAATAAAAAAACGCCGAAAATGGTGCGGGGGCAGCCATGTTGACTGTCGCAAGGAGGCAACCCCATTAAACTCTATTTATATATTGTATATACAGTGCACTCTATGATTGGGATCCCCCTCCTAATAATGTTTATGTAGGACACATGACCACCCCCACATATGCGCGTGTTTCACGCCTGTGCTTATTTTGCCTTTTAATTGAACCATCAACTTCTCTTTTTCTTAATAATCTAATAATTCTCATGATTGACCAAATTAGACGATGGGGTTGCAAGGCTGATAATAAAATAACTTAGTTGATATATTGTCGTTTTCGCATCCACATAACAATCACGTAATCGTCATCGAAACATGATTTACTGCTTATTGATTTATTATAATTACGAAATAAACCTTTGATCGCGATGAATTGTATAGCTTTCGCCAGCGAAATTTCCGTTGCCCAAGCTGAGCAAACGCTGTGACAACAAGACCTTTATTTTTAATATATGTTGATAACCAGTTTCGAATTAGCTAAAAATATAGGCTGCATGTACTTTCATTTAGGATAAGATGTATTGTTAACTAATATCATCTTATTCGTGTGCTTTAGGATGCTTTCAAATTCCTTCATTTTACACGAGTTGTACTTGTAGACTAAACTAGACAATCACTTCTGATTTGAAGTGATATTTGTCTTTTATTGTATTCCACGAATCATATGTCGACTTATATATGTCTAGAAGACCTGAATCAAATTCAATTCACTGTGAGTTAGCATACAGCTCCTAATTCTATTATATGTTTTCTACCACTGCTCTTGGGACATGATTTCTTCCATAGTGGGATTCTCAGGCAAAGCACCCACTTCAACGTTCGCATTATCACATAATGTTAATGCCTTTGCTTTTAAAAAAACATCTCATGATTTCCTTGTGTAGATAATACACTCCTTATTTATCAAAAAGGAAACATGCATACTAATCAAGATCAGATTGGAACATAAAACACGTTTACTGTACTTTCAATAATAGGTCATAAATGGGCCCTTAATTAAAAAACTTAAAAAGATGGTAGATAAAGAGGGAACTGGCCCTCTATTAAGGTTCAGGAAACATAGTATGCTCTTGAGTGCTTTTTCGAGCGATGGTGGAGACTAAAGTATCGAGCAGATGAATCGTCGTCAGTGGATGTTAATCGACGATCTTAATGGTCGTCTGAGAGTTTTGATACCAGTTGATGGAGTCAAGGTATGTTGTAGACTTTATACCGAGAGAACTGAGGGAGATGGGATTATGGATTTGGAAGGGCCTCCTGGTAAGCGAGTTTGGATCGAGATGTGATGATCTATTCTCCTTCTTGATGGAGGTATGTGTAAGGTGTATGCCCTCACATCATTTGCCCCATTCCCCACACCCCATCAGTTAGGATCTCGAAGAGAGCCAACCCCCATGCAATCGTCGATTGCCTGTAACCGCTAGCGACAGTTTGGTCACTAGGTCATCCCATGAGGTTTGTTTAAACAGATATTTTGTGATTGACCAATATTTGATAAATATTTTTCTTGTTTTAGATAGTATGCTTATTCAGATCCCTTGTTCCCTATATTTGATTTTGGAGTATGGTTCATAGTAATAACATTAAATTCTGACATCTACAAGACCAATAATAGTGGATCTTCCTCCCAATGGAACTCGATGGCTCATCTCCCATACTTGAAATAAATAAAATTCACAAGATAAAATAGTAAAATGATATAGTTCATCTACTTAGTGTTGTAAATAAGATTACCAGTTCATACATTAAACAGTATAAAATCGGATCCAAATGAATTAACAGAGAAACAATACAAATTAAAATCATATTAATCATATGTTTCCCAATCATTATCCGATTATTCAATGTAAACATGAACCGATTAAAAGAACAGAAACACAAAGACGGGCATGATCCAGAAAGGGTAAAGCAATAAACGTATTGCAGCAAGCAAAATAAAACAGAGATTAGTTTAGAAGTCACCGAAGCGTCCATGAAAATGGACTGTCCTTAGAGAAGATATCGCCCCCACAATACCGGTGCGTAGGGTACTGGCGATCCGCTCCCAAGATACGACGGTTCACGATCGTCGTCGGCGCACACCAACGGGATCGTCCTCGATTGTACCTCAGAGAACTGCAGCCGAGAGAGGAGAAGAGAAATCCGTTCGTCCGCGAGAGGAAGAACGAAAGAGAGACGGCGTGAGAGAGGTTTTTCTTGCGAGTGAAGAAAAACCGAGTCGAGTGAGGGATATAAATAGAGGGGCTCACGTCCTAAAAACGCGACCTTTGGTTTCCAAAGAATGCGACCTTTGGTTTCCAAAAGATGCGATCTTTGGTTTCCAAAAGATGCGTCCCGAAGACGCATCCTTTCGGATCCCAAAAAACGCACCCATAAAGGCGAGTTGAATTCCCATTTAAGTCGACTTACCAAATTAATCGTATGATTAATTTAATCGACTTACCAAATGAAATCTACAGCAAAAGTATCGAGATCCGAGATCCGAATTGACTCTCCCGAGCCCGAGCCCGAGCCCGAGACGGAGCGGAGCGCGCGCGCGCGCGTGTGTGGTCCTCCATTCCTCCTCTCTACTATTGCTACAAGAGCTTGGGGTGTGGACTCATATTTAAGTCCACCAAGAAGTTTAGTTCTCCCCGGTGTGGGACTAAACTTCCACCCAAACTCCCATATTTCAAATTTGGGAATTCCGAACTTTCCCTCCAAACCATTTGGTTTCCCAATTGAAACTAAATTGAATGCCAATTGTAATTACATAGACTTTCCAATTAAAGTCTAACTACAACTTTGAATACAACAATCCCCCACGAATTCACCAATTTGAAAAAGAGATTCAAAAGGATTCAAGAGACTTCTTTCGGCTGCCCACACTTTGCTTTCAGTAAAGGTACCTTCCGGTTTGAACCTCTACCTGAGTTTACTACTTTCACTTTAACAGGAACGAAGTGAACTACGTCTTGAACTTCAGACCTTGGTGTTAAAGTATACGGTAGAAACAACAAAGCGTTGTTCTTGGTACAATCATCAGGGTTGGTGCTCTTAAAGGCCATGCACCCTTATCCTGTTTCATGAGTGTGTTCAGGAAAGACCCTCTTCCTTTAACTGCGGCCCACAGTAACACTCACATAGGTGGCGTTCTCCAAGGATGCACTGCTAACATCCTGCCCTAAGGCTTGAACCCATTCAGAGCCTACGCTCTTCCTAAACTTGCAGCTTAAATGGCACTCAGACTTCCAGGGATAAGACACTCATGCTTACGCATTAAACTTAGAGTGCCAACCAGTTCTCCAAACAGCTTGTTATTACCACATTGAACCTACTTTGTGGGATCTCCACTCAGTTAGGTTGGGTTGCTATTGTAGAGGAACTCCCAATGGGTCTCAGTCCCATCCCAAGCCTAGACTTTAGGACTAAAGATCTATCAAGTCCCTTAGTCAATGGATCTGCCGTGTTGTCTTTGGATCCAACAAAATCCACAGCCAACACTCCTCGAGACACCAAATCCCTTAACGTCTTAAGTCTGATTTGTATGTGCCTCCTTGTTTTCTGATTGAACTTTGAACTCTTGATCTTGGCAATTGTGGTCATATTGTCACAATGTACCGAGATCGCAGGAACAGGCTGACCTACCATGGGAAATTCAGACAGAAGTTCCCTTAGCCATTCAGCCTCAATTCCAGTGGTGTCCAAAGCACACAGCTCGGCCTCAAAAGTGGATCGAGCTAGAATGATCTGCTTCACAGACCTCCAGGAGACTGCACCGCCTCCAAGGGTAAATACATATCCTGTAACACCATTACTCCCAGACTCCTCTATTTTCCCTATCCAGCTTGCATCACTGTATCCTTCTACTACAGATGGATGTCTACCATAATGCAAACTAAGAGAAATAGTTCCCTTCAAGTACTTCAGTACTCGATCCAGTGCCTCCCAGTGAGTACGGTCAGGACAGCTAGTATATCTACTCAGCTTTGCAACCGAGAATGAAATATCAGGCCTCGTGCAATTTACAAGATACATTAAACTTCCTATTACTTGTGAATACCTTAGCTGTGCTACAGGTACTCCACTTTTATTCTTAAATAACGTTTTGGATGAATCAAAAGGAGTGCTTACAGTTTTGCAATATTGATATCCAAATTTCTCAAGTACCTTCTCAACATAGTGAGATTGAGAAATTACAATCCCATCAACTGACCTTGTCAGTTTGAGACCCAAGATCACATCAGCAACATCCATGTCCTTCATCTCAAACTTGCTACTCAAGAATGCCTTAATCTCATTAATAATCCTCATATGTGATCCAAACAACAATATATCATCAACATATAGGCACAAGACAATACACTCATCACCTTTCACTTTGGAATAAACACACTTGTCGGATTCATGAACCTTAAAGCCATATGACAAAATAGTCTTGTCAAATTTTTCATGCCACTGCTTTGGTGCTTGTTTCAATCCGTAAAGGGATTTGACAAGCTTGCAAACCTTTCCCTCATTCCCAGGAGTCACAAGCCCATCAGGTTGATCCATATAGATCTCTTCCTCAAGATCGCCATGCAAGAAGGCGGTCTTCACATCCATCTGGTGGATAGAGAGATCATATACAGATGCCAATGCTATGAGCATCCGGATTGTGGTCATCCTAGTCACAGGGGAATAGGTATCAAAATAATCGATACCTTCCTTTTGCCTAAAGCCCTTGGCAACTAATCTGGCTTTATACTTTTCAATTGATCTGTCAGGTCTAAGCTTTCTCTTAAACACCCACTTGCACCCAATAGTAGAGCACTCTTTGGGTAAATCAACCAACTCCCAAGTTCCATTAGCCATAATGGAATCCATCTCAGATTTGATGGCTTCCTTCCATTGTTTTGCTTTGGATGAAGCCATGGCTTCCTTGTAACTTGGTGGATCACCCTCGATCTGGTAGACAACAAAGTCGCTACCCAGATCCTTGGCTATCCGAGGTCTTTTACTCCTCCTTGGCTCAATCTCTTCAGAGAGATCATTGGGTTCAGGTTGAGTCTCAATCCCCACATTCGATATCCTTTTCACTTGGTCTGGAATAGATCCTGATGTGGAGGCGCCCTCAATGGTCAGATTCTGAGGAATCCCAGTCTTTAATGGAAAGACATCCTCAAAGAAGGTAGCATCACGGAGTTCAACAATAGTGTTGACATCTATGCCCGGTATCTCGGACCGAATTACCAAGAACCTATATGCATAGTTATTTTCTAGGTAACCTAAGAAGACCGCATCAACAGTTTTAGGACCAAGTTTCTTTCTCTTGTGTTCTGGGACTAAAACCTTAGCGAGACAACCCCACACTTTGAGATATCTTAAACTCGGTTTCCTTTTTCTCCAAAGTTCAAAGGGACACTTTTCCATATGTCTTGGAGGCACCCTATTCAGAATATGGCAAGCCGTATTCAAGGCTTCTCCCCACATATAGGTTGGAAGTCCAGAACTCTGTAGGAGAGCATTGATCATGTCAGTTAAGGTTCTATTTTTCCGTTCTGCTATCCCATTTGATTGTGGTGAATATGGGGATGTAACTTCATGAACTATGCCAAAAGATTTGCATTGTTCATCAAATAAGTTAGAGGTATATTCACCTCCTCTATCTGACCTAAGGCGTTTAAGCACTTTTCCTGTTTGTGTCTCAGCCTCATTCTTAAAGATAAGAAATTTCTCTAAGGCTTCATCCTTGGTTTTCATTAGATATACATAGCAGTATCTACTGCCATCATCTATAAAGGTGATAAAGTATTTCTTATTGTCTCGGGTCAACACACCATTAAACTCACAGATATCCGTGTGCACTAGATCCAAGATCTCACTATCTCTAGAGATAGACTGAAAAGACTTCCTGGGTGTCTTTGCTTGCACACATATCTCACATTTTTGAGTTTTATCAATTGTGTGTTTAGGGATCAATTCTAAATTCATCATCCTTTTAATCGAATTTAGATTTACATGACCCAATCTACCATGCCACAGATCACAAGATTCAAGATTATTCACAACTTGAGACACAGAAATAGAATATTCAGCATTCAAAATATTCAATTCATTAATGTTTACTGAATCACATCTAATTCTAGATAACAAATCAAAGTCAGCCAAATAGCCTTTACCATAAAAGACACCATGTCTCAGAATAACAACTTTATTACATTTAAAGTTTAATTCAAAACCATTTCTAACTAAGATAGAGCCGGATAAAACATTCTTCTTAATGTCAGGAACATGCAGCACCCTGTGCAACGTCCAGACATGTCCAGAGGAGAACCTCACGTTGACTTGTCCTGACCCTAGCACCCTGGCCGCAGAATCGTTCCCCATCTTCACAGTCCCACCGCTGCAGGTCTGATAAGAAGAAAACAATATTCTGTCAGAACATATGTTCACATTGGCTCCCGTATCCACGAGCCACTCATTTGGATCATGGATATGGTATAGTTCAGGTTTTACAGAGACATACCCCTCGCTAGCCCCGAGTCCCATAGTGATCATGTTCACTTGTGGACTCCCGTCTGTAGCCTTAGGTTGAGCCTTCAAGGACGGACAGTCCTTCTTCCAATGGCCAACCTGATTACAGTGCCAGCATGGTTTATTCTTTGCCTTTTTCTAGATCTTGCCCTTTGGTTTCATTTTATTGTTATTGGGACCCTTTCCCTTTTTATCTTTGCCCTTCGAGGTCATAAAATTGACCTTAGCCTGAATATCAACAAGAAGCACATGTTTTTGTTTCCTGTGTTCCTCCTCTATGGCAGTTGCCACCATCAAGTCATCCATAGAAATTTTTCCCTTCCTATGTTTCAGGGTCATACCGAAGTCTTCCCATGACTTTGGGAATTTTTCTATGATGCACATAACCTGAAACTTCTCTGGAAGTTTCATTTCGGCATCCTCTAGACCATGGAGCAAGAGTAAAAACTCGTGTGCCTGTTCAGAAACAGACTTCCCTTCGGCCATGGAAAACTTCAAGAATTTGGCTACGGAGTATTTCTCAATACCGAGATCTTCGGTGTTATACTTCCGATCCAAATCTTCCCATAGCCCCTTCGCAGTCCGCGTGGATGAACAATATACGTCAAACAACGTGTTGGACAGAGCCAACAAGATGCAACCATGACATATACGGTCGCGTTCCTTCCACGCAGATTGCGCCTTATGGCTATCGGGTGAGGGGTTTTCCGCCTCCACCGTAGGACAGTCGGTTTCAAGAATCGAGATTAACCCTATGGTGGTTAACCAGATCTTCATGCGTTGTTGCCAACGCTTAAAATTCTGTCCACCGAATTTTTCAGGCATACCCGTCATATCTACCCTCGATTTAAACATTGTTTCCGACATTCTAGAATCGGTTCGGGATATCTTCTCTAAGATTGTTGTAAATAAGATTACCAGTTCATACATTAAACAGTATAAAATCGGATCCAAATGAATTAACAGAGAAACGATACAGATTAAAATCATATTAATCATATGTTTCCCAATCATTATCCGATTATTCAATGTAAACAGGAACCGATTAAAAGAACAGAAACACAAAGACGGGCATGATCCAGAAAGGGTAAAGCAATAAACGTATTGCAGCAAGCAAAATAAAACAGAGATTAGTTTAGAAGTCACCGAAGCGTCCATGAAAATGGACTGTCCTTAGAGAAGATATCGCCCCCACAATACCGGTGCGTAGGGTACTGGCGATCCGCTCCCAGGATACGACGGTTCACGATCGTCATCGGTGCACACCAACGGGATCGTCCTCGATTGTACCTCAGAGAACTGCAGCCGAGAGAGGAGAAGAGAAAGACGTTCGTCCGCGAGAGGAAGAACGAAAGAGAGACGGTGTGAGAGAGGTTTTTCTTGCGAGTGAAGAAAAACCGAGTCGAGTGAGGGATATAAATAGAGGGGCTCGCGTCCTAAAAACGCGACCTTTGGTTTCCAAAGAATGCGACCATTGGTTTCCAAAAGATGCGATCTTTGGTTTCCAAAAGATGCGTCCCGAAGACGCATCCTTTCGGATCCCAAAAAACGCGCCCATAAAGGCGAGTTGAATTCCCATTTAAGTCGACTTACCAAATTAATCGTATGATTAATTTAATCGACTTACCAAATGAAATCTACAGCAAAAGTATCGAGATCCGAGATGTTATTAGCAAGACCCGTACTTAACTTAAAATGAAATTTTGAAATATGTGTTAGTCTTAATATATATAGGGTAAAATGGGGCTGCCCCCATGGGGTAGCTAACTTAGCTCCCCCCGTCCCATTTCGCCCGGATTTTTTATTTTTTTGAAAATTTCTTCCCTGGATTTTCATCAGTATATCCCCATATTATGTCATTAAAATTTCGATACGAAACAGAGACTCCTACGGCCTCCATCCAGATGGGGTCGTTTTTAGCAATTCTGTTACCGTTAAAAAATGACTGTCTGAGTGGAGGTCGTAGGAGTCTCTGTTTCACACGAAATTTTAATGACATAATATAGGGATATAATGATGAAATTCTACGGAAGAAATTTTTTAAAAAAAATAAAAGAAATCCGGGCAAAATGAGGCGGGGGGCCAAGTTAGCTCCTCCTAGGGAGCAACCCCATTTAACCCATATATATATATAGTTTCTCAGTCTTGTTTTCTAAAAATGCATAATGTGATGTAACTAAAATATACTAATTTTATTTAAATACTTATTATACCAAGAATCTAAGTTGAACATAAATATTTACTTTTTTATCAAGATTATTAATAAAAAAACATAAGAAAATGTAAAAAATAACCTCTTATAGTACTGTCGCATAGAGTCCTTATGTGCTGCTCGAAAAGTCTTACAATCTACTCCCGTTGATGGCATGTTTTGCACAGGTCCCCTCAACGACCACCTCTCATAAAGTTCTCAAAAATGTAAATATCGTTGCATGGTATTGTGTTCATAATTACAAACAACCATTCAAATGTATAGAAACAAGAGATGTGGGCAATACGCACATTAAGGAGTATTGAAAGGGTGAACATTTCATACTTCAATGCCCCGTGCTATTCAATATGGCAGTTGTTTTAAGAAGTCACAATATGTGAGTAGCAATCTCTCACGGAACGTACTCCACAACTAGATATGTATCGCATGTTGCGCTTAGGCATCGATCTGGGACGCTATGCGTGGAAATGTAATTCACTGTTCAAACAAGTATTTAAAGTCCTCATACCCTCTTCTAAGGCTTGTTGAAAAATTCATCATCGAACATGATTAATGACTCTTTGTTATTCACAACGAATGATTTCATTTTTGAAATCTAATCGTTCCAAACTATAAGAAGTTGCAATAATCAGATTCGCTTAAATCACGTGTAGAAGATAAATATATAAAGCAACGGAACCATCAAAGTATTTTTTGTCTCTTAAAAAAGGAATACGAAAGGAATGATGGTAAACATATTGATATGTCCTTGGATTCTCATTGTGTCATAATACGAGATTAAATCTCCTCAGTAAAGACAATTCCAAACTTACAAATCATCTAATTAATTGGAGTCATGTCATATTCAACATCATCATCACTTAGAATCTACCTTTGTGATCAAGAATATGGCTCACTTCTTCTATCACGAAAGAACATGTGTTGATGTTTCGATAATCACTCTAATCCAGCATACCTGACAAAATGCGGGTCGGGTCGAATGAACCGAGGTTCCAAAACTTATGTCCAAAGTCCGCCCATGGACCAGCCCATGGCCCATTTCGGTCTTTATCCGTTAATTTTTATAATGGTATTTTAATATGTAAATGATTTTATTAATACCATTTATACTTTATATAATTAATATAAATAGTTTACATGTTACTTGACATGTAAGCTATTAATTTTTATTTTAAACTAGTGTCACATATGAAAATTTTGAAGTGTAACATATTAATATATGTATTATTCAGCTTATATCTATATTTATTTTTTATTTTTTACGGACCGGGCCGGATCAACCTATTCCCAAATCTCTTAACTCAAGCCCGACCCATATACACATTGGGGAAGGGCTGACCAAGGGAGCTCCCAGCTCTATGTTCAGGGTTAAGAATAGATGAGCATCCTTGTCATGCAACTAGTTTATGTAATATCGTTTGTGTGTCTTATTTGATTTTGATCTCCAAACGTGTGGAGGGGATTGCAGCATTCATGTAATGCCAACAGAAGAAGAAGGAGAAGGAGCCTCGGCAGATGTGGGGTCATTTTCGAAGAAAAGAAAGTAGATGAGTAGTACACTCAAGTTGATTGATCACAGCGAACAACCTTTCAGGAAAATCACATGACCATAGGAATTACTTCATCTATCCTTTTTTCTTAATCATCAATTGCACCACCTCAACAAAGTTGACCGGTCAAATGTCCCCATGATTGGTGGTAAGTAATCTCTCGTGAATGCAAAACAAATCGATATATGTATTATCGTGTCTTTATCTACATATATTCTCGAAAAAATAAAGTAAATGTGTATTCTTATCGTATTCATATCCGCCAATATCAGTTGCACATACCCATCGCTTAAAGACGGATACAATGTTGGACAAATGCAAATAAATCCACATCAGATCACTTACTAGTATGTAGGATTTATTAGATTTGCATTCTAAAGTAAAGAGAAACATTTGCAAGCTCATAGATCAACTGAAACAATTTCAACAAACATCAATATATATTGTCGAGAAAATTATTATCTACTACTTGTGTAAGTAAATTGCATGCAATCAACTTCATCTACCATAATGATTGGCCCTTTAAAATGAGTATGGGTGAAGAGTCAAATTTGTTTGGTAATGGTGAGCACAATCTCAAATAACTTGTTTTTTCTCTAATAACATATGGAAGAGAACGGGAAACATATAATCCAAGTCATTGTATGTTCAATACTACTACTTTCTTTCGATCATACACAATATCCTTTCCTTCGTAGATTATGACTAATTTTTCTAACATATATTACTATAGAAGCATTTTTTTTCGTTTTTACGGGAAACCTAAGCTCAAAGATCATAAATAATATATATATATATGTATTATAGATTTCTAATCTAACAATATACCTAACAGTACCGATAAACAATTTCCAGAAAATTTACATCAATACCTACATAATAAATCATTATTTACGTATTTTTTCGAAAAAGGATATCGGATTCAAAATAGAATTGTACACTAAAGAAAGTTATCAGAAAATTTCATACCTTTAGGCCATGTTCGTTTGGGATATAAGGAGGAATGGAATAAGGGGAATAAGCACCCAACACGCTATCCCGTGGTACGACTGTTCCCCATTATTTCGTCTTATTTCACTCTTATTCCTATCTTTATCCCACCTTACCTACCTTTATTTCACCTTATTCTCCTTATTCTTATCCTCCAGCCAAAGGGAGAATAGACTCTTATTCCCTTTATTTCTCATCCTAATTACTGCTTATTCTCCTACCGAACGGGCCCTTAGAAAAAAAACAAAAATTATAGAACCCCATACTGTCGGCCATCAGAATAACCCCTCTCCATGTCATTAATTGCCAAAATTGCCACTGCCTCGTGAAATCTCACCCCACACTCCTCAAAACAAACACAAAGGAGGAGGAAGCAATCAAATACACACAATCTAGAGAGACGGAAGAAGAGATCTCATTTCACTCTCTTCGTATTTATATAAACACTAGTCCTTTTAGGGCCCGTTCGGTAGGAGAATAAGCAGGAATAAGGATGGGGAATAAGGGGAATAATGGTCTATTCTCCGTTCGGCTGGAGGATAAGAATAAGGAGAATAAGGTGAAATAAAGGTAGGTGAGGTGGGATAAAGATATGAATAAGAGTGAAATAAGATGAAATAATGGGGAATAGTCGTACCACGGGGAAGCGTGTTGGGGGCTTATTCCCCTTATTCCATTCCTCCTTATACCCCAAACGAACAGGGCCTAGGGTTCCAATCCCATCTCCTCTCCATCATATCCCCCGTATTGCTAATTTATCAGAGAGAGAGAAAGAGATCTTAGGATTGATCTCATCTGGACACGATCGCATAGCAATGCAGATGGATCAGAAGAAGAAGGTACCCAATCTGTTCCTCGTCTCGAGCTCTTTTCATGTTATACAGATCCGGTAGCTTTGTTCTTGTTAGATTTTTGCGGCGGAATTTTGGGGTGAAAAAATTAGGTTTCCGAGGAAGGTGATCGGTATGAATGGCACATTCTGGTCCTAAAATCGCTAAAAGTTGGGATCTTGTGTGTGGAAATTGATATTCCAAATTCAGTGTCGGTGGTGGAGGATAAAAGAAGCAATCTTGAGCCTTTCATCCAACCAAAGTTTGTGTCTTTTGTTGTTCTTCAGTTGCCCTGATTTGTCTTTTATGGGAGTTAGCATGGATAATCTCCTCCTTAATCGAGTTGGGTGATTCTAAGTTTGTTGGTTCTTTTAGTGGTGTTTTGTTGGTATTGAACGAATTTTTTCCTTGCAGAATTCTGGTGAAGGAGAATTCTTCTCCGAGTATGGAGATGCCAGTAGGTACAAGATTCGGGAAGTTATAGGTAAAGGTAGCTATGGAGTCGTTTGCTCGGCACTCGACACACAGACAGGGGAGAAGGTGGCGATAAAGAAGATACATGATATATTCGAGCATATCTCTGATGCGGCTAGGATCCTTCGAGAGATCAAGCTTCTTAGGCTTCTGAGGCATCCTGATATCGTTGAGATCAAGCATATCATGTTGCCTCCATCGAGGAAAGATTTCAAGGATATCTATGTGGTCTTTGAACTCATGGAATCGGACCTCCATCAGGTTATAAAGGCTAATGATGACTTGACAAAGGAACACTACCAGTTTTTTCTTTATCAGCTGCTCCGTGCTCTGAAATATATCCATACAGGTATGTGATAAGGCCTCAGGGATGACTTGGTAGTGGTAGAATGATAGGTACCGACCACATTGCAATCTCTACTTATAGGATGAGCCCGACACAATTTGATGCAAATTATCATGATATAAAGCCTTTTTATGTCACAGTTCACATAGTCTTTTGGTCAAATTGAATGGCAAAATCCTCAGTAAACACCAATATTAGCAAAGTGAAGACAAGATCCTTGTATTCTGTCTGGTAAATTGGTAATGAAACAATCACGGGTAGAATGTTGCCTATCTAGTGTCAAATTCCTGTTCTATAACTTCTAAAAAGCTCACATCCATCTTACTTGTATTATATGTTCTCTAACTGTCTAACAAGATAGCGCAATGTCATTCCAATTGTATCATGCATAGCTAGTTCTTGCATTCTCCTTAAACGTATTTACTTTTTCTTTTTTTTGAAATTGAACTTATGAATATTTGATGAATGCCAACTTGTTATGGCATTGAATCTGAATGCAGCCAATGTCTACCACAGAGATTTGAAGCCGAAAAACATACTTGCAAATGCAAACTGCAAGTTGAAGATTTGTGACTTTGGATTAGCAAGAGTTGCGTTTAACGATACCCCGTCAACGGTATTTTGGACAGTACGTGTCTAAATATTTATGCCTCCTTCATTGCTTTATGTATTTTGTTTTAAAATACTGACTACAAGAAAATTGAATGCCCTCTTAAAAATTAAAATTAATTCTGTAAATGCTTCAGGAACATAAAAAATTAAACATGCATATACTTGACTAGTAGTTTGTTTATCCTAGACAGCAATTTTTAACTTTTCCTGGGAAGCTGCTGAATCCACTCAAGTGCATGTATGGATCATCTAGAGATTTGTCTATTTTTACCTTCCTGCATGAAGTGTTTAACATCCCTGAAAATATCCATGATATCTAACTCATAAAACATATTTAAATATCTCCTTGAAATGCTGTTAACAACGAGGAATCAATGGATAGTAAATATTTTTGTTATTTCTATGGGAATCAATGGGCTTTATTCCTTACAAGAAAATTTGCTTTCTGGCAGGACTATGTTGCGACAAGATGGTATCGAGCCCCGGAACTATGTGGTTCATTTTATTCTAAAGTAAGCCTCGATTTTCCGGAATTTGTGTAATTATCATTTCTTTCACATGAATAGAAAAGGAAAGGGAAAGAAGATTATATCTTCTTATAACTTTTGTTTTGTATATTTGCAAAGTCAGATTCTGCCATCCTGGTCATTTAGATGGTAGGCCATTTATGGTCCAAAAGGATGATCACTAGATGTTGACAGCCCCAAGTACATACCCTAAAAATGCGATATATACTTATTAAAAAGTAGTTCTGTTGATTGGTCATGTCACTTGATGCATATATTGAAATGGTAGCCATTTTTGCAAATTGTATTTGGCAGTGTAAAAAAAGGAAAAATAGAAATAGTCAAATAGCTAATAAATGGTCAAGGATATGTACAAATGTACTCGGAGTACATCACAGTTGAGTATTCTTGAAAAGGAGATGATACCCTACTATCCAACTGAATCTTAAACAATACTCTGAGAACCTATATACTATTGTTCTTGGGACCATTTTTATAACTGATATCTTGACAAGTTGCAAATTTCTTAGCTGTCAACTGCTGTATCTTATTTATGGTCACGTCTTTCTTGCTCCACAGCAGTCCATTATATATAATTTTATTGGATCTAGAACGGTATTGCCAAGTAGTGGTGGCTGTATTTCTAGATTACTGCAAAATATAAGCTTCTTTTTTTTGTTTGGTTGGAAGGGTCAAAACATTCATAAAATATTCTGGATTCTTGCATCCAATTGATTTCTCATTATTCTGAAGTAGAAAGTTATGAACGGAAAGCATTTACTGAAGACTAAGGTTCATGATTTGAATTAAACATCCCAGCTGACTTGTGTTTGGTGATGTTCAAAAACCGGATTGTTATCTCAATGGAAAAATGATGACATTTACATGAAAAGGTAATGTTTGTTAGGGATCGGTTCCCCATGTTTGCAACAAATGCGTGTGAAAGTAATTTGGTATCTTGCTTTTGAGAGCAGTATATGTAGCGTCCCGGGCTTAGGTCCCCGGTCCGTTATCGAGGAAAACTGACCCTGACAACTTGTTGGGTTCGAGCCCAATTGAACCCATTGACAACCACCCAAAATGCTTAAGCCCAAGTTGTCAAGTAGAGTAATCCCCACCACTTATATACCACACCCACACTTCGTGAGTTTTAGGTATGGCATTATGTTTGGGGTTGGGGTGTTACAGTATATATTTCTGTTTGTGCTTATATTTTAAAAAAAAATAAGTAATTAGAACTCTTTGGCACTCCTAACTGCAAGAAGATGATGATCATGTTCGACGAGTGTTACTCTTTACACTTTAACTAACACCCTGAGAAAGAAGATGAAGTTTTCCTGCATGGATTTAGATAAATCTGTAAACGTATTGTACTTGCAAAGATGGTATTTTTTCAGGTTGGAGGTCTTTTTGTGATCGTTTAGTTAATTGATATTGGCTTTTGCCCTTTTTATTATTCTTCAGAATCACAACTCTAATATGGGTTCTCTTTGATGCCCCAGTATACTCCTGCAATTGACATTTGGAGCATAGGATGCATCTTTGCCGAGGTACTGATGGGGAAGCCACTCTTCCCAGGCAAAAATGTCGTCCATCAGCTGGATCTCATGACAGATTTACTGGGCACGCCCCCCATGGATACTATATCCCGGGTATATGATGCATTGTCGGTTCACAATCTATTCGATCTAACTTTGTGAAGAGGATGCATCTAAAATCGCTATTATTATTATTATGGTGTAGGTTCGCAACGACAAGGCAAGAAGATACTTGAGCGGCATGAGAAAGAAACAGCCTGTCCCATTTACACAGAGATTCCCGAACGCGGACCCTTTGGCGCTCAAGTTATTGGAAAGGCTGTTGGCATTTGATCCCAAAGACCGGCCTACTGCTCAAGAGGTTCCTTTCCGCATAAGCAAAACATTTTTAAGCATGTAGCGATGATTTTCTATGCCTTGCTTTTATTTTTTGTCTTCATGCATCCATTGCAAGTGGGTGGTGGGGAAGAGATTTGGCCGCGTTGACATGAAAAAAACTATTTCCCAAAATGGGTACCGGCCGAAACTTTTTCCCAGAATGGGGATATATCGGCAAATCGTTTGCCGTTCACCAAAGTGGTGCGGCAAATGGTTTGCCGTGGTGACATGGCATCGGCGGCAAATGAGCATTTTGAATACAAGGCATGGTAAATGATATGCCGTCGATGCCACGTCACCACAGCAAACCGTTTGCCGTGTCACGTAGGCGAGCAGCAAATGATTTGCCGATATATCCCCATTCCGGGAAAAAGTTTTGGCCGGTACCCATTTTGAGAAATAGTTTTCCATGGGTACCCATTTTGAGAAATAGTTTTCCATGGGTACCCATTATGAGAAATAACTCTTGTGAGTCCATGACCCCTCTCTTGGGGAGGGGAGGCTGGATATAGGACAAGGGTTAGGAATGCAAAAGGGTGCAGGTTGGAAAAGGTTATGGGTTTACTCATCAAATCCTCACCATTGAGGAAACCTGTACTTCAACCTTGGGTCTTCCTGCCATCTTTCCACCCGTGCTGTCTCGCCCTCTTCTCCCACAGCATACATACTCTTTCTCCTCTGCTCAAGCAAAGCGGCTTCCGCTCTCTCAATCGCCTCTTCACACTTGTCCACGGGTTTCGAATGAAAAAAGTGGTGTTTAGTATATTACAGATTTGACAAAAGAAAATATTACAAAAAATGTTCCGAGATGTTAGAATAATAAAATCTGTTTTAGCCCACACAGGACTTCCGTCATCTGCACCCAAAAAAGTAAACAAGCATTCTCAGGTTGTGTTCAAAATCATAGATGACAGTGCTACTTATCCTTTTGACATCATTGTGCTGTTTAAGAATCTCAATGCCGAAATAATCTTTTCCAATCACCAGGCGCTGGGCCGATCCTTATTTTAAAGGACTGGCCAAAATGGAGAGGGAACCATCTTGCCAACCAATCACCAAGATGGAATTTGAATTCGAACGACGTAGGGTCACGAAGGAAGACATTCGGGACCTCATCTTTCGCGAGATATTGGAGTACCATCCACAGGTGCTTAAAGATTATGTCAACGGAACTGAAAGGACAAATTTCCTCTATCCAAGGTTCTAAAAGCTAACCTCGACATTTTTTGAGTTTATATATTTTAGCTTTACAAATTCCGGGCCTCATGATGCCTATTGTGGTGCAGTGCTGTTGATCAGTTCAGAAAACAGTTTGCTCACCTTGAGGAGAACGGTGGTACAAGTGGCCCAGTGATTCCCTTAGAGAGAAAGCATGCCTCCTTGCCTAGGTACTTCTCGTCTGCCTCCCCAAGTCTGGATTATTGTTTTCAACTTTGGATTATAATTCCTGCGATATGTTTTGAAAACCATGTTGAATTATCTGACCCCCATTCTTGATCATGGTCGGCAGTCCTAACCATTTCATGCTATGTTTCCTTCCCTCTTATATATCATGCAGATGCACTGTGGTCCATTCAGCTACCATACCTCCTAGGGAGCAAGCAATTATGCCTCCCAACAATGAAAGACAACAGGCCATAGGTGCACCCAAGAACCCACCAAACACAGGCAGTGCGGCCAGCAGCTCCATAAGACCTTCCCCGGTTGTGCATCGGACATCCTTGGGTACAATCTTGCATCACTCTGTAGTTTGTACTCTTTCAAATGGAACAGAGTTTGATCAATATCCTCCACTTTCATGCAGGTCTACAACATGCCCCACGACCCGGAAGGGCCGTAGGTCCGGTATTGCCATTCGAGAGCATCAGCCTCAGGGAACCCCCCTGCAACCCTCAGGGGACAAGGAACCCTGCTATCTCGACCAGCCCCATCATCACCCATCTGCCTTCCTACTGCAGCAAGGATGATGTTAAAGCGGAAACTGATCGGAGGACAGAACAGAGACCCTCCGAACAACCACCACTTGCCCAAGCAACAATGCCGGGATTCTTGCCTGCATCCTATTTTGAAAAAAGTGGTCATGTTGGAGGGCATGTTGAGCCACAATTCAATGCAATCACTGCAGGTGCTCATCGGGTATTGGTCTTGTTCAGTTCAGTGTGTCTACAATGTATTAAGTGTGGAAAAATGTCAATTGATAGTCTGTCAAACAAAGTTCTACAGAGATTAGTTGTGCATATAGTTGCTGCAACAAATGGCTTCAAATTAATAATTGAGAACGACACTGCCCTTATAGCAAAAACTTAATTAATATTCTTGGTTGTGCATATTACTATTTTTGGTAAAATTGAGACATGAAACTGTCGTACAATGCGGGCAACAATCTTTATGCTCAAAGACACGACACTAACATACACAAGATCCTGCCTGTAAATGAAACAATAATTTTGAAACTACAAGGATCTCTACTAAAGAACTTAGTCTTATGAGAGGAAGATGTGACTAAAAGATCCAGTAAACAAGCCGAGCCATATTAGAGTTGACTTCACTCGTCTTCCTGACTGCGCAACCTGGCAAGCTTGTTGACTACCACAACATCAAGCTGGGCTGCTCGCTCCACGATTTCCTTCCTCTTGTGTGTTGAGACGTTATGAGCAATCTCAGCACAGTAAGTCCTGCAGTAAAGACCAGAGTTGTTCTTTAAGTAGGAAGAGCATCTAATATAGCTCTGATCGGGTGATATGGAGGCAGTTACCTGTTATGCATCATAAGCAGTTCAAGTTCCCTTCGCATTGTGGACTAAAAACTTTTTTGAATTTGTTTGGGAGAAAGTGACGAGTTTTCTTGTCAGATCCATAACCAATATTGGGCATCAGAGTGCATCCCTTGAACTTTCTTCCGCACTCGAGAATCAATTCCCTTGGGCCTACGCCAGTTTGTCTGTAACATAAAACATAAAATTTACAATCAATCGAAATAATCAAGTGATCACAATAACTTGTCTGAAAAATGACGTACTGAGTAAAAAAGAAATGATTTAGACAGAGATTAGAGAAACATGGGCCATCATGGCCACAAGGTCGTGCATCGCCCGATCTAATTTAGCACTCAAGCTCTTCACCCATTCGAATCCTCCTGATTTAATTTCCATGGACACAACCGCATTTTCTGCATCCAGCAGGATTGCCTTTATCTCGTTTTAGTGCTAGAGAGCTTTCCATCATGGATACCAAAACACACTTTCTATCGTGTAAGTCCAAATCATCATCGCCGTTGTCATTTCCCTCTCTACAGTATACTTCCAATTATTTAACTATTTGGCCAAGAAGTAACCAGCCTTAATTTTTTTCAGTAATAAATCTTTCTTACACTAAATAACGCACCAATACGACTACTTGCGGCCTTCGCAATCAGATGGTGCCCCATAGTACTTTTATGGGATTTTATCACTTGTGCCCCTCCGAGATATCGCAATATCAGTTATACCCCTATCTTTTTGGTAATATCAGTTGTGCCCCCTCAAAATTTGATAATTTATCACTTGTGCCCCTCGGGTTAGTGACCGTCCATCCACAGTGTAAACGACCGTTAACTTTGAGGACATAGGCGGAATTACTTAAAAAAAAGGTTAAGAGGTCATTTTACACCCTCCTCATCTTCTTCTTCTTCCTCTTCCTCCTCCTCCCCATCCTCTTCTTCCCTCCTCCTCCACCTCCACCTCCTCCTCCCTCTCTGCCCCCGCCCCCGCTCCTGCCCCGTGCCGCCCAGCTCCGCCTCGAGCTCTCCGCACCTCCTCCCAGCCCGCAGCCCCCGCCCCTGCCCCGCGCCGCCCAACCCCGCACCCCCCTCCGCCCCGACCTCCCTCCCAGCGCCTACCTCCCGCACCCCCCGGTCACCCACGGATCCGGTCACCCACGGATCGTCCCCCATTCCTCCCACCACCCACGGATCCGGTCACCCACGGAGCCTGTCCTACCACCGCCAGGCTCCGGTCACCCACGGATCGTCCCCATTCCTCCCTCGGTTACCAGAGAGAACCAGATGGTGTCATCCTCCTCTGCCTCCAGATCTTTCAGCAGATTCGATATGCCAAGCTTCAGCTCCATCTTCACGTCCTCACCCGAACATCCCTCCTTCCTCACCACCTTCACTCCAGGGCGTATCCCGACGAAGGTCCCAACAAACTCCCTCGCCTTCGCCCCGGTAGCCAACACGGCTTCCTTGTCTACCATGTTCACGTAGACACTGAACTTGGTGTCAACATCTTCTCTTGTCTCGATCCCGTATACCACCAGCACCTCCTCGTCGTCTTCCTCCTTCAACTTCCTAGTTCCAGCCCGGCGCCTCTGCCTCGGCACCTCCACTGTCATGGTTCTATCAAGGACCGTGCTGTTGGGACTGAAATAATTTGTATTGGTAACAAGAGAGGACCACTTCCGTTGCTTGATGATCTCCTTGGCAATCTTGGGATCCACGGTAGGCTGCGGACGTGTGGAGAGCCATGGAATCTCGGTATCCTTGAATCTGTAATCAAGCTTCGATATGTCGAGGAAGTCACGAACCTTGACCCGATTGAGCACAGGGTTCTCGTCGTAGAAGTAGAAGTGGGTGTCGAGCCAGAGATCGTCGACGATCTCCGATTTGTTGCCGTGGAGGTCCTTCCACACTAACCACAGGCGGTCTATGTTGGAGTGATGGGCATCTTCACTCCCGCACATCTGCCCCCGCAGATCTTCACGGCGCGGAGGGGAGGGCATCAGGGCAGAGGGGCGGGCATCGGGCAGAGGGGGAGTTGCGGGGCAGGGGGGGCGGCGGGGAGCAGGGGGAGGCGCGGGGCAGGGGGAGGGGGAGGCCGAGGGGACGAGGCGACGGGGAGCAGGGGGAGGGGGAGGCTCAGAGGGCGAGGGCGGCGGGGAGCAGGGGGCCATGGAGGAGCCGGGGCGGAGTTGCGAGGGTTGGGGAGGAGCTCGGGGCGGAGGGATGGGCCTGAGGGCGGTGAGCCGCTGGAAGAGCAGGCCGCGACCCATGCACCCCCTCCCTCCTCCCCCGTCCCTGCGCCCCGCGCCGCCGCGACCTACCTCGTGTCCCTCCCGTACCACATGTTCTTCCCAGGTCACCCCCAAGATTCATAAGAAGTTGAGTTTTTTTTGTTATGAATAGAAGGAAGAAGAGCTACTGGAGGAGGAAGAAGATGAAGAAGGGTATGGACCATAATACCTTTCTTAACCACACCATGGTTTGAATAAACCATGGTTATTTTAATTTTTTGACGGTCGATCTGACGGAAGGGCACAACTGGTGACGGAGCAAGAAGTTAGGGGCACAACTGATATTACCAAAAAGATAGGGGTATAACTGATATTGCGATATCTCACAGGGGCACAAGTGATAAAATCCCTACTTTTATCTACCTCCAATACCAGTAGCACATGAATATCTCCCCATATTCGACCTCCCTCCCCCTCTCAGGCATGAAATCCCCTCCTCTGCATTTTCTCCATAGATTACAGTCCAAGTATTAATCTCCATGGCAATCAGATGGTGCCCCATGTGCTCTTATCTCCCTCCAATGACCAGTGGCACATGACTTATGTCCCCGTATTCGACCTCCCTCCCTCTCTGGCGTGAAATCCCCTCCCTTTGCATTCTCTCCCCATAGTTTATATATAGTCCAAGTATTAATCTCCATGGCCACGTGATAAGCAGCCTTAACTTCAATAACGCATCAATGCAACAACCTGGGGGTACAAAACTCCGTACCTACGAAAATCTCCTCATGCGGAGAATAACCCATGAGCTTTCATCTCCATGTGTCCGTCTCCCACTGGCCTATCTTTGTTCCACCTTCATCTCCAACCACCTATCCCTGACCATCTCAGTATTGAATACTCAAGTGTCCAGCATCACCTCCATCTTCACTCAATCTCAATTCACATGCAACCAGCTTCCATTTCACCTTTACCTACAGTAGTACCTCTACCTTCAGGAACAACACCACATGGAATAAGGAGGAATAAGGGTGACGGAATAAGGTGGAACAAGACATTGTTTCTGTTCGGTTGGAAGGATAAGAATAGGGGATAATAAAGAGGAATAAGGGTAGTTAAATGTTATTCCCAGTTCGGTAACACATGAAGGATAAGAATAAAGGTTTGTAAGTTAGTGGATAACGAGGAATAAGAGGGGAAGGGGAATAAAAGAGTGGATAAGGAAGAATAAGAGGAGAGGGGAATAAGGGAAGGGGAATAAGGAAGTGGAATAATGGAGTGGACAAGGAGGAATAAGGGAAGCGGGGAAAAGGATTTATTAAGTTCCCTATTCTCCTACCAAATAGGCACTTAGGGTTACATGGAATCCATGCATCCCTTGTTCTACTGCCATCCAATCATGTGAAGTCGTCAACAAAGATCATGCATAGAATATCTCATTAAAATTTATCTTGTCAGGATCAGTGTTGTCAAAAGCCCTCCATGTGCTCGCCTAGTCTCCCAAGCGAGGCGAGGCGAGGCCCTAGCGCCTTGCCTCCCTCCAGGCGAGGCGTTTTGCCTCAGGCGCCGCTCAGGCGAGCGCCTGGCTTGAGGCTCTAGGCGCTCAAGGCGAGCGTCTAAGGCAAAAGTAGGGCTTTTAGCCGATTTTGCGCGATTTTTATCCATGTTTAGGTTTTTATATTAGATATATATTAGTTCTAAGTATCATTAACATACATACTTATACATATGCACACACATGTATATGTAATTTACCCACATTTTTATACATATATGTATACGTGTACATTCATGTTTTAGTTCTAAATATTACATATACTTTTGACTAAAAAGTATATATTCTTCTATATATATATATATATATTAGTTTGAAGTATTATAAATACATATATATTTACATATAAATAGACAAAACACACATGTATACATAGGCATGCATACACACTTATACATAAACACATACACATGTATGCAAATATATACGCATACAGATACACATACATGCGAACACACACATAAACACAAATATTTAATACATATACATACATACGTAAGTACATGCATACATTATACATACACATATTAGTAAATAGTGGATTGATCATACAATATAATTTGGTGATTGCATATACATATGCATACACATACATATACATATACATATAAATATGTACATGCACACATTTATATACACGCTTGTAAACATACCCACAAATATATTGGATTGGTTTTAGATTGAAATATAAATTATATATACATATATTTACAACTATACATGCATACACACATGTACACGTGCACATTTATATACATACATGTAACCACACCCACAAATATATTGGATTGGTCCTAGATTGAAATATAAGATACATATATATATATATATATATATACATACAGTTACATACATACACATGTGTGCATGTGCATATATTATATAGACTCATGCTAATTTTATTTATTTTTATATATGATGTCTTGCTTTTCTCAGGCGAGCGCTTAGGTGAGCGCCTAGCGCCTCAGGCATTTTGCACCCCCTAACGCCTTGGAGCGCCTCTCACTTATAACAACACTAGTCAGGATTAATAACATTTGCAAATTGAAATTTTCTTGTTTACATTTGAGGAAATATTTTGTTTTATTTGGGTTCGACCTCTTCAAATAATTTAATTGCCTATTTATACATCAAACCCTCCGCAAAGAACAATCTATTATCTACACACAATAAAATAAAATGAAAACACCTTGAGTAGAGAACCCCTAAAGCAACCATATTGGACTATATGCATCATGAAGATGGAATGCTCAACCACCGCCAAAATGAAGAAGGGTACCGCCAAGGGGACCCCCATGTAAACCCCTCTATAGTTGTAAGAAATCCCCTACCAAATAACCATTCAATGCACATAAGGCACTGGGGTAAGACATCTCTTCATCTATGCAATCCAAATCTTAAAAAAATGAAGAAGGGTATCGCCAAGGGGACCCCATGTAAACCCCTCTATAGTTGTAAGAAATCCCTACCAAATAACCATTCAATGCACATAAGGCACTGGGGTAAGACATCTCTTCATCTATGCAATCCAAATCTTAAAAAAATCCAATCACCGAAGTCATGGGCCTTGGAGAACACCACTATCGAAAGCAACTTAAAACATGTATACTTCTTCAATTTGTCACCATTTTTAAGCCATCAACAAAGTCCACCATCAACCTGCTATGCACAAACACCATCTATTGTAGGTTAATAAGAACTCTAGTCTCTAAGCATAGATAGAGTTCGATATAATAGCATCTTGAA
Source organism: Ottelia alismoides (assembly GCA_037367405.1). Taxonomy (NCBI): domain Eukaryota; kingdom Viridiplantae; phylum Streptophyta; class Magnoliopsida; order Alismatales; family Hydrocharitaceae; genus Ottelia; species Ottelia alismoides. The sequence goes on along the minus strand of JAZKJV010006346.1, from coordinate 173,928 downwards.
TATAGAAAGCCCAACCGCTACCAAGTTGAAGGGTGAAATTGCCAAAGGACATCATCAACACAAATCCCTTTAGGGTTGTAACGTGTAAGAAACTTCCTCCTAATGATCGCTCACCAATGCATAACAGTCACATTAATAAGACCACTTGATCTATGCAATTCAAAGCTTTAAAAAGTTCAATCAATAGTGTCATATGCGTAGGAGGCTTCATTATCCAAAGCAACTTGTAACTTGCAAACTCCTCCAATTTGGCACCCTTTATGAAGCCATCACAACATTATCCACCATCACAAGCCATGCACAAAAACCAACTATCGTGAGTTAACTAGATCTCTAAGAATCAAGCTCAAGTTTAATAGCCATAATATTCACCATGACTGGATAAGTCGCATTTGATTAACACAATTAGCTTAAGTCTTCAACCCCCAAGCTTTCATTTTTTAATTCAACTCTGGCATAGGGCCTTGTGCGACCTTGTTCATTAATATAAAGGATGTATGCAACGAAGCACGGTATTGGGAGGGGCATGTAGCCTGCTTAGGCAGTGACAATATCAACACCTAGATTAATAAGTCAAAAGCAAAATTACTTCCTTCAAACTCATCCAAGATATATATGATGCCACCATGCATGCACTATTAAAAAACACAAAATATATCAGGTAAACCATCTCAATTTTAAGATCCATCCGTGTTAAGACCATCAATAATGGGTAGAACCTTCTCCATTAAGATAACATGAATTGGGTCCATAGCATGCTATTAAAAAACGGTTAAATCCTCTTGTCACCCACCACCAACCAAGATTTGAAAAAACAATAAGAAAACAAAGGAGATTTTTTAAGATTATGTGGACACACACGTAAAGATCGGATTCAAAATGATGCAATCAGAAGGAAAGTTGTTGTAGTTTCAATCGAGAATAAGATGCAAGAAAAACGCTTAAAGTGGTTTGATCATTTGCAAAGGAGGTCAGATGATGCACCAATTAGGAGATACAAGTTTCGGGATGTTGAGCCAACTAAAAGAGGGCGAGGAAGGCTGAAGAAGTGTTAAAAAGAGACTATACGAATGGATTTTAGTTTTTTTGATCCAAGCCGATATTGAACCAAGATAGATCTGAATGAAGGCAAAGAATCTATGTAACCAGTCCTACTTAATGTGGGAAAAAGGCTTTGTTATTCTTGTTGAAGGGGAGGCATAGCCTAAATGTGATCAACGCGTAAGCTTCATTTTTCTTCCAAAAAAAAATATAAAAGCCTCGTTTTTCTTCAAAAAATACAATTCAATCAAAGAAAAGGATAATTTAAGAAAACTATATTATTGTTGTCATTTTATGGGGAAAATAGGGTAAGATGTCAAGGAGACACCTATCATTAGCTTATATATATTTATAGTAGAAAAACAAAAAAATACAAAGACCAAAATGTCTTTAGACTTTTCACACGCTCCATTACATTTTCTGTATATATAGTCTCATCTCGAAATATGGAATCGTCTATGTTAGCCACATAGACTATAGCATAGTTGCCACCCAAATATTGGTGGGCCTACTCCCATGTCCTAAGGCATCCAGTGAAACCCAGAAATCTGTCCAATTGGATGTATAGAACACATTAACAAGTGTCGCTACCCACACCTCATTTGCAACCAAACACCTAAAAAACAAGTGCCTAACACTCTCCTCTTCAATCAACAACGCTCACATGTGCCACACAACCATGAAACAAACATGCTCTTCTCTAACTCGTCACCAGAGAATCCCTTCTAAGCAACCAAATTAAATATGGCTCCGTAGAGGAACCTTCCACATCTACATGTGAACGAACCAATTTGAAGCAATTGATGGATCAAAAGACTTCAAGGAGTAAAAAACAAGTATGCCTTCCGCACTATAAATGTTCATCAGTCCAGGACGAATGATCAGCAAAACCGCACATCCCTTGCAAGTTAGCAGTCTCCAAAAGCTGCAAAAACTCCTCATATGTTAATCTAATAAGGCAGAGAGAAAAAGAGGCCTACACAAAAACTCCTCATACATGTGCAAGTTGAGATATTAGTTGTCTTAGATCATTTTTCTACCTTCTCTTTTCTTTATGTCTACACTATGTTATTAGCCCAGCATGCTCCTCTATATAAGAGAACGCTAGGCCTCATGAATTGATAACTTATTGCATTCTCTCTCTCTCCATATGGTAATAAAGCAACGATCTTAGAAATGAGCTTAAACCTAAAACCCACCACCACCACCAACATCCATCCTCCTTGAGCCTTGCGTAGACCCTTCTTCCTCGTCTAAGGGTCCCGTATAAGGCCTCAGTGGGTACCATAAGCCTACCCTAGCGCCGCCCAGGCGCTACCCATGCGTCGCCCAGCGCCGCCTGATACCTCTGAAGAGCTACCCAAATCACGAACGAGTTTGTTTAGGGTTGGTTGTGATATGAGCATACACTCACAATCACCCCCTTTTGATGTCCGTCTACACTCTATCACCTGTCTATGATTCCAATCGGCTACCATTCCGACACTATGTCAAAAAACAGAGTTGATATTCCAATCGCAAGTGACTTTAAGGGTCCAACACCTATTGTCAAGATGGATGGCACAAACTATGAGTTGTGGATGATGCAGTTCATGAGTCTCTTGTAGAGCCATGGTAAAAAAACATATTCTGATGCAAGTTAAGACAACCGACAAGATTGGGACCAATGTCTACCTCATAGGAGGCCGATGATGCTTGCGTAAAAGTTTGGCTATCTAGTACAGTTTTCGTGGAAACAGCCAATGATATCTTGAGTCAACCTACAACGAAGGCAATGTAGGACATCCTCGCAGCAACGTAATCTCAAGAGAGGAATGAGTCGAATATATTGCAACTCCAACATTATATTTTTATGACCAAATAGGTGAGCATCCTCTCCATGCCTTGTACACACCTCTTAGGGGTATATTTGAGAACTTCATAGCCACATACCTCTGACGACCTCACCAGAGCACGACAAGGCATATCGTGATTCTGGTATGATTAGGATATTTCTAACCATGCTCTCAGTTACTCACAGATGCTACTATACTACCTATAGAGTAAGCGTACAACAGGTTGAACAACATCCAATCTATTGCATCTTCTCAGACTATTGACTGCTCAAAGTCGCCAGAAAAGCTATAGTGATACCAGGCAAAGAGACCTTGAGTTTGAGGTAGGTGACTTTGTATTTCTCAAAGTATCACCTATGAAGGGAGTTCAGAGGTTTGGTGTGCATGGGAAGTTAGCACCCAGGTTCGTGAGTCCCTTTGAAATTATTCAGCGCATTGGAAAACTGGCATATAGACTTGCACTTCCTCCGCATCTTTCGTCAATACATGATGTTTTTCATGTATCAAATATGAGAACGTACGTTAGTGATCCAGAGCATAGAATAAATTATGATGATTTACATGTTGAACCAGAATTGACATACCAAGAGATACATGTGCAAATACTTGACAGGAATATCAAGAAGTTGAGGAACAAAGAGCTAGTTAAAATGTTGGCACAATCAAGAGTTTGAAGAAGCCACATGGGAACCTGAGGTAGAAATGAGAGAAAAATACACGTACTTGTTTGAATGATAACACTATAAACTATGTATATCTTTATCGTAAATGAAATGGCGTTCATTCTCTTTAAGGTTGTTATGGTTTCAATCCTCTTTAAGGTTGTTATGCATGCTTTTCTACTCTCGAGGACGAGACTTCCTTTAAAGTTGTTATAATTGTAAAGCTTTGAACTTGGTCCCTCTCGGATCCTATATCATAAGATCCGACTCGTCAAGAGGAAACCAACGGAATTTATTTCATATGAATCGGACTTCGTTTGGAATTGTTATGATTTTCGGAAGAAAAAGAAGTAAAGAGGTTTAAGACGTCATTAACCCTGAAAACAATTATAACGTAATATCGAATCTAAGAAAAATGGCTCGAATTAAGAATATAGGAGCAAAATTTTCAAATAAAGTTCTTCAACACTGACAAAAGATCAAGTAACTAATCAAGATATAACTTTTTTGAAGCAGATGAGAATTAATGCAATCCAAACTATTTTTTTTGCAATTTAATTGTAATTTTAAATTTTATAAAATAACCAAAGGTCACAACCTTTGGATGTGCCTTTTGTATTTGGATGTATCTTTTAAGTGACAGTTGCATCTTTTAAAGGGTTCCGTGTATAAAGCAACCTACTCATTTGTGATTGGAAGATGAAATGAAGTAAAAGTTGATTAGTCATTAGCTTATCCTCCTCTACCCATAATAATCTTTCTCCTTTTTAATCCCCAATCAAGTTATCCTCCCTTATCTTCCCCCTTCTCACGCAGCTTGACATGTTTCGCCCCCATCCCCTTACCCTAATTTCTTCTTTTCTCACCCCTCAACAATTCTTCCCTATTGTTAGACTCCATCACACGTAGAACATTGTTACAGCTCCTACAAGCATGCTTTCAGATATCTCAATATATCGGTATCTGAAAAGGACCAATATCGGTATCGATATATCGCCAAAATATCATATAGACATGATACAAATATGGATACTGATATCGACAATTAAACCCTTACCTACAAGAGTGCATATTGCGGGAAGCAAGTGGGAGTTCACAGTGGAGCACTGAGCGAATGGAAGCATAGATTGCTAACTGTTGCAATATTCGGCCAAATAGATCGAATATCCGGATGAATAATATTATTCAGTGGGGAGACCAAATAGAATATTGATATTCGATCAATATTCAAACCAACCTGAATATTCCTGAATATTCGGCCCAAATATTCGACCGACTGTTGCAACATGCTTTTTATTCTTTTTATTTTTTAAACATTCTCATTTATCTCAGTATCACCACAAATGTTGAAGCTCCATACATGTAACTTGTTAAATGATACTTTTATCTTATATTCTTATTTATTAATGACCATATATGTATAAATATAAAAGAATATATATATAAGATATTATATTTATATTTAAAATGATTAAAAATAACTTAACCGAATAATTCTAAATATTCTCTCGAATGCTGAATATTCTTTATTCAATGACCCTTCCAACTAAATACCGAATATCGACTTCTGCAATATTGGCTACAAGAACAAGACATGGCTTATGGCTCGTGGGTTAACCCAAACATATGGGGTGGACTATTAGGATACTTTCTTTGCAATGGCTCAGCTTTCTACATTATGGATCCTTTTCTCTGTTGCAGTGACACTAGACCGGCCCCTATATCAGCTTGATGTGATGAACGCCTTTCTCTACGGTAACCTACAGGAGGAAGTCCACATGCAGCAAAAGGTGCGCATGCTTCATAAGGTTATCTATGACCTTAAGCGGACTCCAAGAGCATGGTTTCAGAAGCTCTCATACTTGGTAGGGCGACAAAGGTTTGTGAGATCGACGGCATATCACTCAGTGTTTATTCATGTCTCAGAGAGGTATTGCTGCTATATTGGTCCATGTTGATGATATCATTACTATAAGTGTGCAGGGCATTCAAGCAGCTAAGGTTTTCCTCTGTTAGCAGTTTGTAACCAAGGATCTGGAAGTGTACGTTACTTCCTTGATTTAGAGGTTGTCGAGAACCAACGAGGTCTTGTGATGACCAGAGAAAGTACATTACGGATCTTCTCTCTGAGATGAGCATGACAAATTGCAGACCTTCTACCACTCTCATGGACCCGAGCATGAAGCTATATGATAAAGACACTAAGGAGGCAGACAAGAGGATGTACAGGACCAAGGGCATAAAGTCTAACTCAAGCTTTGCAGTGTTCATAGGGATCTCCTTGGTAACAAGGAAGAGCAAGAAGAAGACGATTGTCGCTAGATCTAATGCAGAATCAAAGTGCGAACTATGGCACATGGGAGTACAAAGATGATGTGGATCAGATCCATTTTAACTAGGCTATCTGTCAAGGTGCCTCTTCCTATGCACTTCCAATGTGACAACCAAGTTGCTCTTTTCATTGCCAACAACCCAACTTTTCATAAGAGGTCCACGCATATCAAGGTAGACTATCACTACACTCGAGATAATATCCAAAAGAATTTCATTCCTACCTCTCATATCAACTCAACGAATAGAGAGCAAACGTGTATACCAAGGCTCCAACTAGAGGGTCATTCCAAATTTCCAAAAATGTGTCCCAAGCTGAGCTTAATTGATATCTACGCTCCAATTTGAGGGGCAGTGTTGAGATATTAGTTATCTTCTATTCTTTTCATGTATTCTACTTTCTTTCTATCTATAATATGTAATTTGCCCAACATGTTTCTCATCTATATAAGTGAACCATAGGGCCTCATGAATAAATAACTTATTGCGTTCTCTCTCCCACAAGGTAGCCAATTGTCACCTTCCTAATAATCTCACACAAACACAAACATAAGTCCCCACGGTGAAAAGTCTGAGAAAATGTATGCATGTAATAAAGCACATTGCCCCATCCAATCATCGGACCAAAAATGAAAGCTGATTCCATCACCAACAACATGCCTCAAGAGCAGCAGCATATAAGGAAGAACAGAACAAACCCCCTTCCAAAAATTGGAATGCAAATTTATAATAGCACTCTGAGAAGAGGGGTCAAGAGACGTCCCATAAATCAAGTGTAAAGTCCTGAAAAAAAACATAACCTCCTCCCCAGATTCTTATTACTCAATTTTGACAATGCATTATTCATCACCTCCATGCTATGTATCCCCAACCCACCGTCCTCCTTCAGCAATAAAGTCTTCCACCCCACCAACGCCGTCCATTTAAACTCTCCAAAATAAACCCAAAAAATCACTTCATAAGTACCTCCAACCTCCCCTACACCCTAACAACAGGTAGCAAGAGTGTATACTGGAAGAACACCAAGATAACCGAGAGGACTACCCTCAAAAGAATCTATCAGCCACCTCTTGAGATACAAGTTGCACACCAACTGGCCAGCTTCTTCTCCATCCTCTCTATAACTGTTAGTAAGTTGGCAACCCGAGGTAAAGGATGGAACCCCACATGTACTGAAACCAACTAAGAAATATCCCTCTCTTAACTTCGACGCCATCTTGGTCAAAGCACCCGCCACCACCATAAAAGTAACAGTGCCAATGTGTATCCCTGTCGAACCCCTCATGGCATCTAAAAGAAACCACCTTCTTGTCTATGATTCACTAAACCGCAAAAGAGGTCATGGAGATCAAAAAGAGTAACCCATCTGCACACACGCACAACAACACAAACAAATCCTGAGTGCCACATCGAATTCACAAGATCAAATGCATCATAAATCCAACCAATAATCATTCCCCTCAAGACACCAAGCAATGCACAAGATTTAGTAAAGTGGATGCACAAGATTTAGCAAAGTGAGATTCTGTCCATTCTTGCCAATTGAAATGATCCTAAACCTCCCCTCCAACTTTGTCTCCTGCAAACACAATACATGCCTTCCAACTTTCTAACAGAAGTCCTACAACTCTCATTTTTTCAAATGCCTAAGGCAATGGACATTCCATGAAACAATCCTCATCCAGCAATAGTAGAGGATGCCCCCACCAAAATCACCCCCACGTAGCTTGTTATCATGACACGCTTCTCACTCCTCTCAAAGATTGTAGACCTCTCAAGTTCAAGGCCCACATCACAATCAAGTACGGCCACAAGCTCATCATCAACACCCATCTCTACTAAGTGAACAGTTCGCCTATGCGGCTACAACCCTAAAGGTCATCTTTGACGACGACATACGAACACCTACCAACGAACAGCTTTGCAAAGGGCAAGTGGAAGCACAATAGGACCTCAAATACAAATGATGCATGCCTAGTGCACCTTGCGACAAGGCACCCCACGTTGCGATCTCTTTAAAGGGCAAACCACAACCTTCGTCGATGCTTCAGAAAAAGCCATGGTCTTAAATTTCGCGAAATTTCGCCGAAATTTCGATTTCGACAGGGAGGGTCTTTCGAAACACATATATATATATATCGATTTCCCGGATTTCGACCGAAATGGGTCGAAATATCGGTGATATTTCGACATTTCGACCCATATCGGTCGAAATTCACGTATTCAGTTCAAAATTTCTCGGATTTCGACCGATATGGGCGAAATTTCGCCGATACCTATGTAAATTAACGATATTAATCATGTGATCTTAATTTTAATCATTTTACTAATACTAACTATTTAGTATTTACCAATTCTATATATCAAAACACATCACGATTTAGAATGCTATAGCGAGACCCCCGTTCTGGTAGGGTATGGTGCAACAGGGGGGATGCATACAATGTTTCTTCAACGTAGGGAGCTTCACCTCCCTTTGCAAAAAAGAGATGAACGCAACTCTATAGATTCTAGAGATATGCTATAGCTTCTTTGCTTCATTCCTTTTGTCTTTTATCTTTCTAAAAAACATCATCTTTGTTGTAAAGTCTATAATTATATATGTAATTCACTAGAACTGCGTCTATGACCGTTATTTCTATGAACTAAACATTGTCTTATTAATAACTATCTATATTTTAGAATAAAAATACTCATCTATTTTTCTGAACAAGAAGACATTTTATAAGTATTTTTACCTTAGTTATTTTAATTTTGATTCCAATATCTATCAGTCAGCTCAATGATATGCCTATATGCGATATAAGGCATATGGATGAGAGATACGTGTGATATAAGTGTGCATTTGTTAGCTTTTATTGTTTTAAGAACTTGAATTTAATGATATCCATTTCCAATATGTACCAATCAATAATCAGCCTTAATAACGAAATGACCAATATGACCGATATGTGCAATATAAGGCATATAAATGAGAGATATGTGTGATATAAGTATGCATTTGTTAGCTATTGTTGTTTTAAGAACTTGGATTTAATGAATCCATTTCCAATATGTATCATCAATAATCAACCTTAACAGCGAAATGATCGATATGACCGATATGACTGATATGACCGATATGTGCGATATAAGGGGCATATATGAGCAATATGTGTGATAAAATTATGTATATGTGAGCTATTTATTGTTGTAAATAACTTGAAAGATCTTAATTTGCAAAAAAAATGTCGAAAAATGACTTTTTGAGCCATTTCCGAAATTTTCACCGAAATCGTCGAAATTTCCCGAAATATCGGCGAAATTTCGGTATTGGAGGTGACCGAAACGAAATCGAAATCGAGATTTCGAACCTTGGAAAAAGCCATGCTCAAAGGCACAATGTGGGATTGAATAACAGAGAGCTAAAACCACAAACATGGTCAAAGTTCGAGAGAAAATTGAAGTCCATCGGTACCATATGGCAAAGGCATTCAGATCCTAACAATGCATCCAACGCCACGGTATGCGCATCATTGGACACTTCAGAAGACACATCCATCAAATTAAAGAACCTTCCATCGGGTCCTCGTGCCAAGGTGTGGGAGGTTCTGAAGCAAAGGAAGGCGACAAGCATTTCACCTAGATGAAGGCGAATGATTGTTTGGCCCACCACATGAAAAGTCCCAAACATCTGACCAACTAACAACACTCTGTGGCTGCCACAATCAAAGCATCAAGGATGTCTCCTGGTCAGAGGCCATCCAAAGCAATCTCAATCACCACCGTAGAACTAGCCAGCACCTTCTGAAAATAGTCAAGCCACCAAGAGGTGAACAACAAGCTAAAAACATGAATCGTCCGATGGTGACCTTGTGTAAACGTACCATCTCTAAAATATGGCCGCCTCCAAAGAACACATGAGATCTCTACATCTTATGTCAATAAAATCCTTGCTTAAGATGCGGAGAGACCGCGGACAACAACAAGCGTAGGCTCCACAGGAACATCATCATCCAGAAAACAATCCATAAAAAACATCAAAGACATCTCTCAACCATCTCCATTAAATCACCACAAGCCACATATGCAATCAAAAACTGAGAGTGAGACTCCTTAGAGCTTGACCTTTAAGGTTTCCTAGCAATCGCATGAGTCGGATACTTAACCTCACACCCTGATGAGAGATATCCTAGGCCTCTACACACTTTGAAGCATGAAGTATCACTAACGATGGCCCCAAACATTGCATTTAAAGTAGTGGAAAACCACAGCAAATGTGGAGTCAACATGCGTTATTGTTGAATGCAATGCACCACCTCCCAGCCATCAACAACAGTCACCATCAACCCTTTATTCCTTGAACCCACCACCGCGATCAGGCTACGACACTCTACAACAGCATCACGGGGATCCTCTACAAAGGAGGGTGTCAAACCCCCAAAGGTCCATCCCAACTCCAAAGTAGAACAAGCAACTTCAACAGAGCCAAAAGATCCAAAAGGCGACCCATCAACATAAAAGAAGCCAAAACTTCATGGCAATGGCTAAAGTTGGTCGCATAAAAATGCTCAAAGCTAAAGTTCGTCAATCGACAGTAAAAGGTCAAGCGAACCAATATCCATACCCCTACCCTAACACAGCCAATCCAATCATTAGCTAACAAGGTCACAATGGCAAGCAAAAAAATGCACCCTTACCTCTCCCATCTTCAACCAAAAATTCCTCAATCAGTCACATCTATTGGATCATAAACAGACATAGCCACAAAATAAATATTAATAAGCAAAACAAAAAATAAATATTAATAAGCAAAACAATCAAGGAACTTTGGTCATAGTAGGAGTCCTTCAACTAAAAAACATCTCCAAGTCACCTAAACAAGAAACCATGACTCAAACAACTCTACTATGCAAAACTCAAATACCTTAGTATTATGCAAATCCTTCAACATACAGATGTCCCAAAACTCTATTTTCATCTTCTACAAAAAAATCACATTCACCTTCCAAACCTCATGTAAGTCAAAATCATTGGTTAGGTCAACAGCATCCCCATCTAATATCTAAGATACCCCAAGCACAATCCATCGAGTTCTGCATGGTGGTAAACGATGACTAGCTTCCTTAAAGTGTCATGCTTCACCTTTGCCACGGCACTCCCCTTGAAAGACCTCATCTCCCACTCATTCGAAAGGATTAAATTCCATCGACAATGACCACTAGCCACCGTCCTATCACGTGAAAAAATCTATTGTTCGTGTTACCCTCCTTCGGCAAATTTTGAGACGATCGTTGCCTCCATTCCACCTCATGCTTATAATCCTCATCCTAAGTAATCTTCCAAACCTCACCTTTACCCCTCAATTCTACCTCATCCAAGTCATGATTATCCTCCAGCTAATTGGGCAGAAGACCTTCACTTCTCTCGCATTTTTGCCTAGATTCCCTTCTACATGAAACCATTCCCATACAAGGAGCCACCAACTTCATGGTAAATTGTTAAGTAGTTGAACCTTCCACCACTAACTCTAACAAAAATACACCACCAGATCCCAAAACCCAACCTCCAATATCCACAGCAGCTCAAATATGAAATATGAGGTAGGTCCCCTCCTAATACTATTGTCTAGACAAAGAGGGTTGTGATTCGACTACAACCAAAGGAGTCGTAGGTTGCAAAATTCGGTATTAGATACTCAGTCAGTCGGGTCTTTGACTAAGAATTAATCAACACTCGAGCAACTAATTGGATTTAGCCTGAATTAATCAACTGCATTTTTTTACTATTTTAATATTTACATAGATTTTTTTACAATCATAATGAAAGAAGAGAAGAAATTTAACTTAAGTGTATTAAAATAAGTTTGCTATACAAAACAAAATATATAGAGAGTATCTCCAAGCAAAAATCAATCGACTAGTCAACCTAGTCAGATTTAGTCAATACTCGGTCAGTCACCCCATTGACTAGACTAGTCGAACCTACTCGCAGGGTCAATCAAGTAACTTTTACAACACTATTGCAATTAATAAAATCCAACTAGAACATCTCCAATGCCTTTATTGACATCAGAAACCAATCAAAACATAAAATAAATGATAAGCACCTCCAAGTACACCTGTTATTGGCAGCACCCTCAAGACCTCCAAGGTAAGTTCATCTATCACCTCCGCAAATAATGTAGAGATCGAGTCCAGTGCCCCTCTCCCCCAAGGCTTATCGTCCAAAATAATGATATGTTGAAATTACAACCAATGATCCGGAATAACGAGGGATACCTCTCTCATACAGCCCCCATCTCCACCTAAAGATCGAAATATAGAGAGGCCATGGATATACCATAAATAGCGGGCACCACCATTCTAAAGTGGTTCCTCTTGTTGTCTAGGATGACCGAAACAAAATGCACTAAAATTACCTCCTCTGTCTGGATGAAAAGTTAACAATTCCAAGCAACAACAATGCCACATGCCCACAAGAACTAGCATTCACCGACATAACCTTGAGCTCCGTGAGACAAGGACTCGAGATCAAACTCAATCTCACAACCTTTGTTTCGCATACACATAATATCCACTTGCCAAGCTCAAAGAAAGGACCCAATTATGGCTCTCTTCTCCGATTAGCCCAATACTGACACATTCCATGATATGCACTTCATTGGGGAACCAAAGGGATACTTCTCGCCGCATACTTCCCTGCATATTGTGTCATTGGCATCTTAAACAATACATATGCCTTACTCCATCATTCATGCCAAACAAGCCGCATTGTTGTCGTAGGTAGCTTCCTCATGGATCTTAAAAAACCTCCACCTCAAAACATGTCTTAATCATATCTGATTTTTCCAGTTCCATGGACCACTCAACCTCAGCCTCAAGATTATGCACATTTTCCCTCCAATGGATTCTCTCCAACTGCCCAATTTCCAGCATCATATCTATGCCATTTTCACTAGAATATCATTGTATCCTGCTGAAAATGTCCTTCGACACGATGCTGCCACCACCATCCATCAAGAAAGAACAACTATCCCTATGAATCCTCATTCTTAGGAGTTTCTTGCGAGTCAACAACAAAGATGTCCCTAACTAGAATTAAGGAGGTCATAAAAATGACCACATCTAGGATAACATTTGGCTCGAGTCAGGTCGTGATAGTCTAGGATCTGAGAACTGATTCGAAGAGTTCCCTAAATGAAATTTGAACTTGCATCAAACTCGGTGCAATCCTAGGATCTGACAAGATGTTTAAATCCAAAAGAGAAATTCGTGATTGTGAAAGTAACTACTACCCAGATCTGCATGACTGACAGCCCCCTACTAACCCCTCAAGGACACGGCAAAAAAGGGTTCCTGAATCACAACATCAATGAATAGTTAGGGAATTTTAGGGTTTATCAACCCTGATAACCCTGTACATAGGGCTGTCAGAAAATTCTCAGGTTCAACATTCGTTCAGATTCGGCTCGTTAAAAGTTCAATTCAGATTCGATTCAAAAATAAACGAATCAAACCTGAACACGAGTTTGGGTTTGATTAAATAAAGGAACCGAACCTCGAAAACATAGGTAACCTCGAAAACATAGGTTCGCTCAAGTTCGGTTCGTTAAAAGATTAATTATATACACACATACATACATAAAAGTATATATACATACATATTGTATATATAACTATAAGGAAAAAATACACTCTATATTAACATAAGGGTTCTTCACTTATTTTCCCAAACTCATCCAGTCATCCACTCCCTAAGTCAATATTCCCTATTTCAAGAATCACACAAAACCCTCCCCTGTGGTTGCGGTATTTCCCTTTGAACAGAAATATATGAACAACATTTATTCTTAAACGAACCTTTAACGAGCCGAACCAAACCTTTACGAACCTTACCCGATCCGAACCGAACCTGATTACAGTTGTCATTTTATCGAGCTGAACCGAACCCGAGCCTGAAAGTGTGCTAAACGAACCGAACTGAGCCTGGGTTGGTTCGCTCAGGTTCGGCTTGTTTACACCCCTACTTGTGCGTCCCCCAAAATCACACCCTCACAATTCATAGAAACAAATTAAATAATTACCTTCGAAAACTTCGTTGATCAATTAGTAGTGGCCATTTTCATCACCTCTGAATAGCCTAAGGACAGCGTCTTCGATGACTTCCTTCAACCATATCAGCACTAAGCTTCATCCAACATTCAAGCCCAATCAGATGGATGCTTTCAGGGCAATCGCTTCGATCAACAGCAGCAAACTCAACTTCTTGCCAACCTTCAACCTTGAATTTGGAACTTCCACGACGATCCCTTATGACACAAGCAACCCCTTCAATGTCTCTAAATATCGACAATGAAGCAGGACCCCCATCAGCCTCCTCCACTGCATCCCCCTCGATGAACCATCAAACATTCTTAGGTGACACCAAGTCACCACAATTGACACATCTATCAGGGCACCTCCAATCGCCTTCAACCAAGGTTTTAAATCTCGATTTCGATTTCGTTTCGAGATGCTGAAAAAACGAAACAATTTCGAAATTTCGACGAAATTTCGACAATTTCGGCCAAAATCGGTCTAGATTTGTGAAGGAAGGGCATATATCGACATTTCGATTTCGATTTCGGTAGGGTCTCAAAACCGAAATTTCGCCGAAATTTCGTCGAAATTTCGGGAAATTTGAAACAATGCCTTCAACACACTATCATTAAAGAAACCACAAGTGCACAAGGACGAGTCATTGAGACAATATACATCCACGAGCACTCCATCCAATTTTGCTCATCCCACCACTCCCAGACCCATTGTAGTTCCTCAACAAAACCCTCACCTATCACTGCATCGTTGATCGGCTGCATCCCTCTCTCCAATTAGGTAAGATCACCCAACAAAGTCAAAAACTCTACATTCATTAATGACAACCTCGAATTGCTGCCCTTCCTTTCCCTTGAGCTCCGACATTGGCATTCTCAACAATAATGGCCTACTTGACTACAATGAAAACAAAGTGATGCCACAACCAAGCAAGTCTCAAGATGATTTCTTCACGTTGTGTCGACACCTACACCTTGGTGATTGCTAATTCTCCACTTGTTAATCATCAATAACCACACCAATGAGTATATCTTGTGCATCTTCTGACACCATATCACCCTCGTCAAATACCCTTCCATATTCATCGCCAACCTCTCTTTGACTCAGACCGTCTCCTTCCCTTTCCCTCAATGCTTCAACTCATTAGCATCGCCTTACTCATCTCCCCACTCCCTTCTTCCAACAAGGACTAACTAGTAGTTGTGGGGCATTGAAATATGATCATTCAAATGGTTCATAATCAATGTGCTTTAGGAATAAACCTGAATATGAGTCTACATAGAAGTATGCGCTGCATAGAAAGAATAGTCCTTTCATGCAGTCATGATTCGAATGTAATTTTCAATAGGAAGCCATCTCTCATCAATCGGTATAAGCATGAAATAAGATCCCTGCCCTTCGGAATTGATTAAGCTCATAGATAGTTGAGTGTAAATGAATAAATGGTACACATTGTTAATCACATGGTTACATTGTTGATCACTTGTAACCATGTTCTATATGATGCAGTCAGACATGTCTGCCAATTAAAATGTAAGCTTGACTAGTTGCTCCGAGATTCAACATATCCATATGCCAGCATAACGTTATTGGAATTGGATATATTCTCCCTAATACCTCCATCCAGACAATACCATGAATGATAGAATGTTCAAAGAATATCCCGCCAAACGTGAATCAATAATGACGTAGCTCGCATGTATCACCCAGAAAATAAAAATGTGTGGGCACCGTGCATCTTTAAGTCAATGTATGCACGCCATGATCTGAATGCCATCTACAAAAGGAACAGATAAGATTTATCCAATTCGCATTCCTGGATTTGAAAATTCTACAGAAATTATATGTGTGTGTGTGTGGGCGCGCGCGCGCGCGCGAAGGATGGAATCTTTTACTCAACTTGCAGTCTTAGGGATGGAAAGAAAGCTAACGATTCTGAGAGAACGGATCGATCTAATGGATTGGATATGGTAATAAGAACCTTGACGCGGGCGAAGCGATCGCTCTGCGGCCTTTTGAACTTCTTCACGCGCTTCTTGACGATCCTCTTCGCAAGCAAAGGCACCGCCATCTTCGATCTTTCTTGCCGCGGCGGAGATGGATGGGCGTCTAGGGTTTCAGCGAGGTTCCGGGATCTTATATTCCTAGCCCTCCCAGGAACCCGGTGATGCCCAAATTACAAGGGGCTCCTCCGTTGTTTTCCCTTTTCTTGCCCATAATTACACCTATTAACTCCGTGTAGTTTTATATTTACACGTTGTGTCCTCCGTAACTCTTTGATATGGTCGATCCAAGTTCAGATAAATTGAGAAGTGTTACGTTAAGTAACCGCAGCCGAAGGCAAAATAGTCAGAAATAATTTCTTAGATAGTGATTTAAAAAACTATTATTTATGAAGTTGCCTCAAGATAGTTGGATCTTTTCAACATTGATTTAAGCAAATATTTAAATTTTTTTGAGGTATTCCCTAATTGTGACGCATTGCATCGTCCGAATGAAATGAAAATTAGCAAGGATTGTTACATCGATGTCCAGATGTAGTTCAAAATTTACAAGACTCTCGCATGAGAAATGCATGCAAGTAAATAAGGTAGTTTTGTTGCATCGTCACATGGATGCAGTCCAAAATTTACAAGGGTTCTTGCATGATGGACGCATGCAAGTAAAGAAGTTAGTTCAAAGAGGTTGCAAAAGAAGTTGTGGATAGGTAGTTGGAATATTGGTACTTTGACTGACAAATCGGTGGAGATAGCAGATACGATGGAAAAAAGGGAGATTCATATATTATTATGTCTCCGAGAGATAAAATGGGTTGAAGAGAAAGCAGGGGGATCGAGAAGACGTGTTTTAAACCTTGGCATTCATGTAAAGATAAGGGTAGAAACAGTATTGGAGTAGTTGTTCATAAGGATTTGAAGGTATGTGAGGTGCAAAGATTCGACGATCGAATTATTTTGTAAAAATTGATGCTTGAAAAGAAATTATTAATATCATCTCGGTTCATGCACCATAAAATGGTTTAGATGAAAGGATTAAACAATATTTTATGAGAATCTAGATAAGACTTTGTAAGGAATCCTACAAGAGATATGATTTGTCTGGGCAGAGATCTTAATGGACATGTGAGAAAGGATGCTTCAGGGTATGCTAGTGTTCATAGAGGACATGACTTCGAAGTCTAGAAATGAAGAGGGAAAAGTCATTCTGATTTTATAACGACTTTTGATCTTTTTCATGGCAAATGCTCTCTTCAAGAAGAGGGAGGATCATTTAATTTACGTCCAAGAGTGGCCCGACTAGAACACAAACATATCACTTTATGATGATTCTACGATCTCATTTTTATTCTTTTATTTTAGCTTTATCCATTAGCAAAACCGCCTGTAAATATATGTAAATATAATAACTTAACATTGTACATGCCCTTATTAATATTGCATAATTAATACTTATTTTTCAAAATAAAATAATAAAGAGAAAAGAAAAAATATGTATTTAGAATAAATACAGATTGGCCTGATCCCCAAAGAGAAGGTCAAATCTTGATCTGATCGCAAAAGAATAAGAAGTGAGAGATAATGTGCCTTGTACATATTGCTTATACCCATAAATATAATTATTTATATTTTTGTGAAAATCATCTTATTATTTTACACTTGTACATAGACATGGTAACATAATAAAAATAAAATAAAATCAGAAAAACAATATAAAAACAAAAATAAAATCCAACAACCCCTTGTACGAAAGACACATGCATATAATACAATACATATTTATTTTACAACCATTATTAATTAATAAAAATCAAATAAAAAATATTTTATATTTCTTAAATTATTTTATAAGTAAATAAAATATAAAATAAAAAGAATTTTTGTAAAAATGATAAAAAAAATACGTGTACATAATACATGGGTATAATATACATGTAAATAACACTTAATAATGTATATACCATATTTGTATTTTTTATAAAAATAATTAAAAATTATAGAAAATAGTTTATAAAATAATAAACATTTCTCATTTTATACATTTTTATTTTAAAATTATTTAATATTTATATTTAATTTCCTTTCATTTTTGTACAATCTGCTTTTTGAATGGGCTGCGTAGGAACGTTGACCCCAGTCAACATCTCCTCTAGCAGGGTCGGGCCCGCACGTGTCTCATAGGAGCTTGTTCTCCCCTATTTAGCGCCCGGCTCCGATGTCCTTTGGCCTCGTTTCCAATGCCCAATTCCTCTCCTAAGATTCGTGACCCTCGCGAATCCCTAGGGAGGATCGGATCTACCTAGGGTTGCGCTCAACCTTTCGATCTTTCTGGACCCTTAAACATACTATAAAGTCTCCTTTCCATTCCTCTAGCTCCTTAGCTTGTGCCTCGCACCACCCTTGCCCCCTGACTAGCATCAACAGAGTGACAACTGTTCGAAGCCTCCTTCGGAGATCGGTTCGATGGTGATTTGATCGTAGCTCAAGTCGTGGTCGGAGACCTCTACCGTAAAAGCCTCTTCCTCCTTCCGTCGTGGAATCGAGGCCACGACCTCTGCTTCTCCCTCTCATGGTTCTCTTGAGTTCGTTGGACCCTTCAGGTATCATCATATCCCTCTTACCTTCCATTTCAATTCTTTTTTCCATTTCAATCGTCGTCGCACATTCCTCTGCTCCGACCAACTGGTCGGAGCCCCATTACCCACCTTCATCCACATAGATCGACCTTGCGACTTGGTGTCATCCTTCTTACGCAAACTTTCCCGCTTAGGATCGCCCATCATAGTGAGATTAAGGTCGGGTTTCCGACATCTTCATCGGAAACCCAAACCTCGTTCCCTGTCGCTTCTCCTTGGTTCACCAAGCAATAACCCGACTAGAGACACGTCCCTAGGTCGCTCTAACCTTTGCATTGTACGTGTGCACGAGCAGACCCATTTGATACCCCAGCTGCTTCGACGGAGCAGCTCCAGGTGAAGCACCTCCATTTGAACAATATTGTTGTCAACTCCTCCATCCAAACATCCTAGTCGATGCGGAGGAGCTTCACAAAGGCGTCGGACCCCTGGGAGCTTCGATCCAACCACTTGATCTCCATATATCATGGTTCGAAGTTCCCCAGTGAGCTATTCTTGCATACCTTCTTCCCGTCATCGGATGAGCGCCCCCTTGCCAAATCAAATCAGAGCCGACCGAGAATGCAGCTTTTAGAGCCGTTAGATCAGGCCTGAACCCACAGATCCGATCGCAGGTCATCAACAAAAGCTGAGTCGTCAGATATACGCCACTAACGGTCATCAGACTATACGTCAGTGAGCTGCTCCGCGAGCGTCACGTGTCCCTGCAGGGTTTATTTCACTTTTACCTTGTCGCTTTCTTTTTTTCACTTTAGTCTAGTAAATAAAATGTCTAGTTGAAGACGTTTATAGTTTGGACCCTATAGTTTCATATTTACATTTTAGTCCTATCGAGTTTGAGTCACGTGTGTCCCCACATGCTTTGCTGGGATATTTGCAACTTGTGCCTTGAATTTTTTGCTGTTACTCAATGAATGTTAAGTTTTTATAACTACACTTATGCCCATGTGAATCTGGATCACGTGTTGCGTGTGTTTTGAGTGGACTATGTGCATGTTTGGCGATGTGCTTTATTAGTATGTTATCTGCATCATCCTAAAAGTTGAAATAATTATGTTTGTGTCCCTATAAACTGTATATTTAACTCTTGCCCTTTTATTGAATAAAATAAATAGTAAATGGACTCTAAAAATTACCTAAAAATTACATATAGCTCATACTAGTGTGTAATATTGATGATAAATTTTATTTGTTAATTCGCTTGTATTTTACACTATTAAAAATTCAAAAACCATTAAAGGTATCATGTTTGTCTTTGAAAAATTCTAAAAAATTGAAAAATATCTTTAAAATTATACAAAAATTCCTGTAGTCGTATTTTGTTGTGTTTTAAATCCAATATCTTTTTTGTTTGAAAAAAAGATTATAAAAACCATAAAATCACAAAACTCTCAAAAACTTATAAAAATGCATAAAATCAAATATAAAAAAATCGTTTTCAATTTCTATTTAAAAGGTTTTGTCTATATTTTATCATAAAATTATCATTTAGGTGTTTTGGGCAATTTATATATTTTTAGTTGCAAACTATTATTGGTTGTGCATTGTTTTGTATTTTTAGCACTATTTGATTTTTATAAAATCACAAAAATATTTAAAAGTCCCATTAAATTAATTTTATGAAAATTTTAACTATATTTGAAAAAAATACAAAAAGGGTGTTGTGTGTGTGTCTTTTATCTTGTGTGATCATTTGCTTTATTAAAAAATAAAATTCTAAAACTAAAAACCACTTAAAAATATTTTTCTTCTAGAGATCTCACTACTTAGTCTTTAAATCGTGCTCCTTGTATTCGACCCTGGTCGCTATACCAAGCAAATAAAATAGCAAGTTGCTTACATTCCTTGTTTGATTATTTGAGTGGTTATTTTTATCGTTGATTGCATTGATTTATCCAGGTCACAACAACATATATTTATTTCATACTTAACATGAATTGGTTTTCGCGTCATCACTTTATGTTGAGGAGAAGAGATCAAGTGCGTTGCAAAAGACTGCAAAGTAATCTTAGGAGAGATTTTGGCAACCTAACATCGCTTGTTAGTCATGGATGCGTAAATAAAAAGGGATGATAAAGAAAAGGAGATTTCCAAGATCACTAGAACTAGATGGTGGAATCTTCAACTGAAGCAATCGAGCTTTAATAGAGGGTTTTAGAAAACTTATATTGGGATTGTAGCAGAAGTGCAAACGAGATGTGGGAGGCAGTAGCATCTTATATCTAAAGGGTAGACAAGGAGATGCTAGGTGAATCAAAGGGAAGAGCTCCAGGCCAAAAGGAGGCTTGATAGTGGAGTGGAGAGATGCAAGAGAAGTTTGAAATTAAAAGAGAATACTTTAAAGCTATGTCTAAGGATATAATAGAGGAAACTGTCTCAAACTACAAAATAATGAAGAAGGAAGCAAAGAATGCTATAAGTAAAGTTACATCAAAAGCTTATGAAGTTTTATACAAAAAATATCAACTCTAAGGAGGGTCAAAAGGATGTATCCAGGTTGTCCAAAGCACGACAAAGAAAGACCAAATACATTTTCTCAAATGAGATGCATTAAGAATGAGGAAGGCCACGTGCTTATTACTCGGAAGGATATAGAGACTAGATGGAAGAAGTATTTCCATAAGCTTTTCATTGGGGGAGGAAATAGAAATATCAGTTGGGTGATCTAGCTAGTAGTGAAAGTTGCTTGAATTGTGCAAGCTATAGCCGATTACAAAGAAAGAAAGCAGCGGAGGCTTTAAAGGTTATGAGTCATGGGAAAGGTGTAGGTATGGATGACATTCCCATATAAGTATGGAGAAATTTAGGTGAGCGTGATTTGACTTGGCTTACAATTTTATTCATGTTATTTGACAAAGCAAGAAAATGCATGAATATTGGAGGTGAAGTACCACAATGCCTCTTTATAAGAACAAAGGGGACATTCAAAATTGTTTAAATTACAAAGGTATCAAGATGACGCATCACACTATGAAAATTTGGGAACGTGTGATCGAAAGAAGGTTGAGGCAAGTTTCCAAAGTAAAAGAAAATCAATTTAGATTCATGTCAAGTCACTCAACCATTGAGGTCGTCCGTTTGTTGAGGAGAACGATGGAGATTTATAGAGCTAAAATGGAAAACCTCCATATAATTTTTATCGATTTGGAGAAAGCTTGTTATTTTGTCCCACGTGAGATATTGCAGAGAGTTTTGTAGAAGAGATGAGTACATGTCTTATACATTAACCTCATAAAGAATATATGATAGGGTTTTGTCATGTGCAAGGATCTAGTATGGGGAGACTGATTATTTTGACATCAATATTAGTTCACATTGAGGTTCAACTTTGAGTCTATTTCTTCTTACCTTGATTATGGACGAGTTGACAAGTCACATTCAGGATGAGATACCTTGGTGTATGTTATTTGTTGATGATATTGTATTGATTGATGAGACTAGAAATGAAGTAAATGAAAAGCTTGAGGTCTGGAGACATGCATTACAGACTAAAGGATTTCGTATAGGTAGGGCTATGACTGAATATATGGAGTGCACTTTTGATGGAAGTAAAAATGAAAGAATCAGGGTGAAGATTGATGATTATAACATTCAGAAGAAAGATTCTTTTAGATACATGGGATATATTTTGCAACACGATGGGTAAATTGATGGATATATTATTAATAGAATAAATGCATATTGGCTAAAGTGGAGAGGAGCCTCTGTTGTGCTTTGCGATAAGAAAATTCCTTTGAAAATCAAATAAATTTCGGCAAAGCAGCTGTGAGATATGTTATACTCTATGTGTTTGAATGTTGGCTTGTGAACCGTAGACGTGTAGAGAATGACAATAGCAGAAATGAAAATGCTAAGGTGGATGTGTATACACACATACGTAAATATTGGATTCGAAATGATGCAATTAGAATGAAAGTTGTGTAGCTTTGATCGAGGACAAGATGTGAGAAAATCGCTTAAATTGGTTTGACCATTTGCAAGGGAGGTCAGCCGATGCATCGGTCAAGCGATGTGAGTTGTGGGATGTTTAGCATGCTAAGAGAGGGCGAGAAAGGCCCAAGAAGTGTTGGAATGAGACTATACAAAGGGATCTTAGTTTTTTGGCTCTAAGTCCGAGAATGACCCAAGATAGATCTGAATAGAGGCAAAGAATCCATGTAGTCGACCCTACTTAATGTGGGAAAAGACTTTGTTGTTGTTATGTTGTGTCCTCCATATTCATGAATTGCATGGCTAACCCTGAATAGTTGCACTGTCATACACATTCCCCTCATATTCCATATATAAGAAGGAGGTGAGGATAAGATCATTCGACGATACTAAAAGACTAGATGAATAAGGAAATATTATACATAAGAAGAAGGTTCACTTCTGAAAAGATTGAGATTCTATTATGGATCTTTAGCCCGTGAAAATATCGCAAACTCTTTGCTCTCCTAAAAAAACTATAAAAGGGCTACTTAATCATTTTCATCCTAGTGGATTGGAGTGCATTGCCTCTTCCAACATCGCATGCGCATACCTTACTTTAAGGGAATCTTTGTAAAAGTTCCTTATCTTATGCTTATGTGTCTCCCTCCTCTTGATTTATACACTTAAGGACAAAGGAAAAGGGATCGGACATTAGGCGTATTTTATATGGTCACATTAATTCAAGCGATAACCTATCTCTTAAAATAGGGATTGAATTATGCAAGTTGATTTAAATAAATTTAGAATAAAATTTACATTATATTACGGGTAGTAACACCCTCATTGGACATAAGTACTGACCCGCAGACAGAGTGGGTAATGACGTATTCTTAAGGTTAGAGCTCAAATCCCTGAACTTCTACCCCAAGTCTCCATGTCTGACTCTCGCAGATTTTGAGAGTTGTAAGTGGTTGTCTTCGACCTTAGAAGTACATTTTGGTTGTTTGCACTTGTAAGTTTGTTTTGAGGTGTGATATCGGATCCGACAGTTCGAGAAGATCACTCCATTGATTGAAAACTTACAAGACTTCAATTGTGTATAGTAGGAGACTCCTTATGTGTAATAGTTGAAAAGATTGTTTGAATCACTAACTTAAAACCGACTAGACAATTTGGTCTAACTCTCACAACCCTCACAAGTTGACTTAGTGAAATTGTTAAAGGGGTTTACTTTGCGTTTAAATTGTGCAAGTTGATTCCGCATGCTATGAAAAATGTTTACAAAATTAAAAAATATAAATTTGCAAAAATAATAAATAATGAATAAATTTAATATTTTAATTGGTAGAATGTACAATAGGGGCCCAAAACCTAACTTCACGGAGTAACGTTAAAAAATATAAAACCACCACATTAAATAGCTTATGAAAAGTTATATACAATTAGAGTGATTTTGCTATGTATTGAGTTTTTATTTGAAAGATATGGGTCTGTGAAGTTTGATTTTTGGCTTTTTATTTTGTCTATAGGATGTGCACTGTATTATTTTTGTGCAAACGTTAATTTTGTATTTTTATTGTCATTATTATCTACAACTTTTATGTACAAAGTTTCTTTATTTGATGAATAAATAATGAAGAATAAAATAGGTATCAAAAATGCATAATTAAATAATAAATAAATGATGTATTTGTTGTATTCTTAGCCCTTATCTCCCCCTACTTTATTCCTCGTCGACCAATTTAATCCTTGACTTGGTCTCAGGGTTAGGGTAATAAAATATTTACAATATTTTATTCATTTTTCTTTTCTTCTCTTTATTCCATAATTTTGGCATAAAAATCTTATTTTGTATACAAATAATACAATAAATAATGAATGCTATTTTGCACGAACAAATGCTATTCACATGTATTAGCTAGGGTTTTTAAGGCCAAAATGATAGAATAAAGGTGATGAAATGGAGATTCATCACATAGCACTCGCTAATCTTCATCTTATGATTTCTGGAAACCCAATAGATATCGATGAGCCATTGCAAGGATCTTAGTCAGCCATCTAGCCAGCTAACAATAGTAGCTTCTAGTTTAAGACAATTAGTAGTTTTGTTGTGCCTTTTTTCGGCCTGATGTACGAGAAATTAGTGGGACAGTTTTCTATGTAAGATTTATTTTGTGAACGGAAAATTGTGAGATGCTTTCTCTATGTAGCATTTTATTGTAGTCTATTTTTGAATGTTAGTTGTTATTATTGGATAAAGTTGTTGTTGAGTAACCAGATCTTGTAAGTGGGAGGATCCAAGGACCTGGAACCGGGGTTATGACAATACTATTATGTTATAGATGGTTAAAAATAAATATAAACTATATTTATATATGAAAATTAATATATGAATATAAATATGGATATTTGTAAATATCTAAGTGATATCCATAAAATAGTTACAAACATGGACGTTAAAAGTTGCATACAACGGATATTGTGGTAATTCAGATACATATATATTCTATTCATTTGCATCCCTATGAAAGACTCATCAATCTTGGGGAAGACAGTGATGCTTCCTTTCCTTGCATGAGAATACGATAACCACACTGCATTATGTTCCTCCTTAACATCTATCACTCATGGATTTTTAGGGTCCATCATCTACCTTATCAATGTATTCGTTATCCTCGCATGCCAATACACAATTGTGGCTCGTTGTTAAAATTACATTAATCAACACCTGAGAAATACACAAGCTCTTATCGCTATCAGGTGGGTTGCTTTATTATCGAAAATCTCATGTGATTCATAGATTTAGTCTTTAGATATCGATGATCATCACGATGCATGAAGTGATTTTATCATGCTAAGTAATAATAACATGTTAATTTTTTTGGTCAATATATTCTCTCTTCAGTAGGCATCATATTATTATATATAGTCATAGAGGAAAATTAGATTGCAAAAGATATATAGTAGTTGTAAAATTAGATATTTTTGTGTATTATATATTATCTAGTTATTTTTTTACTTATTTTAGTCTTTAATTTTCAATAATAGAGCTATAAAATAATATATTATTATAAAAATGTTATGTAAAATAATTAATACGTCACAATTAAAATTTCAACTTTAAAGTAAAATTATTCGAATTTGATTATTTAGGACTCAAAATGAAACAAATTTGAATCTAAGTAAGCAATTTCGTTTAAAACTTTGTTCTAAGTTCAGATTCAAATTTTTAAAGTAAAATGAACTTAAATCTCGATGGATTCAAAGGTATTTGGTTCGATTAGAACCTCTAATCCTATTAGTTATGATAGTAAAGATCCAGTTATGTTGAGGAGGAAAGCAATTCCCATCACATATACCCACAGATGAAAAACACTATAATTTTTGCATTTTAAATCCGAATAATGCAAATGATGGAGTCAATGGTCTCGTCCCTACCGAGCGCAACACATGCGGTGCAATGTAAATATCAAACGTGTTCGTATGCTCACACTTCCACAGATATAACCATTTGATTGTCATCTTACCTAACTTGTATAACTTGATCACTAGTTGATCCGAACCCATTTTCATCAGGTCGGTACCCAATTTATTTAGGTAGGTAACGAATCCCCAAAAGATACCCATTTTGAACACTTTTTCAACTAAAAGATGGTTAATTACTTGCAGTCAACACTTTCGACAATCAGAATTTTGAAAAAAGACTAAAATATTGCTGTGAAAACTTTCAAATCGGCTCGCTAAACAACAATTTCAACTCGAGAAAATTTAATCGATCTTGACAATGACATTTTGATCTGATATAGCATGTTTCATTAAGATCGATCGAATTGGCTCTCACTATGACTTGAGACACCTAAATGACAATGAGAGAAAATGGCAACATACAATAGGGGAAGCTTCTAGACAAGCTGACATGCCATAGGGGAGCCTCTCGGACACTATAGCTCCGTTTGGTTGCAGGGTTGGGCAGGGTTGGATTGGCTCAACCCGGGATACCCCTCCTTCCAAACACCCCAATCCTCCTCACAGTTTACTATTCACAGGGGTACCCTAACTCAACCCAACCTAGCCCAACCCTGCAACCAAACGAACCCTAATGCATAATACAGAGTTAACCATATCCTTATCCATTTTAATAATATGATTATGAATCCGGATACAAATACCGACAAATATGAAAAGATCTTGAAAAAAGACATGGATTGTTGTAAATTGCGGAAGTACACACAAGCAGGATCAATCACACAAGTAGAGGAACACAAAGATTTACAAGATTCACCATAATTGGGCTATGTTCTTGAACGGTGGAGATCGATTTTCACTATGTGGAGAAAGAAAAATACATAGGGTACTAAAAGTCCTAACCTTAGGAGAGTTTATATACTACTCATGTACATACGGATCCCTGATACAAATAGATCCATATACCAAAATACAAATAGAACCGCTCTGGAAAATTTTCATAGGAGGTGCTCAGTCCCTTCCAGTTTTCAAGTAGACAAGGAAGACAATTTGATGGGATCCGTAGGGGCTCCAAATCATTCTAATTGGATCGGGTTGTTTACATCATCCTATCCACATATAATTTGAATCGAAATTAATAAAAAGAAAATATCAACGAACTTCCAACTTCTACTTTGGAAATCACATGTGAAATCGTCGTTTAAGCAAAATCAATGCGCCAATCGATGAGAAAAGGAGAACTCACATTTCATTTTGATATATTTTGCTTAATTATATAAAAATCTGTACATCTAACTTGCTGTTTGAGCATATGTACAGGCACACAAAGACTGATTTTCACAACAATGTTTTCAGCATAAATAATGGAAGATGGGTAGATTAATCTCTGCCTGGGATCATACTCTAATTTGGTAAGAATAGTGGAAGCAATCGGATGCGGTGTTATTTCTCCTCTTCGCTGCTGAACTTGTTCGCAATGAGAGGACGCACGTCGTCTGCTTCTGCAAGAGTCTCTAAGAAAGGCAACAACGAGATCAATGCACAATCCAATGGGTCATTGAACCAGCTCTTGATGGGTATCCCATTATTCACTTGCAACTGGAAAACCTGGAAACGGGAAGAGATGCGGAAAATCTGTAAACGAATAGAGGAGAAACTCTGCAGACACTCATGAAAACAAAGTCAAATGAAGCATAAAAAAGGAATTGTTTCTGCAGACACTCATGCAACATGTACATTTTTTTAGAATATGACATTCTGATTATGGAGCCATAAAAATCTTTACTAACTTTTAAAAATATTTACATCCATAATCTTGAGTAGTTTCGTAATTACTCCAAGAACCTTCGATAATCACGAATTACATTCAGAACCTCAAATAAGTGCACCATCCTACATCCATAACCTTTCGTTACTTTAATCCGTTAACTCAACCCAACCTTTGAGTTAATCTAACCTATCATCAACCTGACGGTTAAAATTAATCAAAAATAAAAATGATAAAAATAAAACCACCTTCCTCCTCTCTCTCCCCCCGCCCCAGCCCGCCAAACCACCTCTCCCCATCCCTCCCTCCCTCATCCAGCCCTCGACTTAGCTTTGCTGCCCCTACATCGTCTCCTCCAATTCTTCCTCGGCACGGCTCCGTCGCCCCATCCAGCCCTCGACGCGGCTCCGTTGCCCTCTTCGTTGCTCCCTCGACGAGGCTCCACCGCCCCCTCCAGCACTCAATGGCTTTGCCAACCCTCCACCGTCCCCTCCATTGTACTTCAACATGGTTCCAAGCCTTGCTCGAAAGCTCCTCGAGGTTAAGCGCATGGTGGGATCAGGGAACTCGACGACTGGTATCGCTTCAGACAACTGCGATGTGAATGGTAAAAAGAAGAAGCGTCCTCCTCTTCACCAACATGTCATGAAAAAGATGTAATTTTAGACTAATGCATTTATACATGTTTTTGGTCCCATGGTTAAGATATCCGTGCACACTGGTGCACAAAGAAAGCAGATGGCTCGTACCAAATGATGTTGCCACGCGCATACCACTTGGATGGTTATACTTCACCAGATTTGCAGAGATGATGCTCCACAAACCAAGTGAAGGTGCCTTAGATGGCCTCCTCGCCACCTTGCTGTCACCTATGGTAATTAGGAAATCAATCGTCACATATTGGTGGTATATATAATTTTCATTTAAAAATGGCGCTTCTAATTAGGATTAACAGTGGAGTTGAACGTTTCGTAACCCCCCATGACTCTTCGAGTTTCGTAACCCCCACGTGACCCTTCGGGTTCCGTAACCCTTGTACTCTCTAGGATTTTCTCTATATATAAGAGACCCTAGCTCTATGGAACTCATTCGTTCCTCTTCTCAACATGATATTAGAGCGATGGTCCTAGATCGGGGCCTAATACCCTAAACCCATCGCTACCACCAGCCCTCTCTCCTAGCGCGGGACCCATTGATGAGAGAATGGGTCCCTCACAAGACAGTCCGAGTCCCCAACAGCAATAGTTGCCACCTCCAGTGACACCTAAAGCACTACCTGAGGCTTCAATAGCTCCAACCGCACCTCCTGCACCGTCGGCATCACCTGGAGACCCCCTCCAACAGCCCCTGCTTCACCACGACATGTTTCTCCCAAATTTTGTTTCTCCCAATTTTTTGTTTCTCCGAACTTGATGTTCCATACTCTTTATTCTATTCAAAACATATCAACAATATCCACCTCGAATGAATCCTCTGAGAAGCTTAACAAACTTCGTCGTGGCGTCGTTAGCCCCTTCTCGGGGCTACCGCCAACTATCAACATTGAGCAAGTTTAAATAGTGTTTGAACTTACTCTTAGGAACTTCCTTTGTGAATATATTGACTGGATTATCAGTTGTTCCAACCTTCTTCACCTTGATCCTCTTCTCAGAACGAGTGAAGTGATATCTGGCATCTATGTGTTTGATCCTCTCATGATGCACATGATCCTTGGCTAAGCATATCCTATTGAGACTGGCATAATATACTATTGCATGATTTTGTTGTAGATCGAGATCTCCAACTAACCCTCAACCAGATGCCTTTCTTTGCAACCTCTGTTAAAATCATGTACTATGCCTCTACGATAGGCAAAGTAACTGATGGATGTAAGGTAGCCTTGCAACTGATGACTGAATTTCCCAAAAAGAAGATGTAGCTTGTCATTGATTTTCTTCCATCAACATATGTAGCATAGTCTGAATCTGATCTTATTGTAGTTCTTTCGATATAAGAAGATTTTCCTTTTTGTTGTCCCTAAAATCTTCTTCGTTGCACAGGTCCTTCATGTCAAACTCCGAACTAAGGAGCTTCTTCAGATCATATATGATACTCATCTTCTTGGTAGCAATCAACATATCATCGAAGTACAATAACATATAGATGAAGGAGCCATCCTCCACCTTGTTGTGATAAACACAATAATTGTATGGGCTCATGTTGAACCCATGATCAATCATGAAACTATTAAACTTCTTGTACCATCGCTTAGGAGACTGCTTAAGCCTACACGAGGATTTCTTCAATCCACACACATTATCTTCCTTGCCCTGAGATGTGAATCCCTCATCTGGATCATAAGAATGTCTTCTTCGAATTCACCATGCAAGAACGTTGCCGTTGCATCTAAGTGCTCCAGTTCCAAGTCTCGACGTGCTACAAGAGCTAGTAGCACCATGATGGATATATGTTTGACAATGTGAGAGTATCTCGTTGTAATCCACACCTTCCTTCTGACTATAACTCTTCACAACTATGGGTGCCTTGTATTGGATGCTTTCACTGCTTGATATTCATGTATTTTTCTTGAAGACTCATTTGCATTCAACAACCTTCCTCTCATTTGGCAACTTGACAAGTCCTCAGCCATAGGCCATGGCAGCAATCCACTGCTCAAATTCAGCCCCAACTATGATCTCCTTGTAAGTGGAGGGCTCTATAGACTCTAACTCCTCTGCAACATGTAGTACAAATATAGCCATGTCTTCAAATTTGTATCTCTGCAGCAGAGGTATATCTATACGGGGCCAATCAATTGCAACACTTGGTTGCCTTTCCTCTATTTACTCAGCTTTAGGTTATTCAGCAACAGCCTGATCAGGATTGGTGTGATCAATTGCGTGATCGCTACTTGGTGTCAGTCCGAATTCCACCTATCCGTGCACATCATCACATGTCCCTGCATTAATAGACTCACTACTCGAGTAGAACATGAAATTTTCATCAAATGTAACATTCCTGCTAACAATAAGTCAATGATCAGAAGGAGACCATATTATGTACCTCTTTAATCATACACCATAACATGTAAACATCCCTTTCTTTACCCTGGTTCTAACTTTCCTTCACTAATATAATAATAGGCAGCACAACCAAAGACTCGTAAAACAAAATAATCAGCATCATTACCAAATCATACCTCCATGGGTGCTTTACAGTCAATAGCGATCGCGGGACTCCGATTCACCAAGTAACAAGTTGTATTCACAGCTTCAGCCCAAAATGCTCTAACAAGTCCAACGTTAGAAAGCATGCACTTTGCTCTTTCTAGAAGCGTCCTATTCATTTTGCAACTCCATTCTGTCGAGGCATATCTCTGATGGTGAGGTGTCTTGCAACACCTTCCTCCTTACGACTCATTGAACTTTGACGGGCATAACTCCAGCCCATTACTTGTACGAAGATGCTTCGCCTTCTTAGAAGTTTGATTCTCTACCAAGATCTTCCACTGCTTGAAGGTCTGAAATGCCTCGCTCTTGTATTTCACCATGTGCATCCAAGCCATCCTAGAGTAATCATCAATAATAAATAAAAAATACATGGTACCTCCCAAAGATGAGATTTGTTAAGAACCCCAACAATCAACATGGATGTAGTCGAGCGTCTCCTTCGTCCTGTGAATAGCTTTGTTGAGTTGCTTCCTGTGTTATTTTCTGAACACACAATGTTCACATAACTCCAATTCGGATCCCTTGAGATCCACAATCAGACCTCTTCTGACTGAGGATATTTATCCCCATTTGACTCATATTTCCTAACCATATTTGACACAATTCTGACTCTGATCTCGGAGCTTGGGATGGCCACCGCAATAGATTTCATAACTGTAGACCCATGCATGACGTACAAGGACTTTTGCTTGTTGCCATTGATGACAACCACCCCGCCTTTAGCAATCTGCATAACTCCACCTTCAGTGATGTACCTATATCCTTTAGAGTCCAAGACTTTAAAGGAGATTAGGTTATTTCTCATATCTGAAACATGACGTACTTCTGTCATCGTCCTCACAACTCCATGCATCTTAATCTTCACAAAGCTACTTCTTACAATCTTGAATGATGCACCATTCCCCATGACGTCATTTCCATTATCTATCTTCTCATAGGTGCAGAATCAATCTTCATCGAGTGCCATATGTTAAGAACTTGAATCAAGAATCCATGTATTATCCATCGTCTTCTGATTTATGATGGTGAAAATCAGATCATCTTCAGAGTCTACACCTTCCTGAGTCACAATAACAACCGTGGCTTTCTTTTTCGTTTTCGGGCAGTCCTTCTTCCGATGTCCAGGTTCCTTACAGTAATTACAGATGTCCTTAACACTGTGATTCTGCGACTTGGATTTCTTCTTTCCCTTCTTCACGTAGCCAGAATTAGCATGGCTCTTTTCATCAGTCATGACCAGGCCTACAACATTAGAGTCCTACTTACTGGTAGCCATATGTTGAAGTTCATGTATATACAGACTCACGTAAACTTCTTCTAGGGTTATCTATTCTCTTCCTACAGTAAATGATCGAACAAAATTCTCATACGATAATGGCGGAGAAACTAACAAAATCAAGGCAACATCTTTATCTTCAATCTTAACATCTGTGTTTCTTAAATCCATCAGCAATGTATTTAAGCAATTTAGATGTTTTTAAGCGATGTACCTTCTTGCATGCGGAGCAAGAATAGACGTTTCTTCAATAATAATTCGTTGGTCAAAGACTTTGTCGTATACATACTTTTAAGTCTCAACCACAGGCCAACAACAGAATCTTAATCGATAACCTCTGTGATAATCTCATCCGCCGAATATAGCATGATGGTCGAGTACACCTTCTTTCTTGCACCGTAAACTCGGAGGGTTCGAGAGCCTTCGCATGCTCTTGATCCAACAGTGCCCGGATGCCCTTCTGCTTCAGAAGGACGTGCATCTTGATTTGACATAGACTGAATACGTTCTTCCTTGTGAAATTCTCGATCTTCAGATTGTGTGATATCATCTTGCTTGATGATCCAAACGAAATCCGATGCTTTGATATCAGTTTATTGCGAATCACGGAAACAAATGCGCACAAACATGATCAAGCAAGAATGACACAACACATTGATTTATAAGGTTCACCTGCAACTAGGCTACGTCCTTGGGCGACGATCGATTTTCACTCTGTGGAGAAAAAAAAAGTACAGAGGATGATGATAGCCCTGACCATAGGGAGTTTTTATACTACTCATGTACTGACAGATCCTTGAAACAAACAAATCCATATACCCCGAATACAAATAGAACCACTCATAAAAAAATTAGGTAGTTATGGTACAACAAGAAGGGGTGCATACAAGTTCTTCAAACTGGGTTAGATGGTTAGGATTGAAGACATAACAACACCACCACTCACGTCAGCTCTGGAGAACAGACTGCATATGTATTCACCAAAGCCCTAGCCCGAGTGTCGTTCTAAAGATGTTGATCCAAGCTTAGCATGATTTATATTTATACTCCATCTTAAGGGGTGTTAAGATATTATTTATCTTTCCATATGTTTATGTATTTTCTCTTAGTCTCTATTGTGTAATTTGCCCAAACATGTTTCTCCTCGAATATAAGAGAGTCCTAGGGCCTCATGAATAAACACTTCATTTGTCTCTTTCCACATGTCCTAATAAGAAATTCTCAAATGATGATTTCATAACTTCATTATTTTGTTGATTTATATCGATAACATGCTTATTGTTGGCCATTATACCTTAAGAGATTTTAGTTTGAAGAAAAAGTTGAGCATGTCTGCAAATCAGATTTGAGTATGAAAACTACTTGTGGCAAAAGTCCAAAGAACTTTGGTTATCTCAAAAGAAGTACATACGGAAAGTAATTTAATGATTCAAAATGGATAATGCCAAGTATGTGAATACTTGTATTGGAGCACACTTCAAGGTAAACACCAAGCACAATCCATAGACAAATAATGAAAGGAAGGATATAGAGATACCTCTGCTATAAAAGGTCTGATGTATGCTATGATAAAAACTAGACCCAATATTTTTCATCCTATTGGAGTTGCCAACAAGCTTATCTCAAATTCAATAAAAGAGCATTGGAATACAGTTAAGTAAATCTTAAGATAACTTTGCAAACTTGCAACACATCATTGTTTTGGAGCAAAGAATACATTTTTTTGGGTTACACAGACTATGATATGGCAAGTGATGTTGACAGTGGACGATCTATATCCGACTATTATATAACACATGCAAATAATGTTGTTTCATGGTGATCAAGGTTGTAAAAAAGTGGGGCATTATCAAGGCTGAATTATTGCCACTACGGAAGCAAGCAAGGAACTCTTGTGGATGAAAAAGGTTAATGTATGAACTTAATTTTGTTCAATACAAGTATATCCTTTATTGTGACAATAAAATCGTGCTTCACCATGGCAAGAACTTTACTTTTCATGCAAGGTCAAAACACATCAACATCAAATGTCGTTAGATGTGTGGCGTGTTGGAATCAAAGTAGCTCATACCAGATAAGAACTACATGGATGATAATGTTGTTGATATGATGCCAAAAACTTTACCGCTTGAGAAATATGAATGATGTTATTTCGTAGTGTTGAGATTTATCATGTGTAGACTGATTGGTTGAATACAAGTAGATAGCATTGTTGATGTGGCTGATCTCCATGCTGCCTTCTGATTGGCTGAGAGCTCTTGGGTTGGATTGTTGAGGTGTCTGATCCACCTCCTGCATTCTGATTGGCTGAGAGGTGTTGAGTTGGATTGCTGAGATGCTTAATCCACATCCTGCATCCTGATTGGCTGAGAGCTGATGGTGGGGATTGCTGAATGCTTGGTATTCTTTTGTTGTAGTATAAAGGGAGCCTTATGACACCACATCTTGTATCCTAACTTCATTCAAGAAATAGTATAGAGAGTATGGTGTGAGCAAGTGGAGTAGGCACATTGCCGAACCACTATAAATTCTTGTCTTGTGCGATTGTGCGTGCTTTCTTCTTCGATTGTTGTTCTAGTCGTGTGGTGCTTGATCGGATCTATCCCCAACAACTGGTATCAGAGCAAGGTTCGGAGATCAACCTCTACACAGATGGCGGAAGAATCGAAGGTCAAGATCGAGAAGTTCAATGGATCGAACTTCACATTCTGGAAGATGTAGATTGAAAATGTTCTATATCAGAAGGATCTCTATCTTCCGATCGAAGGGAAGAAGCCTGAAGCCATGAAAGATGATGAGTGGAAGGTCCTAGACCAAAAGGCTCTAGGAACGGTAAGGCTCAACCATGCTCCATCGGTGGCTTCAAATATCGCAAAGGAGACGACGACGGCGAATCTTTTCAAAGCTCTTGAAAAGATGTACGAGAAGCCATCTGCATCAAATAAGGTGTATTTGATGAAGAAGCTTTTCAATTTAAAGATGAGTGAGAACTCCGTGGTGGCTTCACACTTGAATGATCTAAACAGTATCATCAACCAGTTGGAGTCTGTGAAGATCGTGTTTGATGATGAGGTAAAAGCTCTTTTACTTCTTTCTAGTTTGCCTGATAGTTGGAATGCTTTAGTTGTAGCGGTTAGCAACTCCTCTGGTTCATAAAGTTGAAGTTGGAGGATGTTGCTGGTCTTCTTCTTGGAGAAGAGGCACGACGGAAGACGTCTGGAGAAGAACACTCGTCAGGTTCTGCCTTGAATACATAAGGAAGAAGCAGGAAGAGCTACAGGAACCAAAAGCATTCCAAGAGAAAGTCGGTACGAGGAAGATCCAAACCTACAGATCCGAAGTCAGTGGTCTGCATGAATTGCAATCAAAAGGGGCATTACAAGACAGAATGCAAGGCCCCAAGAAAGCAGAAAGGAGAAAATGACAAAGGTAAGAACACCATAAATCTTACTGATGATGATGATAGCGATGCCTTAGTATGTGTTGCAGATGCTAGAAGTGAGTTATGGATTGTGGACTCGGGTGCTTCATTTCATACCACTCGACAAAGGGATATCCTCCAAAATTATGTGAAAGGTGATTTTGGAAAGGTATATCTGGGAGATGATGAGTGCTGCAGCATAATTGGAAAGGGAGACATTGACATATCCAAACCCAATGGTGGCTTCTTGAGATTGAAGAATGTTAGACATGTACTCAGTCCAACAAGAAATCTCATATCTGTCGGACAGCTATCAGAAAGCGGCGTGGTGACATCATTCGATTCTGATTCGTGAAAGATGTAAAAGGGATCATTGATCCTTGCTCGAGGTAAGAAAGAAGAAACCTTGTATATTGCATCAGGTTTATATGACAGGATAAATGTTGCATCATCTGGGTGTGATGCTAACACTTGGCATAGACGGCTTGGTCACATGAGCGAAAAAGGAATGAAGATCATGCAGAAGAAGGGAAAGTTGATGGAATTGCAGACCGTTGATCTGGACTTCTGTGGAGATTGTATCTTGGGAAAACAGAAGAAAGTCAGTTTTACAAAGACTGCAAGAGTACGAAAAACCGAAAGACTGGAGCTGGTTCATACAGACGTATGGGGTTCATCTCAGGTACCTTCCCTTGGCGGATCTCATTATTTCATTACTTTCATTGATGATGCAACTAGAAAACTATGGGTTTATTTTATCAAGCATAAATCCAATGTATTTGAGACCTTCAAAATGTGGAAGGCCTTAGTTGAGACTGAGACAGGTTTAAAGTTGAAATGTCTCAAGTCAGACAATGGGGGAGAATATTGCAGTGAGGGGTTTGAATCATATTGTGCCAAGAACGGGATCAAGAGATTGAAGACGGTCCCAAGAAAGCCCAGACAGAATGGTGTTGTTGAACGCATGAACAGGACTCTTCTAGAGCGTGCAAGAAGTATGAGGTTACATGCAGGTCTACTAAAGCGACATTGGGTTGATGCAGTGAATACAGCTGCATACTTAATCAATCGAGGTCCGTCTGCTGCTTTAGATGGAGATCTTCTAGAAGAAACGTGGACAGGAAAGGAGGTAACATTCTCTCATTTACGTGTCTTTGGATGCATAGCTTATGTTCACATCGAGCCGGAAAATAGAGGAAAGCTTGATCCCAAAGCAAGGAAATGTATCTTTGTCGGCTATGGTACAGATAACTATAGATATAGATTATGGGATTTGGAGAACAAGAAGACAGTTAGAAGCATTGATGTCACATTCAATGAGTCTTCCTTATACAGGGATGAATTGATAAAAGGAAAGACAACGGAAGAACCAGACTTTGTGGAGTTTGATGAAACTCCTGAACAAAGCACATCACAGCCAAGTGATGAGAATGTTCAACCCATCCCACAGAATAATCCGCAAACTCCGGTACTACGGAAATCTTCCAGAATCAGCAAACCCACTGCAAGGTATTCACCTTCTTTGAATTATTTATTGCTGACTGATAATGGTGAGCCTGAATGCTTTGATGAAGCTATACAAGATGAGGCAAGGAATCAGTGGGAGTTAGCCATGGATGAGGAGATGAACTCCCTCTCAAGAAGCAAAACGTGGGACTTACTCCCACTAACGAAGGGAAAGAAGGCTCTGCACAACAAGTAAGTGTACAGGGTGAAGGAGGAAGCTGATGGTTCCATTAGATACAAGACTCGTCTAGTGGCGAAGGGCTTTCAACAGAAAGCAGGAGTTGATTTCACAGAGATCTTTGCACCTGTTGTAAAGGTCTCAACCATAAGAGCAGTATTGAGCATTGTTGCAGCTGAGAACCTACATTTGGAGCAGTTGGATGTTAAGACAACATTTCTCCATGGAGATCATGAGGAGGACATCTACATGCAACAACCAGAGGGCTATGTAGCTATTGGAAAGGAAGACATGGTATGCAAGCTCAGAAAAAGCCTTTATGGCTTGAAGCATGCACCGAGACAATGGTATAAAAGGTTTGATGATTTCATGAGAAATACTGGATTCCGCAAATGTCATGCTGACCATTGTTGCTACTTCAAGAAGCTTGGTATGTCTTATATCATTTTGTTGTTGTAAGTAGACGATATGCTTGTTGCAGGCTCATGCAAGGAAGAAATAGCAAATCTGAAGGCAATGTTGTCTAAGGAGTTTGAAATGAAGGACCTAGGTCCTGCAAAGAAAATCCTTGGAATGCAGATTAGCAGAGACATGAAGAACAAGAAGTTGAGATTGTCTCAATCAGATTACATCGAGAAGGTACTAGAGAGATTTAATATGAAAAATGCAAAATCTACTCTAACACCTTTAGGAAGCCACTTCAAACTTTCAAAGGAGAAAGAACATGCTACGAAGGAGGAGCATGAGTACATGTCAAAGGTACCCTACCAGCCTGTTGTTGGTAGTTTGATGTACACAATGGTTTGCACAAGACCAGACATCTCCTATGCAGTGGGAGTTGTGAGCAGATTCATGGCGAATCCTGGCAAGGAACATTGGGAGGCTGTGAAGTGGATTTTACGTTATTTGAGAGGTACCTCTAACGTGTCATTGTGTTATGGGAATACTGACATTTCCATTCAAGGTTTTGTGGACTCAGATTTTGCAGGAGATATCAATGGCAGGAAAAGCACAACAGGGTATGTCTTTACCCTGGGGAGTGGAGCCATTAGCTGGATCTCTAGGCTCCAGAAGATAGTGATCATCTCGACCACAGAAGCAGAATATGTGGCGGCAACAGAAGCTTGCAAGGAAAAGATATGGTTGAAAGGTCTGATGAAAGAACTGAATAAAGAATGTGAAGATTGTCAATTATCTAGCGACAGTCAAAGTGCATTCATCTTGCAAAGAATTCTGCCTTTCACTCGAGGACTAAGCACATTGATGTGAAGTACCACTTCATTCGGACGCAGCTAGAAGATGGTCAATTTAGTTGAAGAAGATCCACACTCTAGAAAATCCTGCTGATATGTTCACAAAGTCTGTAACAGTGGAGAAGCTGAAGACATGTTCGGCTTCTATTGGTCTTCAAGCATAGAAGACACAAGGGAAAGCTCACACCAGGACTATTGAAGATGTGATGTGTACTACAAATCAGTCTTCAAGTGGGAGATTGTTGAGATTTATCCTGTGAAGACTGATTGGTTGAATACAAGTAGATAGCATTGCTGATGTGGCTGATCTCCATGCTGCCTTCTGATTGGCTGAAAGCTCTTGGGCTGGATTGCTAAGGTATCTGATCCACCTCCTGCATTCTGATTGGCTGAGAGGTGTTGGGTTGGATTGCTGAGATGCTTAATCCACATCCTACATCCTGATTGGTTGAGAGCTGATGGTGGGGATTGTTGAATGCTTGGTATTCTTTTGTTGTAGTATAAAAGGAGCCTTATGGCACCACATCTTATATCCTAACTTCATTCAAGAAATAGTAGAGAGTGGTGTGAGCAAGTGGAGTAGGCACATTGCCGAACCACTATAAATCATTGTCTTGTGCGATTGTGCGTGCTTTCTTTTTCGATTGTGGTTCTAGTCGTGTGGTGCTTGATCGGATCCATCCCCAACACGTAGGTTTGGAGCAATTCCTACATTGTCAATAAGGAGATTTGTTGGGTGGATTCTCCTCTTTGTGCGAATTCAACACTTAAATAAAATATTACTTTGTCCTAATTACAACTGATCCTAATTGGATAACGAAATCAATTACCTTTTAGATTAAAATTACTCCAATCTAATCTTATGGGATTCAAAATTTCAAGGATCTGATCTCTCATGATCATACTACATAAAGGACCCGTGATTCCTCATTCAAAGGCATTCAACTCAAGAGAGAAACCAAAGAGAGAAAGAGAATAAGATGGAAAGAAGTTGCTCATTGACTCGTCTTGGCACGTAATCGAAGATTGAAACACATCAACATCTTAATATTAGTAGACTTTCCATTTTCAAGATGTCAATCTGTTGGTGATTGCGATGATAAGTTTTCCTTAAACTATGTCTATTTTTTGATGATTTATGCCAGCAGAAGCTTTGTGTAAATTCCTCATGGGTTATAAAAATTTGATTATAATGATTGATTTTGGGTTGCCATCAATCTCATAGTTTTTAACCTTCATATATATTGAGGGTTTTCCACGTTAATAATCCTTTGCTAATTGATTTTTTATGGTGGCAGTTCTTTTGGATTTTACATATCGTACAAGATCCTTTTATCAACATAAAAAGACGAGACCCTCATCCAAAGGCATTCAACTCAAGAGAGAAATCAAAGAGAGAGAGAATAAGATGAAAAGAAGTTGCTCATTGAACCGTCTTGGCACAAAATCGGAGATTGAAGCACATCAACATCTTAATATTTGCAGAGTTCTACGTTTTCAAGATGTCAATCTGCTGGTGATTGCGGTGATAAGTTTTCCTTAAACTGTGCCTTTTTTATGACTAGTGCCAATGTAGAGAGGGTAAGCTTTGTGCAAGTTCCTCATGGGTTATAAACCTTCGATTATGACTAAATTTGGGTTGCTATCAACATCATAGTTTTCATTTTCACATTGAGGGTCTTCCACGTTAATAATTCTTTGCTAATTGATATTCTATGGTGGTAGTTTTTGTTGGATTTTACATCTCGGTGCAAGATCCTTTTATCAGCTTTTGTGTTTCCAACGTATTACTGCTCATATTGTCAGTTCCTCGTAGTTGTTTTAAAGGAACGAACTTGAAAACCTACCTAAATCACTAATGATGGTGCAACCATAAGAAACAAATTTGCAATATAATCATTGCTATCTATGTAATTTAAGCAGCAAGCATAACTCATGCAAATGTTACCTGCGGAGAATTATCAATTATGACAACCCTTGCAAGGTCAACCCCCAAAATTGTCAGATCCTTTGTGTAGCTGCCTCCAGAAAAGGTACATGATTCACGATACTTGCGCTGCGAAATTATTTTTTTATTGGGATCTAGTATGTCCAGTAACCTTTCAGCATAGATGCTCTGACTTGCAGTGAAAATGACAATCTCAAACATCTCTGCCACTCTTTCCAAAAATATATGAAGATGAGGTCTTTGCCTTACATAGACTGTATGCTCCTTCATGTTGAGCAATACAGGAAAAGTGAAGTCCGCATCCTCACAATGATCCAATGTAGAGTGGACAAGAGTCTCTACGAATGATAGAGTAAATTGAGTCAGAAAATTGAAGAGCAAGTACCACAATATTTAATGTGTAGATAACATCTTTCCATGCCAATCTAGAATTACTGATAAGTTTAGAAAAATTAAGAGTACCATATAGATTACTATAGCAGTATCTATTCAGTTTCCCACCAAGAAATGCATTGCAGGTGTTGGTGACAACTAGATGGACTAAAAGAAACATTTTATAAGTAAAACAATTTTCCTATATTCAACAAATTATTTAAAGCTGACCTTTCTTTCCTATTGCAAAGTTTTTTCCTACTATTTCAAATTGGGTGGTGACTTTATCCATTCCTGTTAATTTTTTTTCTGCCAAGCTTTTCAGAGCAATGATCTGCCAGAAGAATAAGAGTCCTACAAGAATCTCGTTAGAACATACATTCCATTATTTTTTTAATTTTCTCTCCGATTTTGGATGTGAAGAATTGACCTTGTAACTAGTATAATATACATCATTAATAAACAGAGAAGATGTTCCAACCATTTTATTATACACAGATTGGATATGTGACGTTAGCTTAGGATTATAGGAAGTGTCCACAGTGTGCATGTGTATCCAAAAGAAGCTAAATAAGATAATTTGTAGGATTAAGATAAAAATGGGATACTTACCATCCAAATCAAGCACCAAAGTTACTGGCTTCTTCCTTGTTTCAGCCATCAACAAATTAGTATGAGGTGATACTTCATCTGTTACATCGGGCAAATTCCTGATAAATGTGTGAGGATCAAAACAATCAACTTCCTCAACTGTTGTGGACAGATGAAAGGAACTTTTGATTCCCTCTACAGGAGGCCGCACTTGATGAATGGCAAGAAGTAGGTAAGAATCATCTATACCCACTTGTGCTTCGTCGTTACTGTAATCAAGAAGACTAATGGCTTCAAGATTTCCATCATAACAGGGAATATTGATGGATTTGTCCTCCGGATTGGCCAACATTTGGGTATTTAGACAATCACAATCAGCAATAGTATTTGCTACATCAGGTGGTTTCCATCCTCTATCAAAGGAAATGTCAAAATGCTGATCAGAGATGTGGCAGTCAGATTCAGTACATGATTGAGGGTTGCTTATTCTACTGCTGCTTTCATCACTGTCCTCAGCAATAAGACAAGGCAGCTCTGCTTGGCCATCGACAGCTGCAGAAAAGACCACTCGGAAATTACTAAATCTGTTACTTATAACTCCCTCCAGCCTATGCAACATAATTTCTAAAATCATCCAACCGAGGGGCTATGGTAGTAAAAAAATGACAGAAACTAAGAAT
Organism: Ottelia alismoides; assembly: GCA_037367405.1. NCBI lineage: Eukaryota > Viridiplantae > Streptophyta > Magnoliopsida > Alismatales > Hydrocharitaceae > Ottelia > Ottelia alismoides. The sequence continues at coordinate 131,772 of JAZKJV010006346.1, read as the reverse complement.
ATGAAAGAAATCCAAGATATCATCAAGGAGCAGAAATCCAACAGATCACATGGCAGTGCATACAAAAACAAAACCAATCCTTTTCCCCACAAGCTACAAGGATTTGAAACATAGAGAAGGAAGTAACTCATACAAGGAGTTTGGATTTTAATACAGTTTTTAATGGAGTTTGGGAAAACATCTCCCAATGGTGAACAGCCTTTCTTTTTTTTGAAAAATAATCTCATACAAGTTTAAACAGTAGTTTGCTTCATGTAATGGTCTTAAAAAAGGACTGGACTAGATGATTACTCAATTACTGAGTTGTAAGAGGTGGGATGCAAATTCCTAACTTGGAGGAACTATTTCTGCTTCACTGAAAAGTTACACCGCTATGACGAGGAAAAAACAGCTAATTCCCCATCTGCTTAAAACATATGCAAATAGCCGGTCTAAATAATTCTCTAACAGACTTCAAATGGGTACTACTAAGGCAAGTCTTTGTAAAATCAACCTGAACATATAACAGGTTTTCAGGTGTTAACCAAATCAAGGGATAAATTGATTCTGATCCATACCTGTTTCCTTCTCAGCAGTTAGTTTTACTGGGACATCGTCATATGCAATAATGGGGGAGAAAAGGGTTTCAAGAATTGTAGTCGAGTCAGGAGCCTGCATCATCTAGGAAAACGTAAAATAATGATTGACTTGTAATTCCTGGTACTAGGAATGCATTAATGTGCTCATATTCTTTAAAAACTAAGATGTATTGGCTCCAAGAAAACATGCAACTAAAAAATAGGAAAAGTGCCGATTTGAAAGTAGTTTGATTTCAGAAGGATTGCTAATTTAGGCATCCCTTTGTTTCAGAAGGATTGTACTTGTAGAAACAATTGCTCAAACATATAAATCCAGGAAAAAGTTAGCTTTGCATGACTCAATCACAATAATAGAAGTTTATTGGAATGACCTCTGAAACATCACTTCATCATGGACATATAATTACACCTTCTACTTGTGTGGGTCTTAAGAAGTCTTTGGTCAAGTTTTTTGGCATCAACTTCAAACTCAAAACTTAGCATCTGAACCGATAGATGAATCCCTGTCCCGGGATTATAGTGATGAAAAGGATCTGATATGGATATGGATAAAAGTGTCAACATATATTTATCAGTTCTAAAAGTTTTAAAAATCAATACAAATATATTACCATATCCTTAAAAACGTATCTCGTGACATATCAATTACCAACTGGAAACAATAGAAAGATTTGTAGGCAAGGTTAAAAATAAACATCCATTTGCAATTAAAAAAATCGTATGTCAACAAACTTACATATACATATACTGGAATTTACATGTAAAGCACATATGGTAAATATAGTTTTTAATAATGAGCGTACCAAACATAGTCAAAGTGCATAAAAAATATGGATCCAAATGTATATATTTCTACACATGGTAAACTAGAAATATGGATTCAAATCCATACATTCGTTAGTATCGATATCATTATCCATGTCCATTCAAAAATGAATACTCCAAATCTGTAAATTGCAGCAGATCGGATGTGCACATATGCGTATCCAGTTTCATATCAACTCTGAATGCAACATTAGGAGGGAACACTTCACATCAAATAATGATATTATATAGTTCAACATAATCAACATTTATAAACATGTTATTAATGATAATTCCAACAATTTTCAGGGAATCTTCAATTAGGAGAGCATAATCATGTTCATTTGATGTTGGATCGTTCAAACAAGAACAACCCTTTCTTACTAAGCGAGGCTACCGCTCCTCCCTAGAAAAGATATTCATATGTTAACCCTTTTCATAAATTCACCTTTCACTACTACTTAGATGGACTCTTTTCATTTTGCTGTCACGTAATTATTTTCTTGATGTTGCATTATAAACCTCATATGAAAACTTCATGGAATATTTGAGTGGGCATAAAGTGTTCAGAGTACCTAAGCACAACTTGAGATTATTTAAGTGGGATTATATAATGGTCGATTTCCCTAACTCATAACCCTAAGACCTGCAAGGTTATGTACACAAATCTTATGAATTTGCACAAACACATGAACTACTTCAAAGGAAAAAGTTTGTGTTCCTGGGAACAACACTTCACAACAAATTACAAATGCAAGCTTGGAAATAAATTTTGCTTGGTCGAGTTCCTCCACAGTTAAATAAACATGAATTATAAGAGTGTTAGTGAAGCAATACCATTCTTCCATCACAAGCTACGTCAGATGATCCTAATGTAAGATCTCCAGGTTGATCATGTGATACTTTACAACAAACTCTCAGATCAACAATGTCGCTATGTTTGTCAAATTCATTAGGAAATTCAAAGTTTGGGGTTGCTGCATGATCAAAAAAAGAAATATTATTATATATTAACACGGCAGAATCCTCAGAACGATTTAGCATCAACTTGATCTACAACACAAAAAGAGCAAGAAATAGACGGCGAATTAATATTAACTTTGACAATTACAGCAGCTACATATAAGGATTGATTAATTCAGCACTTCAAATACTTTATAAAGTAACTGGGAGTCTGGAATAGATCTAAACTGACAGGTTTAATCACGATTGTTTCTAGAAAAGCAAATAGGGCAACCACTTAATAAAAAAACAGTAACAATGCGAGATAATGCACTAAGTTTATTACATACCATCCTGAAAAAATGGCATATTGTTAGCAAGGATGCCAGACTGTTGTGATGTTCTCAAGTTGGAGCCTTTAGACACTCTGATTGACTTACGACAAACATGGAGACTGTGACCTCTTAAATCTGCGGTAGGTTTGGCCTTCATCCGTAATGCTGGCATGTGTACTATTCTTGCAAAAATTATCACAGATTCTTCTGAGTAACATCAGCTTCTAGTTTATGTCCTTGAAAAGCCTGATTAGAACAATATAAGTCTAATTATAATATTCTACATAGTGCTCTCAAAATAATATGACAAAAAACGCACACCGAAGAGCAAAATAAAGATTTTAAAGAATATAGCTATAATTACCCACAACAATAACAAGAACTTACAAAGAATATAACAGTAATTTCTCTCAAGGGTGTAAAATCTGGCAGAAGAAAAAGAACCTTACAACAGAATATGCATTGACTCAAAGTAAATATTTTTTAACATTGTTTGGAATGTACTAAATTATAAGTTCTCCCTAGCCAGTTCAAATATTGTTATTAAACTACAAAATGTAAAATCTAGACTTTGCCACAGCATACTCAACTGAATCTAACTAAACAATCATCTTTAACAGTTTCTGAATGCATTTGAAATTAACTAGAAAACTTTTGAAGTATCACCATTGAGATTTGTCACGAAAATAATGAATAACTGTGCACTGTCATGTACAAAGTGAAGTGTTAATACACAAGTATTTAAGGATGCAAAAATACTACAATAATTTGTCATGCAATAATTATGATAACTTTAAAAGATTTTTAACTCAGCATATAAATGATGAACTTCCTAATTAACTTAAAACAAAGTGACATGGGTTTCAGAATTGTTGCGAATGAGAACACTATAGGAGCTTTTGGTTCGATAAGTACAGATAGTAAATTACATGGAAATTATTTAAACATGAAGAATTAGGGTGGAGTATACTTTTGCTGATTTTCATAGAACAGTGCACAACAAAAGATAGGAAAGACGAAAAGAAAACAGACTGATAGTTGGTTGACCTGCACAAAGTCAGTTGTTTAATTCAGATAGTATTATTTAACCTTCATGTCAGCGGATTGTCCACATGTAGGTCCAATGATGGTAACAAAATGAGGGTGTTGAATTGAGGGAATAGTCCCCATCCAAAGATGTTAAAAATAGAAATGATTAACAAAAGGTTAGGCTTTCAGAGCCCATAGTATTGAGTCGGACATCTCACAAATCACAATCAAGACCCAAGTCATTATTATCTAGAACGAATACATTGAACAGAACAAGATTCTGTAAATACGTGAAAGAAATAAATGACTTGCTAAAAATATCCCCCTCTCCATTGGGATTGGAGTTGGGATGAAGCAGTTTAAATCCCACTGCATTTAGCATTAGCCTTAATTTTTCCCGTACACTTTAAATCTTATACCTTTGTGCCAAAGTTTCCATTCAAGATTTTTTGTAACAACTATAATATCACAAATTTTGATCTTCAAAAATGAATAAATAACATTGCAAAAATCCATGTTACCTTAACATATTAAAATGCCTTGCTGATAAAATGGCATTGGACATAGTTTCAAGCAACAAGGCCCAGGAGAAGAAGATATAAGCTTTTCCTCTCCATTATAACTAACTAACAAGTGAGAAATACTTCCACTTCAGGAGTAAAATGCTGGTATCTCAAGCAAAAAATTGCGTTTGCATCAATATAACCAAAAAATTCAAAACTAAATTTTACAAAAAAAAGGTGAACCCGCTTAAGTGGTTTTGTAGTTGAGCAGTGAGCCTACTACCTTAAGGCCCCAGGGTTCAAACATTATATTACCATTTCCTCAAAATAAAGTAATAATTCGTGTCCACTGTAACTACATGGGATGACATTTGGCATGTGCATAGACTCTAATTGCATAAAATGTAAAATGGGTTGTTAAATTTCAAGGACTTTCCACTTCCTACGAGTATCTTATCAGTATCAGCATACCAGCAAAGAAAACAGAAAATCCAGAAGATGCTAAACTTCTGTATTTTGAGCACTGGATTATTCTCATCAAAACTATAATTCAGGGATTAATATACTATACCCATATAAGGAAACCCATCACCGTGACTTCGTGAGAACTAAATAGAACATCCAAAAACAAATAAACAATCATATTTATCCAAATAGTCAACTCGAGTCAAACATCCATATCAAAAGCACTCCTTGCCAGCAAAAGACAATTCCATCAGACCAAAAAACAAGAAAACCCCGAGCAAAAGGTCCCCGACTCGAAAGCTCGTTTATTATCATCTCTGCCATGAAAATAAAACCAGCCGTATCATCATCCACAAACCCCAAAAGTCAAAACTGGGTAAACTATCCTATAAAATTCACGCAAACTAAGATAGAAAACCCTAGACGACGAGAAATGAAACAATCAAGAACTGGCTCCACTCAGGAACAGCCGTCCACCACTTACACTTACCGCAAACACGAATTAGCATAAAAACAAGGCAACAACATCATCAAATCCAGAAATAACAAACCCAACAACGGCCGCACCTTCTTCTACTTCTTTAGACAACCCAACTCGAACTCAAGTTTAAGCAAACCCATGGACACAAAAAGCTAGGAAATTTCCACAAATTAACCAAACCCAGACCAGGATAAGATATAAAAGAAGGTGAATACATGGAAGGAAGTGGATCGTAAGGAACTAACCAGCCTCTCTCTCTCTCTCTCTCTACCTCTCTCCCAAATGGTTGACGGGGGGGTGCAGAATTAGGATCAAAGAGGAATCCATGGTATAAGTGGGGTCTCATATATATTGTCGGGGACTAAGATGCTTTTGACGGCTAGGATGCTATCATTTTGCTTGAACTGCTGACCTGCGGACACGTGGCAACAATTGTATGGCAGGAAAAACACACCTGTTTTCGGGAAGGAAGAGCACGCCCCACCAAACTTGGGTCAAGACATTCAGCAAAGATATCCCCATCCGTCGTCAGGGAATATAGAATAGTTTATAAATGTAACGCTTTTCTTTACGTTAATTGGATACGATTTCTATAAACAAAATTGTTTCACGTATTTAGTTTTTTTAAGCAAGCGGTGGCGTCGAGCGCCATCATATAAATAAAATCTCATGGAAAAACTCATTGAATAACAACAAGAGGTGATGTTTGTAACCTCCGAACATATTACCACCCTTTTGTTAGCTTGGTCCGGCACAATTGATATTGCAAAAAAGACACAAGTGATAACGGTGCAAGAAGTCGATGCACAATTGATATTGAAAAAAGAAAGTGTATAATTGTATTACAATATTTCATATGGGCACAACTGATAAAATCCAAAAAAATCTACTAGTAACAAACAAAAAGACCATGTTCCAGAGCTTACATGGTAGCATGAACAATGGTGAGCATTCTATTTTTCATCACGGGGCAACAACAATAGCAGTTCCAAAAGAACAAGCTGGGTTGATCCATCAGGTTGATTGATAAACATCTTCAATATCTGAAATCTACCTATGAGGAGCATGTAAAGCAATACCTACGAAGGATTGGGATAGGAGGAAGACGAATACATAAAGAGACGAAGCCATAATTTATCTTCAGGGGGACTGGATTGAGTTGATGTCCATATCTTACAAGATTTAAAAAACATATTACATGATTGTTTGGCGAACAGACCTCTAAAAAAGTATCAAAAATATATTAACAAATACATAAGAATTTTAACTGAAAATAATGAATTAAAATCAGCATACAAAAAATTTATTGAACCAATTGTAGACTTGTCTACGTAAATCTTATAATCAACCATGTTCTATATTGATTCACATTAAACAGGCCAACAAAAAATAATAGAAATTGGTCATATTTTTTAATTACATTTAAAAAGATAGAAAGCAAGATGTCTTGCTAACCTCAAATGAAATTACTTAAACCGTGCATGGCGTGACTTTAAGTCATATTCATCAATAATTGAATCTGTTGAGAATTTTTCTGCAACTTCTTTCTCCATGTACAACAAAAGACAACTTTTAAGAAATTTGTCTTCAATCTTATTACAAAGTCTGGATTTAACGATCTTCGTCACTGAAAATGCTCTTTTTGTTGTTGCAATTGAAATATGTAAGGACCACACGAGGCGAATTAATCTACTAATGCAATAATAAATATCAGCCTTCCGTGTTTCTTCTAACGTCTGACAAAGTTCTACTAGATTTGAGATACTCTTTAAAATATGATGGGTAGCGATATCTGATTGATAATGCATCAACTGCTTGTCTCGTAATAACACCACTTGATTTGTAAAATCTGCAGAATAAAATTCCTTTGCTAATATGCATATATCAACTCTATTGAATAACTTGTAATCGTCAATAGAATTTAAAGATGCACTAAGAGGAAGAAGATTGGTAGCATTTTTATTAAATCCACGATTAAGTTCTGGTTATTGAAAATCAATAGCTGCATTAAATAAGTCCACTCTACAATGATGTAGTAATGTAATTTCTTGTACTTGTCCGCAACTTCTCGTTTGGCTTTGAGAATAATAAGAATTCAAACTTGACATGTCAATGCTTTATTTTTAACAAAATGACATGATTTTTTCATATAAGGTATTCCAACCATCATCTCGTAGTTTCTGGAGATACTTGTTTGTAGATGGATCAAGTTGCAAAGCATTTAAAATATCTATAGTTTTTTGTTGCAAAACCTGATATAAAACTTCAATATGTCCCAATATATTCTCCATTATGTATAAGATGATAATAAATTCAAAAGATGTCAGGACCTTATAAGCTTCATCTACTTCTCCACATTGCAAATTAGTATCACCTCCATCTACCATAGCTCGAAGAACCTTGCACACAACACTATACATTTTTATAAAGCTAAATATAGATATATAATGTGAACTCCATCGAATTTCACCAGCACGTTGTAGAGTGTCAATCTAGTTATTTCCCGTGCCTAATTGAACTTCATATATTGAGAGGAGATATAAAATATCATCAGTCCGAGCAGCTTGTAATTCATCATGATGTTCAGAAGATGCATAAATAATGTTAACAATACTTGTCAGATTATTGAAGAATTTATGGATTGGATCACTTCTCTAGAAAGTAGCAACGAGAGTTAATTGAAGGCGATGAGCTAAACAATGTATATAATATGCATATTTGTTATCTCTCAAAATCATAGCATGCAACCCATTTCATTATCCACACATGTCGCTAGCTCCATCATAACTTGATCTTTTATTCTTTTGTAATCAGGATTATTCTATGATAGAAGTTCAAATAATCTATCTTTCAATGTAGATACTTTTATATCATGAATGTGGAATATATCATAGAAATGTTCTCGTAAAATATTTTTATTTACAAATCTCAGAACAATTGACATTTGCTTTCTCTTTGCTTCATCTCTAGATTCATCAATTAGTATGCAAAAAGCTGCATCCTCAATCTCTTCACGAATGGAGCAACTTACTTTATGAGCTATAATCTGAAGAAAATCCTTTTGAACATCGGGTGAAGCGTATTTGACATTTCTTGGTGCATTTTCTAAGATAACTTTATCCACATCTTCATTATAAAGAAGTGATGAATCTGTGATATTAAATCATCCTTTTATAAACAAAATATAAAATAAGGTATCTATTAGAAAAAATAAGAAGCCAATATGTATTATATGTATAATTTAATATATTTATAGCTATGGACATGTTTTAGCTATTATTTTATTATTATTATTAGTATATCTTATACCATATTTAGATAATAAAATTATCTATTTTTTATCATTTGAACATTTATAATTTATAATTTATATTATTTATTTTGTAATTTATTATATTTATCGTATATTGGTTAAGTTTTATTTTTTTTGCCATTTAGTGGTTAAGAGATCACTTGACTCAGCTTAAGTCCGTTGGCTGCTCCGTACTAGGAATTAGCCCTCACACCATTCTTTACATGTCGACCTGTAATTGCTCAGTATAACCTATAACGATTCATCCTTAAGATCTGACCTCCATTGCTCGAGTCCATTTTACCCGCTACTCGGTTCTCCTCTCCGAACCTTGTCTAAGATCTAGATATAATATTTCATTCTCAACCAATCCCAAACATAGTGCCATACCTAAAATTCACGAGGTATGGGTGTGGTTTATAAGTGGTGGGGATTACTACTTATCAACTTGGGTTTAAGCATTTTGGGCGGTTGCTAACGAGTCCAATTGAGCTTGAAACCAACAAGTTGCCTAGATAACGGACCGAAGACCTAAATCCGGGACGTTACACAAAATTCTTATCAAACTGAATAGTCACGGCTTTGGATGTATAAGTTGCGAGCTATTTACCTTTGCCCTTCTCTTAGGACTTTTTAAGAAATTTTAGTTTCAAAGTCTCGACTTTATTGCAATAGCGGCGTGATGAATCCACATTTCATCATCTTTATTCTATCATTTTGGCACCAAAAACCCTAGCAAATGCCTGTAAATAGCATTAATATCATCATCTTAGCATTCATACATGTGCATCTATATAGTGTATAAAAAGCTGTAATTAAGGCCAAAATTATAGAATAAATAAAGAAAAGAAAAAGAATAAAATATTGCAAATATTTTATGACCCGAAACCCCGAGACCTAGGCATCTTGATGAATAGGTCGACCAGGAATAAAGTAGGGGGAGATAAGAATCAAATACCTATGTTATTTTCTTCATTCTTTATTCTTTGTGGGACCTATTTTTGGTTCCACTTTTTATACATCAAATGAAGAAACTTTGTACATGAAAGTTGTAGATAATTAAATAAAGAAAAATACAAAATTGATTTCACAGAAAAATAATGTACATACACAAAGTTATGGTCTGAATAAAAATCCAGAATCCCAACTTCCCAGACCCGTATCTCGCAACTGACAACTCCAAATGCAGCATACTCACCTTTAATTGTATATAGAAGAAAATAAGCTATTTAATGGCGGTGCTTAGCATGTGGCGGAGCTACGGTTTGAAAGTTGACTTTTGGACCCTCATTGTACAGTGTACCGAATAAAATATTCAATTTATTATTTATTCATTATTTTTATAATTTTATATTTTTATAATGTTGTAAATATTACTTATAGTAATTGTGAATATTAAAATCAGAATAAAAATGTAAATAAAAATCAAAATAAAAATACTTATATACACAAAACAAAGATACAATACCTATGTACATACCTATATAACATTCTCTTCTAATTTATTAAATATACAAAATAAATCAGAAAAATAAAATAAAAATATATTTGTGTATATAAAAGTAGTTTGTGATTTTAGAAAATAATAAACAAAAATAAATAAATTAAAAAATACAAAAATAAAAATAAATACTCAAATATGTAGATAATATACCTATATAAGGATATAAAAGCAACTTGTAAAAATATACTTCATAAAATAAATTAAAAATCATAATAAAATACTACATAAAATTTTAAACATTTTTTATTCTTTAACTAAAAATTAATTCGGCCTTTTTCTATTTTTAAACGAATTAATAAAATAATTTTTCAATCTTTTCCCTGGTTGGTCCACGTGGACCAACCAGGTGCGGTCTAGAGTTGACCTCGGTCAACTCCCTGACCGAGGCCTGCCACTTCTGTTCTGACGCCCTGATTTTTCCCCCGTTTTCAAGAAATTTTGGCGCCCTATCCTTCCATTTTCTCACCTCGAATCCTTCTTGGAACTTCTTCCCTGATCATCACTCTCCCACGACGCGCCTTCAGATCACGCAAAATCCTCATGATGCGCGCGTGGATCTCGCTTGAAGGAGACGCCATCATCTTCTACTTAAACAACCTGCCATCTTCGAGCCCAAGTTTGAACCCTCCTTAGCCATTAATCCTCCACCCTGTTGAGCTCTTCGTGTTGCTGGAGGTGACAGCTCCGCATCTACACCTTCAGGCGAGTCGAGGGGGCTCTGTAGCGGCTCCGCCACCTCCGCCGACCACCGACGTCGAGGTCCTTCCACCTCAGGTCTTCCACCTTCGAGGTATCCCTTTTTCCCCTTCCTTTTCGCTTCATTTTATTCCCTGTAGCTTCAGTATCAAAAATCCCTAAAAAAATTCCGCTTCCCGTCGATTGATCCATCTCCCATAGCTCATCGCCGGAGCGCACCTCCGGCTGTCGTTCCTTCGCCGTCCACCGTCCATTTCCGACTTCCATTGCACCTCCGCGGGGTCCAGGCAGTTTGCCCTGGACCCTCTCACCTCTTTTTGCAGGTACCTGGAGCAGTACATCGCCTGGGGGCTCGGATTCGACCTCCGCCGGAGATACCTGGAGCTTCGAGCTCCGCCGCCTTTGCAGCAGCGCCTCAGAGCTTCTCCGACGATTTTGAGAGCCCCAGATGCCAGAGCATCATCGCAGGAGTCTCTCGGACCTTCTTGTTGCGGCCCAGACCACCGGAGGCGCGTCAGATAGCCGGAGGAACTTCGTCTCGGCGAAGTTCTTCCCTGTTCTTCCTCCGGGTGCCTCCACCGTCCGGTCCCAGGTCCGCCCCAGATCGCACCTCAGCCGTCAGATCTTGGCCACCTTCTGCCGTCGATCTCTTCGCCAGATCTGATCTCCACCGCTGATCGCCGAACCGTCATCGCGCGTTGTGCGCGCGCCACATGGATAAGTGAGCGGCCCTCGGCCGTTCGATCGCGCACGAGGAGATAAGGCGTGGGTATTTTGCATTTTTTCCCTTCGCCAAATTTTGTATTTCATTTCAGTCCATAAACTTTAAGCTGTAGCTTAAATATTTCTGTAATATTTGCAATTAGAACCCCGTAGTTTTCTTATTTGCACTTAGGTCCAATCCACGTCACCTCACGTGCCCAGTGCGCGTGAGGGGGTTGGGTATTTTGCAAGGACCCCCCTGGGGTTTGTTTATTTCGCTTAGATCCATGAACTTTTTAATTAAGTTGTAATGTTTTGGATAAATTGCATATGTGCCCCTGGAACTTTGTAATATTGCAAGAATACCCCTGCCAGGTCACGTGTCCAGTGCGCGTGAGTTGGACATTTTGCAACGAACCCCCTCCGGGTTTGGGTATTTGTTTTTAGTCCAGAAACTTGTATTTAACGTTATAAATTTTTGTGGAAATTGCATATGTGCCCCTGGAAGTTCTGATAATTGCACTTATACCCCTGCCAGGCTTGTTTAACTTTTGGTTGCTTGTTGTAATTATTTAAATTATCATTTTAAGTCCAAAAATTCCACAAAAATAGGCTTAAGCTCCTGTTAACTTGTACTTGCACGGCACATTTTTGCATTGCATTTTTATTGCATTTTCATATTTATTAAAAATCAAAAACATGCATTTATTTTACTGTTTGCATTAGAAAGCCCATAAAATTGTTAAAATACCTCTAAAAATTCCAAAAAAGTTATCTAGTGTCTATTTTAACCTATTTTCGTGTCAGTCCAAAAATCATTAAAAATCTCAAAAGAAAAACACTAAAAATTTAAAACATTTAAAAACTTCAAAAAAAATATATAAAATCAAAGAAAAATCCAAAAATCACAAACTCAGTTCCTGTTTGTTCTTTGTTTTGTTCTCTTTATTTGAAAAATAGTGTGAAAAAATTTGGTTGCTGTGTGATAATTTTAATTCTCATTTTAATCACAGCCAGCACATTTTCCACTGTTTTCCCTTGTTTTGACATTTTAAAACACCAAAAACACCTTGAAAAATCCCCAAAAATCACAAAAACAGTAAAAAATCCTAAAAATACAAAAATACTTTATTTCTGAATTCTTGGATGTTTTTGCACATTTTTATAAATATTTCATCTTGTTCTTTATCACATTGCTTTTAAATTCCAATATAAAAAAATATATATTAAAAATATAAAATATAAAAATCAGAAAGTTAAAAATCAAAATACAAAAGTAAAAATTAAAATAAAAAAAATTAAAATTAAAAACCCACAAAAATTTCATTGTTAGCTTGCTTAGTGTAGACACATTTCACATTCACTCACGGACATCTTTTTGAATTACCTTGCTTGCTCCCTGTGTTCGAACTCTCTGCATACTTGTCACTATACACCATTTGTGCAGAGTTAAAAATAAATTTTAACTCCACATTATTTCTAATTTATTGATCTTTAGTGTGGGTTAATTGTTGATTAAGTTCAGATTTTGATTGGTCGACACTTCGATTGTGTTCCCGCCTTGTGTGGAACACAAGACCGATCGATTTTCGAGTTTATCAAATGGCGCCGTTGCCGGGGAGCAACAGCGAGTAGTTCTCATTTTGTTTGCTTGTGATTGTTGTCTACCATAGCTTCAGTTATCTCTCTTGCACTTTTGATAAATATATTGATTGAGCTATTCTGACCATCCTTTCTTGTCTTCTTGCGAGGGACCGCGGAGCAAGGCGGATCGCCTAGGTGACCCGAAGCAACCTTGGGAAGCGGAGCCGGCCTTCTTAGGTCAAGCCGGCAGGAGAGAGCAGGAGGAGTGAGAGAGAGTGGTAGATTAGTTGCATTTATTTCTGTGAGAGAGTGATTGGATAATTTGTAATAATACAGGTACTTGGACTTTTGGACACTCCGGGCCTAATTTCCAAGTGTTTGTTCACTTGGGGGCTCACCGCGGTTTTGTGTTCTTCGCGGTTTTCTCGCCTTCATTTCTAGTTGTTTCACGAAGATTTAGCCCCTAGACATAGGAATTTTTGTTGACTGTGACGAACTAAGAAGCTAAGGCCCAATCCCTAATATCTTGCCTGCACCTATAGAACGTAATTGGACTTGGCTAAAAATCATCGAAAAAGCTATTTGACTTGGACTAGAGGCCACGTGCCGCGAGCCCACCCTGTTAAGCGCTACTCCTGAACTCGATGTGTCGAGAAGAGGAGGGGTGAACATAGACCGGACTCCGGACTCTTTTCTTTGTCATAGCTACTTGTTCTTCACGTTAATAGAAGTTGCTTATCTTAGGACGATTTCTTCGTGCATGCATATAGGTAGTTTAAATTATTGTCTTTAAATTATGTGCGGATCACTTTTCATGTAGAGTGCTGGCAACAAGGTACGCATTTCTATCCCTGCATGCATCATAGATTTTGACCGCGCATCGGCTTTTCCGCTTTCCTCCCCCAGTTTTATTGGACTTTTTAATAACAAAGAAATTGGAAAATTCGTTAGACGATGATTGCTCAGAAAAATACATAAAAAGAGAAAACAATAAAAATTAGGACTGCTAATGCAAACTTGACCTTAAAACTCATCCCACCAAAAATTTTGTCTTGGGGAGAGTAACCCCCTCCTTGTTTGATTTATCTGCTGCGAGAGAGTGACTCGACACTAGGATAGAGCCACATCTGAAATTTTGATTGACTACTGGTCATGGTTAGTCGTTCTCCAGTGAGGATCTCTCCGGTAACCGGTAAAGCGGACCGCGATGTCCTTAACAGATTGAATTAGCGGGAACAACCGGGTTACGGTCCGCAATTCATACTGACTGGGAAAGATCAGACGTGGATTGGGACAGTCGGCTAGGAAAGTAGGATACCTAACAGCTCGCTCTAACGCTCTGATAGATTGACTGATCACCTAATAAAAATTGACAAGATAACAGACCGAACTCTCACGGTCATCAGCTCAAGAGTTGTATAGGTAAATTTGGGGGTTTTGATTTATCATCCTGTTTGCATTCCAGATCTCATCCGCCGTTCTCTAGATCAAGATGATGGGAAGGAGATCCCTTAGGCCACATCTGGTGGCACCGCTATCGAGCACTCCTCCTTTTTCATCTAGGTCGGCTTCGGGGAGTCCAGACCCACTCTCCGAGCCTGAGTTTACATCCACCCTGTTCCCCCTCGACCACCCTTCCCATTCTCCTTCTCTCAGTCCAATTGTTTCAGAGTACAGTGCATCACAGAGTTCAACTCATTCGACAGCACCTGAGATGACCTCTTTTGCTTTTTCAGAAAATCCAGACATGGCAGACAGAGGCAAACATGCAGATGATCATGAGCACCCTCCGTTCCTATTTGATCAGGCAGCCATCAATAATTCCTTGTTAGCATCCCTGGAAACCATGCAGAGACAGATCCGTGACCAGGGAACATTCATGGGAGATCTGATGAGAGAGATAGCACAGATGAGAGAGAACCGACCTGGGGGTGGTGGCAATGGCGGTGGAGGTGGAGGAGGACCTGATGCAGGAGGAGGCGATCCAGACGCTGAGAGACCACCACAGACCATCATGAGGGAATTGCACAACCCAGCTGCATCCCTCACTCATCGTTGGATCCGACTCCCGCCCATTCACGGAGATTTCGAGCTTCGGCCCCACACAATCCAGCTTCTACCCAAGTTCCATGGGTTGCCGACCGAAGAGCCGCACCTCCACCTCCAGGAATTTGAGATGATTTGCAGCACCATCCATGATTGGTTAATGACCGAGGACACCATAAAGATGATCGCCTTCCCATTCTCTTTGGTTGACAGAGCCGCCTACTGGCTCAAACACCTCGGGCGATTCGTCGACACATGGGCAGATCTCCGGACCGCATACCTGAGGAAGTATTACCCTCTCGGCTGGACCAACGCAGCTAGAGCCATGATCAGTAACTTCGTCATGATCCCAAATGAACAATTCCATGAAGCCTGGGATCAATTCAGAGAGCTCATAGACCGGTGTCCACATCATGACATTTCCAAGCCCAATCTCGTGTAGAGTTTCTTCTGTTGGCTGACACCGGAGCTGCAGGGGCTAGTGAACGCCTCTTGCGGTGGATCTTATTTCTCCAAGGGAGAAGACGACGTCTGGGCCATCTACGAAGGCATGGCAGAAAACTCTACTGTGATGACCCAGGCCCGAGTCTACACACAGCAGAAGCCCCCGCAAGGAGCGGGATCGTTCCAGAGGATCGCCCGCATCGATGCCGGTCCCAATACAGTGTCAGCTGTCGCAGCCCAAGCTGAATCAGTCGCAGCCGACATGGGCATTATTAGCGAGAAATTGGACCGCATGGAGATCCTCGAGAAGAAGCAGAATCAAGGTCTTGCTCAGATGGACCTTCTCACCAAAACTATGAGTGACCTGAAGACTCAAATTCTATGCATTCAGGAGGCACAAACTCATTCCCAACAGCCTCCCAGGTCACAGGCTGAACCCAGCAGTAGCAATACCAACCAGACCTCTACCTCATACCGCCAGGTGAACCATATCCAGGCAGAGCCGGTTCCATTGCTACAGTACCATCCAGAGCGACCGCCGTCTCAGGAGACTCAGATGGTGGTTTATCAGCCGGAGCAGCCACTGGCAGTTCTTCCTCCACCCTCCTTCGAGCAGGACCCATTGATGGAAGTCAATGGGATTTGGTATGACTGGTACCCTCAGCTCGGGATTCGTCGTGATCATCCCGGATTCCGTTGGGGCAACGGTGGCTCCTCATCCCAACAGCAGAATCCTGCCCAAGGACAACAGAACAGCCAGCCACACCAGCAGCCCCAGTATGCCCATCAACAGCAATATCAGAATGGTCCTCGTCCCTCCTATCAGGGACAGCAGTGGAGGCAGCGACAGCAGCCTCAGCAATCTTATTCCCAACTAACCAAGAATTATCCGTACCAGCAATATCCGCAGCAGCAGCCCCATTTCTAGCAGGGACAACCATCCCGTTCTCAAGATCCCACCTTTGAGAACCCAGCTCTTAATGATCTTGCCCGCTTGCTCTCCGAACAGCGAGCATCCTTCAGGCAAGAAATGGATGTATTCCGGCAGGAGATGAGGGATATTATAAAAGGGAAGGTTGCATACCCGCTCAGATTGAACCTAACCCGAACAATCTGAAGAGAAAATCTGAGCAGGTAGAGTTTACAGAGGATACCTCTCCTAGTGATTATTTGAGTGACATGTCTTATTCCTATCATGATGCTGATTTTGTCACTACTAGGAGCGGTAGGATGCCAGCCGGCGGTGCCTCTTCTGAGCGACAACCAGACGCAGGAACAGGAGTGCCAGAGGAGCAGAGGAACGGTGTTGATGTCGCTCATGATGATGTTGACGGTGGTGCTGATGCCACCCATGATGGAGTCCAGGACGACGGTGCTGATGCCGTCGTGATATCAGTTGCAGACGGTGGTGCTGAAGCCACCATTTTGGATGATGAACCAGAGCGCGTGCTGATGCCGCAAAGACCGGTGCTAGTGGTGGTGCTGAGCCCACCATATCTACTTTTGTTGAGCCACCATCTGTGATGTTACCACATTTTGTACCTATGGACTGTGGGAACAAAAAGAAAAACAAAAATATGAATAAAGGAAAGGTTTCTGTTCAAATTGCGGATCCATATGTGTTGCACGATGATGTTTGTATGGATTCTCCGTCTTCACAGGCACAGGGACCGATTCCTAATCCTCCATCTGAGGAGGCCCCTACCATTCCCTTCCCTGAGGCACTCCGCCGATCGAAGGGGAATAAATGAGAAAATCCCAAAAAAGAACAACAGGTAGAGTTCGGCAATCAGATGATAGACAGATTCCATATTCAGCTGACTCTACAAGAAGCACTTGAGCACATCCCCTTTTCAAGAAGAACCTGAAAGAGAAAACTACCGTCCGCAGGAAGAGGAGGAACCACAGAGATCAAATCCATGTGCTCACTCATTCCACTTGCTGTACCATCCAGAACAAGCTGCCAACTAAGCGACCAGATGCAGGAGCTCCCTATGTCAGATGCGAGATTCAGGAGCAGCAATTTGATCGTACTCTATTAGACAACGAATCTTCAATTAACCTTCTTCCGGCAGCCTTACTCGACCGACTCGAGTTTGGTCCTCTTCTTAGGAGCAGGACAGTCCTTCAGTTTGTCGATAGGTCGACTAAGAGGCCGAAGGGGTTATTGTAGACGTGGTCGTTACCATTCAGGGCCTGAAATTCCCCGTGGACTTTGTTGTGTTGGACATGGAGATCCCTGAGTCGGTAACTGATGCCCCCATCATTCTCGGACGTCCATTCTTGGCCACAGCCAAGGCGGTGACCGACCATGATTGTGGGAAGGTATGCTTTCGCGTAGAGGGCGAGATCATACAAATAGAGACGATCGAGGAGACCAGAGCTAGAGAATTAGAATGCTCAGCGAGATCCAGTGAAGCAACGCAATTGACAGAGGAAGAGCTAGACATCCACCTGGTGTGTGATTTTGTGATGGCTGATGATAAATCCAACTGGGTAGATCCTGTAGCACCGACCCTCGCCTTGCCTACAGATTCACTGTATCTACAGCTCATGGCAGTCGAGAGCCGGGAGAGCACACCCCTGGATAAGGATATGCCTGAGGCTGACAGTGTTGTGATGTGTGGTGCTGATGAGTTTCAATCATGTTCATCTTCTTTTGATCCATCGGATTCAGACATTGATTGGGATGATTTTGATGATTATGTGCCTTGTCTGATTCGTTCTGAGCCAACAGCCATGACAGAGTGCGAGCCAGTGCAGTTCATTCATGATTCCGCAAACCGCCCTTTGTCAGAGATTCACGCAGAGCGAGAGTTCTCCCATGCAGACCTGGTCGCCTTCACACAGACATATCAGAAGCCAGATCTGCCGCCTCCCAGTTGTCCAGAACTAAAGCCTCTGCCGCAGTCGTTGAAGTACAGATTCCTTGCGGGTGAGCCAGATATGCACCCAGTCATTATCTCATCAGGCTTGACTGGAGAACAAGAATCTCGTCTGATGGAGGTTCTTGAAAGAAACCGCAAGGCGATAGGATGGAGTATCGCTGATCTCCAGGGGATTAGTCCGGCTCTGTGCTCTCACCACATTTATCTTGAGGATGACGCTAGGCCGTCGCGTGAGTTCCAACGACGGCTGAACCCGAATCTTCGAGACGTAGTCATGAAAGAAATTTCCAAGTGGTGGAGCGCCGATTTTATCTACCCCATCTCCGACTCCAAATGGGTTAGTCCACTACATGTGGTACCCAAGAAGACGGGTATCACTACAGTTGTCAACGAGTCTGGAGAGGAGATTGCTGCCAGAGTACCAACTTCTTGGAGGGTCTGTGTGGACTACAGACGATTGGATGAGGCCACCAAGAAGGATCACTTCCTGCTACCCTTCATTGATCAGATTATCGAGCGGCTAGCCGGGAAGAGTCATTATTGTTTTTTTGATGGGTACTCTGGATACAATCAGGTGGCCATTGCGCCCGAAGACCAGGAGAAAACGACATTCACCTGTCCGTTTGGGACGTATGCTTTCAGACGGATGCCCTTTGGTCTATGTAACGCTCCGGCGACATTCCAGAGGTGCATGTTGTCCATCTTCTCGGACATGGTGGGTGACTGTTTAGAGGTCTTCATGGATGACTTCTCGGTCTACGGCGACGGGTTCGATGCTTGTCTTGACTGCCTAGACCGTGTGCTTCAGCGCTGCATAGAGGTCAACCTTGTTTTATCTTGGGAGAAGAGCCACTTTATGGTGACTCAGGGGACGGTCCTTGGTCATATCGTCTCCAACAGGGGCATGGAGGTCGATCCGGCTAAGGTGGATATCATCAGAAAACTCAATCCACCGTCCAACTTGCGTCAGTTGCGGTCTTTTCTGGGGCATGTCGGTTTCTACCGACGGTTCATTCAGGAATTCAGTCGTATTGCCCGACCGCTCACTGACTTGCTGACAAAAGACACCGAGTTTATTGTCAATGATAAGTGTCTTGAGTCGTTTGAGACTCTCAAAGAAATGGTTGTTTCAGCTCCTGTCCTTCAGCCACCCGACTGGTCTCTCCCATTCGAGATCATGATGGATGCTTCAGATTTTGCCGTTGGGGCTGTGCTTGGACAGAGGAGGGAGGGATTACCTTTTTCCATTCACTACGCCAGCCGGACTTTGGATGCCGCCCAGCGGAATTACACTGTGACTGAGAAAGAGATGCTGGCTGTGGTTTTCGCTCTTGATAAGTATCGATCGTATATTCTCGGATCTAGAGTGACAATCTACACTGATCACACCGCCATCCGGTACTTAATGGCTAAGAAGGATGCCAAAGCACGTCTTACCAGATGGATCCTTCTACTCCAGTAATTTGATATTGAGATTAAGGATAAGCCTGGAGTCAAGAATGTGGTGGCGGATCATCTCTCCAGATTGGAGAATCTTGAGGAATCTGAGCCCAGCGCACCTATCACTGAGACGTTTCCAGATGAGGCAATCTTGGCTGTCACCTCACTTTCGTGGTATGCTGACTTTGTAAACTATCTTGTTGCTAAGACAGTCCCTCGGGGTTGGCCCAGGCAGAAACTTGAGACCTTCCTAGCTAAGGCCAAGTTTTACCATTGGGAGGATCCCGTCCTTTATCATGAAGGAGGGGATAGTATTTGGAGGAGGTGCATTCCTCAAGAAGAGCAGCAGAGCGTCCTCACATACTGCCACAAGCTTGAGGCAGGAGGACATCATTCAGGAAAAAGGACAGCACAGAAGGTGCTTCAATCCGGCCTATGGTGGCCTACTCTCTTCAAGGATTCTGATGAGTTCGTGAAGAGATGTACTAACTTTCAGAAAATGGGAACCTGCGGGCAGAGAGACATGATGCCCATGCAACCCATTCACTTCTGTGAGGTTTTGATGCATGGGGGATTGATTTCATGGGCCCATTTCCTAAGAGTCAGGGATTCGAGCATATTTTGCTTGCTGTGGATTATGTCAGCCGATGGGTTGAGGCCATCCCCGCCCGAGCCGCAGATGCGAAAACCGTGTGCAAATTCTTGAGGAAAAATATCATTTCACGGTTCGGGGTACCTAGAGTCTTGATTTCAGACGGGGGGGCTCATTTTATCAATGATAAGGTTAGGGCCCTTGCAGACGAGTTCGGCATTGACCATCGGGTTGCCACTCCATATCACCCTCAGACTAATGGTCTTGTCGAAGTTTCGAATCGGGAGATAAAGACTATCTTGCAGAAAGTTGTCCGCCCAGACCGAAAGGATTGGTCACAGCTTTTGGACTCGGTCTTATGGGCCTATCGGACTTCTTTCAAAAATCCATTGGGGACATCTCCCTTTCGTCTCGTCTATGGCAAGCCGTGCCATCTGCCAGTGGAGATCAAGCACAAATCTTTTTGGGCAGTCACTGAGTTGCTGTTAGATCCCGAGAGTATAGGAGAACAGAGAAGAGCAGAATTGGCAGCCCTGGAAGAACTGAGAGACACAGCCTTTTCCAACAGCCTACAGTACAAGGAGAAAGTAAAGACATGGCATGATTCGCATATCAGCCATAAACAGTTTGAGCCAGATCAGAGAGTATGGTTGTTTGATTCCAGGCTGAAATTATTCCTAGGGAAATTGCAAAGCAAGTGGAAAGGCCCGTACGTGGTCAGGAAGGTACATGACAATGACATCATCGACATATCCGAACCGTCATCTTCCTCTGCCTTCCGCGTCAATGGTCAACGCCTGAAGTTATATCTAGATCATGACCCGCCGACCAGTGACGTTGCCCCCATTCTTTTGGTATAAGATGTGTCCTTTGACTCATATCATCTGCATCTCATACATGGTGATCACTTCTATCTTCCGCTGTACAGTTCATCTGTTCATATCACTCTCTCATGAGTTGATCTATTTTCTTCTTTTCTTCTTTTCCTTTTCTATCTTCTTCATCTATCAAAAAGGTGCCGCCTTTGTAGACAATCTTCCATACTTAGGACGTACTTTGTCCTAAGTATAGGGGGTATGCACCCCGAGTTGATTCTATTCTTTTCGATCCTCTCCATTGTCTCCTCTCCTTGTCTATACTTAGGGATATCTTACCCTAAGTATAGGGGGAGACAGTCTGAGTACGATCTGTTCATTCCCACCCTTAACCCTCCCTGCTTTGTGTGCAGTCTGCTATACTTAGGATTATTTGATCCTAAGTATAGGGGGGACGGTCAACTTCTCATTCTTTTATTCATTTCTTATTCATTTATTCTTTAGATTTTCCTATACTCAGTACGAGTTATGTCTTCTCTTTTCTTTCCGATCTATGAGGACATAGCTCAAGCTAAGTATAGGGGGGTCGTATATACTGTGTATATACTTTAGCCATAACTCGTACTTTCGTATTTTCTTAATAATATGGCTAATTATTCTTTAAAACCCATTAAAAACCTTAATAAAAAGGTGTCTGGTTCCTCAAATTCTGTTTGTATATACTGATTAATAAATCAGGTGAAAATGTGTTTTACAAAATGTTTGAAAAATAGTTTGAAAATCTTTGTGAACATCTATTGAAAACTATTTTGAAAATATTTTGTTACATGTTTTCAACCTTTGTAAAAAATGTGTGATTTGTAAAATTATTTTCTTTGTGTGAAATAAAATGTTTGAAAAATGATTTGCAAATGGTTTGAAAAATGGTTGCAAAAATATTTGAAAAAGCTATATATACTGTTAAAGCCTTTGCAAAATGATTTTCAAATGTGTGTACATGTTTGTAAAAATGTTTGTAAAAACTATTTTGGATTATAGTTTTCAAAAATCGTGTGAAAAGCTTGTGCCAAATAAGTTTGAGGAATACATACATCACACCAAAATCCACTATATATGTACTTATAAAATTGACCACTTACCCGTGTAAATCCTTAAAATACACTTCTTGTATATATAAAGAAGCACTCCCGTGTACATATTTTTAACCTAGTTGTCAGCCAAAACTTTTTCTTTTCAAAAATCTCAAAAACATTTGCAAAACTAAAATCCAAAAACATTTGAAAGATCTTTTTGAAAAATACAAAAAAATTGCATCTGCATGCGCATGCATCATCTTTTCAAAAATCCATAAAAAGTTCAAAATCTTGAAAATTGCATCACAAAAATATTTCTTGCATAGCATAGCATGAGCATTTTTCGGATTGAGTTTGATTGTTGAACAAGTCTAAGTAAAATCCGGAGATTGGAGCTTGATTGGACCTTAAAATATACCTAATAACAGGAACCTTATAGGAACTGGGTTTTGAGGTACTTCAGGTCTAGTTGACTTAATTCTTTGAGGATCACCGGACTTGGTTCAATGGATTCTTGACTGCCTAAGTAGAGTATTTCGGAGCACACGCACGACTCTTGTTGATAATGACCTAACTTGGACACCTGCACCTTTCACATAGCTCTCCACGGATGAGGTGGTGAGGAGGCAGTTTCCTTTGGCTTGGGGTAGCATATGAGGGTAGTACTTCTAGGCGGAACCTCTCTTCTTCTTCTAGTGAAGGAAGTGCGCCTCAACTTGGTCTAGTGGTGATGAAGGCTAAAGACAGAAGCCGTGGGTTGCAATAAAGCTTCAAAAGAGGAATAGTCTACTAGCTCGAGAGGAAAATTTCTTGTATATATGATGCACCATGTAGATATGTTGTTCATATGCAATTAAAAAAATGCAAAAAGAACTCCAAAAAAGTGGTGGGTCGGATTGAAAATTTAATAACCCCACCAGAGTGTATATAGTCCAATAAAGCAAAAGCTTATGGTATCCATGTTACATCTCATGAAGCTTGCAGCGGGAGACTTGGCTACACTGGCTGAGCTTCCAAAAGTCTATACCTCTTCCCCCTCTTCTTGAGCCGGTTGCACTTGAACTTAGAAGGGAATACCCCGCTTCTCGAGGAAAGAGTTGCTAGACCGAGGCATTAGAGTTACCAGGTTGGGGGAGGTTGTTTCTTTGTTACTTCTGAGGTGGGGAGCTACATATCACTTACACTGTACCAGTCAGATTCATAGTCGTAAGAGTTTGCGTATGAATTAAGATATTTCTGACCTGGCTATTGAGAAGACTTAAACAGAGTTTTGGGATTCTCAAGGACTGTTGGATTTCAAATTTGGTTCTCATTAAGGTTCCGACCGCACTAAAATTCCCAAGGTCAGACTTAAGCTCCAAACTTCGATTTTGTGAAGACAAGTTTAATAATCAAATTAAATCCAAGTTCTTCTTTTTCTTTTCTTTCTTTTTCTTTTGCACTTATTGCATAAGTGTTTGCTAGGGACTAGCAAAGGTAAAGTATAGGTGGATGATGAATCCACATTTCATCATCTTTATTCTATCATTTTGGCACCAAAAACCCTAGCAAATGCATGTAAATAGCATTAATATCATCATCTTAGCATTCATACATGTGCATCTATATAGTGTATAAAAAGCTGTAATTAAGGCTAAAATTATAGAATAAATAAAGAAAAGAAAAAGAATAAAATATTGCAAATATTTTATGACCCGAAACCCCAAGACCTAGGCATCTTGATGAATAGGTCGACCAGGAATAAAGTAGGGGGAGATAAGAATCAAATACCTATGTTATTTTCTTCATTCTTTATTCTTTTTGGGACCTATTTTTGGTTCCACTTTTTATACATCAAATGAAGAAACTTTGTACATGAAAGTTGTAGATAATTAAATAAAGAAAAATACAAAATTGATTTCACAGAAAAATAATGTACAGACACAAAGTTATGGTCTGAATAAAAATCCAGAATCCCAACTTCCCAGACCCGTATCTCGCAACTGACAACTCCAAATGCATCATATTCACCTTTAATTGTATATAGAAGAAAATAAGCTATTTAATGGCAGTAGTTTAGCATGTGGCGGAGCTACGGTTTGAAAGTTGACTTTTGGACCCTCATTGTACAGTGTACCGAATAAAATATTCAATTTATTATTTATTCATTATTTTTATAATTTTATATTTTTATAATGTTGTAAATATTACTTATAGTAATTGTGAATACTAAAATAAGAATAAAAATGTAAATAAAAATCAAAATAAAAATACTTATATACACAAAACAAAGATACAATACCTATGTACATACCTATATAACATCCTCTTCTAATTTATTAAATATACACAATAAATCAGAAAAATAAAATAAAAATATATTTGTGTATATAAAAGTAGTTTATGATTTTAGAAAATAATAAACAAAATTAAATAAATTAAAAAATACAAAAATAAAAATAAATACTCAAATATGTAGATAATATACCTATATAAGGATATAAAAGCAACTTGTAAAAATATACTTCATAAAATAAATTAAAAATCATAATAAAATACTACATAAAATTTTAAACATTTTTTATTCTTTAACCAAAAATTAATTCTGCCTTTTTCTATTTTTAAACGAATTAATAAAATAATTTTTCAATCTTTTCCCTGGTTGGTCCACGTGGACCAACCAGGTGCGGTCTAGAGTTGACCTCGGTCAACTCCCTGACCGAGGCCTGCCACTTTTGACGCCCTGATTTTTCCCCCATTTTCAAGAAATTTTGGCGCCCTATCCTTCCATTTTCTCGCCTCGAATCCTTCTTGGAACTTCTTCCCTGATCATCACTCTCCCACGACGCGCCTTCAGATCATGCAAAATCCTCATGATGCGCGCGTGGATCTCGCTTGAAGGAGACGCCATCATCTTCTACTTAAACAACCTGCCATCTTCGAGCCCAAGTTTGAACCCTCATTAGCCATTAATCCTCCTCCCTGTTGAGCTCTTCGTGTTGCTGGAGGTGACAGCTCCGCATCTACACCTTCAGGCGAGTCGAGGGGGCTCTGTAGCGGCTCTGCCACCTCCGCCGACCACCGACGTCGAGGTCCTTCCACCTCAGGTCTTCCACCTTCGAGGTATCCCTTTTTCCCCTTCCTTTTCGCTTCATTTTATTCCCTGTAGCTTCAGTATCAAAAATCCCTAAAAAAATTCCGCTTCCCGTCGATTGATCCATCTCCCATAGCTCATCGCCGGAGCGCACCTCCGACTGTCGTCCCTTCGCCGTCCACCGTCCATTTCCGATTTCCATTGCACCTCCGCGGGGTCCAGGCAGTTTGCCCTGGACCCTCTCACCCCTTTTTGCAGGTACCTGGAGCAGTACATCGCCTGGGGGCTCGGATTCGACCTCCGCCGGAGATACCTGGAGCTTCGAGCTCCGCCGCCTTTACAGCAGCGCCTCAGAGCTCCTCCGACGATTTTGAGAGCCCCAGACGCCAGAGCATCATCGCAGGAGTCTCCCGGACCTTCTTGTTGCGGCCCAGACCACCGGAGGTGCGTCAGATAGCTGGAGGAACTTCGTCTCGGCGAAGTTCTTCCCTGTTCTTCCTCCGGGTGCCTCCACCGTCCGATCCCAGGTCCGCCCCAGATCGCACCTCAGCCGTCAGATCTTGGCCACCTTCTGCCGTCGATCTCTTCGCCAGATCTGATCTCCACCGCTGATCGCCGAACCGTCATCGCGCGTTGTGCGCGCACCACGTGGATAAGTGAGCGACCCTCGGCCGTTCGATCGCGCACGAGGAGATAAGGCGTGGGTATTTTGCATTTTTTTCCCTTCGCCAAATTTTGTATTTCATTTCAGTTTTAAACTTTAAGCTGTAGCTTAAATATTTCTGTAATATTTGCAATTAGAACCCCGCAGTTTTCTTATTTGCACTTAGGTCCAATCCATGTCACCTCACGTGCCCAGTGCGCGTGAGGGGGTTGGGTATTTTGCAAGGACCCCCCTGGGGTTTGTTTATTTCGCTTAGATCCATGAACTTTTTAATTAAGTTGTAATGTTTTGGAGAAATTGCATATGTGCCCATGGAACTTTGTAATATTGCAAGAATACCCCTGCCAGGTCACGTGTCCAGTGCGCGTGAGTTGGACATTTTGCAACGAACCCCCTCCGGGTTTGGGTATTTGTTTTTAGTCCAGAAACTTGTATTTAACGTTATAAATTTTTGTGGAAATTGCATATGTGCCCCTGAAAGTTCTGATAATTGCACTTATACCCCTGCCAGGCTTGTTTAACTTTTGGTTGCTTGTTGTAATTATTTAAATTATCATTTTAAGTCCAAAAATTCCACAAAAATAGGCTTAAGCTCCTGTTAACTTGTACTTGCACGGCACATTTTTGCATTGCATTTTTATTGCATTTTCATATTTATTAAAAATCAAAAACATGCATTTATTTTACTGTTTGCATTAGAAAACCCATAAAATTGTTAAAATACCTCTAAAAATTCCAAAAACTTTACCTAGTGTCTATTTTAACCTATTTTCGTGTCAGTCCAAAAATCATTAAAAATCTCAAAAGAAAAACACTAAAAATTTTAAAACATTTAAAAACTTCAAAAAAAATATATAAAATCAAATAAAAATACAAAAATCACAAACTCGGTTCTTGTTTGTTCTTTGTTTTGTTCTCTTTATTTGAAAAATAGTGTTAAAAATTTTGGTTGCTGTGTGATAATTTTAATTCTCATTTTAATCACAGCCAGCACATTTTCCACTGTTTTCCCTTGTTTTGACATTTTAAAACACCAAAAACACCTTGAAAAATCCCCAAAAATCACAAAAACAGTAAAAAAATCCTAAAAATACAAAAATACTTTATTTCTGAATTCTTGGATGTTTTTGCACATTTTTATAAATATTTCATCTTGTTCTTTATCACATTGCTTTTAAATTCCAATATAAAAAATATATATATAAAAAATATAAAATATAAAAATCAGAAAGTTAAAAATCAAAATACAAAAGTAAAAATTAAAATAAAAAAAATTAAAATTAAAAACCCACAAAAATTTCATTGTTAGCTTGCTTAGTGTAGACACATTTCACATTCACTCACGGACATCTTTTTGAATTACCCTGTTTGCTCCCTGTGTTCGAACTCTCTGCATACTTGTCACTATACACCATTTGTGCAGAGTTAAAAATAAATTTTAACTCCACATTATTTCTAATTTATTGATCTTTAGTGTGGGTTAATTATTGATTAAATTCAGATTTTGATTGGTCGACACTTCGACTGTGTTCCCGCCTTGTGTGGAACACAAGACCGATCGATTTTCGAGTTTATCACGGCAGACATCCAACTTTTATGGCCAATATTTGAACTTTCTTCATTTTATGTGATCTCTCCATGCTTTATATTGCACTTCGCTTTGATTTAAATAACTGTTGCAGAGCGAGAGGGTCTCTTCTTATTACATTTTAGGTGGACTTACACATGGAGAACAACTCATCATATGTAGACTTTAAATTGCTCATGTAAACATCTTAGCTGGACTTAAACATAGAGAGCGACTTGGGTAGAGATAACATAATGAATCCGTCCTACATATATGCATCCATCTCAGTTCCTACAGTTGCTAGTTTAGGTGTGTTACAAGATTCAATTTTAAGTGTTACACCAATATTGAGAGACTTATTTATTACAGTTTTTTGTTCTTTGTTTTATGTTTCCTCAATATTGTTCAGATGATCCTTTCCAACAATGTATATTGATAATTTCAAATTTGTATTTTTGTTTTCTTGAAATAGACTGCTGATGGCGATTATTTTATCCCCAATACATTATTACTTTACATAAGAGTGCCATCTCTTTATAACCGATGACCATTAATTTTATATCTAGATAACTTTTATCATAATGTCACTTGGAATCGTTGCTCCTCAAATCTTTAATCGTAACGCATCACATCAAATATATGCATAACCCTTGTTATATAAAAAACCCAACTAACTTTGTAATGATTATGCAATGAGAATATATCACACATGCCGAATGGCTAAAGAACTTAATTAAGAATCTACCCCATCCCCTATCTTACCTGTTATCATGTACCTGATTTTTCTGCCCTTGCCTAACCCATGTGACTTTCTACGGGACTTCTATCATGTACAAATGTTGAGTGGGCAGGGTTGGGTTGGGCTGGGTTGGGCTGGATGAATAGTAATCTGTGAGGAGGAAGTATCCTTGTGAATAGTAACCTGGGTTGGGCCAACCCCTGCCCAACCCTGCAACCAAACAGGCCCTAAGGGGCCGTTCGGGACGCGGTTTAAACCGCACATTCGCAGGTAACCCGGGACCCATGTGCGTGTAAGCCGTGGGTTTTGTGGTCGAAACCCCGCCCTCCCCCGCCCCTCCCACCCGTGACCTATCACAGAGCCCTAGGCCGAGACGTCGTGTCTGTCAACTCCGCGCGAGTTCCAAGCCTCCCCTTCCCTTCCCGTTTCCCCCATCTCCCCCGCGATGGTGTCCTCGTCTGAATCTCGTTGCTCGCACGTCTCCGAGTTGAGGAGGAAGCGCCGACGATCGGAGCTTGACTGGAGGTACCAGGTTGTTCTTGGACTCCATCTTCTCTTGCACGAGTTGGACGATCAGCTTCGTAGGGCTTCTTCCTCGCCTGGAGCTTTCGACTTCGTTCCGAGGTACTATAGCCCCCTCTTGCCGACGCTATCCGTTTCGATTCTTGTTTTCGACATTATCTATGGCCATGGGGGTGGGGGGTTATCGCCGCGGGCCTCTTTTGCTCTACTGGTGGTGGGGTTTATGGCTTGTTGGCTATTCCAACGGTGGGGTTTATCCCCGTGGCCTTGCTGGACTGATGTTGCAACCCGACATCGGCTGTGGAGTGATTTTGGGGGATCCGATATCCAACTATTATTACATGTTTGAGGAATTGGGGGCGGTCCTGCTGGGTATGCTTCGAAATGAGTTGTTGCCGTTGTTGTTGTCCCTTGATATGCCTGCATATCGATTGGCCCTTGCGAATGTGTTCATTACATCCCAAAATTGTGACCTTGTTTTGCGAATGTTTCTGGTTCTATGTTCTTTCTTGCCATATGCCAACTGGGATGTCATGCTTCTTTCTGATGCGGTGACGGACTTTCTTGGCACCGTTGTCCAGGAGATGATGCTTGCATGCTTTATCCATCATGCTCTCTGATGATACTTGTTTTTATGTGACTAAATTTGATTGATGTTGTCCATTGCGCCTCCTATGAGGATGTGCTCGTGTTTGTTGGTGTCTTGCTCTGCCATTACTTGGCTGGATATCCCGG
Source organism: Ottelia alismoides (assembly GCA_037367405.1). Taxonomy (NCBI): domain Eukaryota; kingdom Viridiplantae; phylum Streptophyta; class Magnoliopsida; order Alismatales; family Hydrocharitaceae; genus Ottelia; species Ottelia alismoides. The sequence goes on along the minus strand of JAZKJV010006346.1, from coordinate 102,259 downwards.
ACGAGCATCGATTTGAGGAGCGATGACAATATGAGCTCCTGTGATGATCTTTTCTTAACAACTCCAAATTGTTGATACTGTCCATAACCCTGTGATGGTGTCATTGTGTTTGCTCTGTGATTTGTTGGCTTGATATCCCAGACGAGCTTAGTTGTGAGGAGCATTGTTGTTTTGAGCTCCTGTGATGCTCTCTTTTTTAGAAGGGATATTTACACCCATAACCCTGAGTAATATGGTAATTACCCCAGGAACCCTCGATAAACACGAATTACACCTAAAACCCCGAATAATTGCTCCGTCTTACTCCCATAACCCTCCGTTAGTTAACTTCATTAACTCAACCATATGGCTGAGTTAATCTAACCTATCTGTGATTTAACGGTTGAGATTAGTCGAAAATAAAAAAAAAAAGAAAAGAAAGATGAGGTGGACTTGACCTGGAACAGGAAATTGCAGGTGGGAGGGGTTCCAGGCGAGCGACCTGGGGGCGGCGCGAGCATGGGGGATGGGTTCCTAGGAGAGGCAGAGCGCAGGCGACCTGGGCGGCGTCGGAGGGGAAGGGGGGCGACCTGGGGCTTGGGCGCGGGCGAGGGGGTGGGTTCCCAGACGAGGCGCGGGCGACCTGAGCGGTGCCGGAGGGGAAGGGGGGGTGCGCGGGCGATCTGGGCGGCGCCTGAGGGGAAGGGGGCGCGGGCGACCTGGGCGGTGCCGGAGGGGAAGGAGGGGCGCGAGCGACCTGGGGCTTGGGGGAAGGAGGAGAGGGGCGACTTGGGGCTTGGGCGCCGCGACGACCCTCGTCAGCGATCTTCGTCTCCTGCTCCTGCTCAGCCTCATCTTCGTCTCTATCTCCGCCACCACGCACAGCCCCTGCAGCAGGAAGAAGCAGGTCGCCTCCCCCGACTGCCTCTCCAGCGTCCCGCAGTAGAACAACGCTTCGTGCGCGATCCCGGAGACGAAGAACGACGCCACGATCCCCGCGTACGCGCCGAACCTCGCACGCACGGGCTCGTACACGACAGCATGCGGCTGACCATAACGTTCCACCGGCCGCTCCAGAAGTCCTGCAGGGATGAGCTGAGATACGACTCCGGGCTTCTCTGGGGGGATGGGTGGTGGGGGTGTCGGGGAAGGGGGGCTTTGCAGGCGGAGGAGTGGAGGTCCGTATTTGCACCAGGCGGTGGGGGTGTAGGGGGGCGAGGGGCTCCAAGGCGGTGGGGCTCGAGGAAGGGGGGGGGGGGGCTACGAACGGGCGATAGCAGGGGGAGCGGGCGGTGAGGGTGTCGGGGAAGGGGGAACTGGGCTGGAGGGGGGGTGGCGGAGTTCTTTGAGCAGCCGCGGGGGATCCGAGGTGGCAGAGCTCGAGGATGGGGGGCTTCGAGCGGGCGCCAACGCGAACTCGAGAGGGAGGTGGTCTTTGAGCAGCCACGGGGGCCTCCGAGGACGGGGCTTCGAGCGGGCGCCAGCTTGAACTCGAGGCACGGTGAGGGGGAGGGCTGCAACTTGGCGGGGGGAGAGGGAGGTAGCAAGAGCAGGACGTGGGGCTCCTCGGGGGCGGAGGCACAGGGAGGAGGAAGGCTGGAGCTTGCATGCGGGAGAGCGCAGGGTAGTGGGGGCAGTTTTCTGGGGGTGACGGGGGTATTTTTTGAGAATGTGATTTTGTTTTAGGGGTAAAATTGTCATTAATGGATGGAACCGGTTAAAGTTAACAGCTCAAATGGATGGAAGTTGACTCGGGGTTATGTAATGTAAGGGTTAAACATTATTCGGGGGTCTGGGTGTAATTCGTGCTTGCGCAGGGTTCCTGGGGTAATTACGAGATTACTTAGGGTTATGGGTGTAAATATCCCTTTTTAAAATCGGAAATCCGTTGATTGCAGAAATCTTTTTATTGCTGAAATCCGTTTTGAGCTTCTTTTTGATTGCTGAGGAGCGATGATTATACGAGCTCCGGTGATGATATTTTCTTATGATGAAAACTCCAATTATTCTTGCCATTTCTTATGATAAAAACTCCAACTACTTCATGTTGTCCATTACACTCCTTATGATGATGAGATTGTGTTTGCTCTGTCATTACTACGCTTTACGAGCATTGTTCTGAGGAGCAATGATCTTATGAGTCCTGTGATGATTTTTCTTAACAAGTCAAACCCATTCATGGCCGTTCATTACGCCCCCTGTGATGATGAGCTTCTGTTTGCTCTGTGATTACTTGCCTTAATAATCATCTGAAATCATGTGATGATCTTTTTTAAACATCTGAAATCCATTGAAGTTGATGAGATTGTGGTTGCTCTGTGATTATTTGCATTGATAAGGCAGAGGAGCTTAGTTCTGAGGAGCATCGATGTTTTGAGCTCCAGTGATGATCTTCTTTTAACATCTGTAATCTGTTGATGGCTGTCCATTACGCCCCCTATGATGACTTCCTTATGTTTCCTCTGTGAACGTTTGTTGTCTATCGCTGTGATCACTTCGGTTGTTGATCTGGAGCAGCGTTGGTCTGAGGAGCAAGGATGATATGAGCTCCTGTGATGATATTTTTTAAATAACTCCAACTCGGTGATGCTGTCCATTACACTTGCTATGATGATTGTATTGTGTATGAACGTTTGTTGTCTATCGCTGTGATCACTTCGCTTGTTGATCATGAGCGGCGTTGTTCTCAGGAGCAATGATGATATGAACTCCTGTGATGATATTTTTTTAATAACTCCAATTCGGTGATGCTGTCCATTACACTTGCTATGATGATTGTATTGTGTATTGTGTATGGACGTCTGTTCTCTATCGCTGTGATCACTTCGCTTGTCGATCAGGAGCAGCGGTGTACTGAGGAGCAATGATGATATGAGCTCCTGTGATGATATTTTTTGTACATCTTAGACCCATTCATGGCCGTCCACGACTCTTCCTATGATGATTGTATTGTGTATGCTCTGTGTACACTTGACTTCATATGGCAGTCGGTCCTAGTTCTGAGGAGCAATGTTGTTTTCAGCTCCTGTGATGATCTTCTTTTATCATCTGAGCCCCATTCATGGCCGTCCATTACAATGCCTACGATGATTGTATCGATGTTTTGCGCTCACGTGATGATATCTTTTTAACATCTGAATTCCATTCAAGGTCGGCCAGTGCGCTTCATTTGTTGTTGAGATTGTGTTTGCCGTGTGATTAATTGGATTGTTAAGACAGACGAGGTCAGTTCTGAGGAGCATCGCTGTTTTGAGCTCCTGTGATGATCTACCTTTTACATGTTACACCCATTCATGGCCGTGTTACACTTCCTGTGAAGATGATATTGTGTTTGCTCTGTGAATACTTCGCTTCATATGGCTTAGGAGCTTACTTCTGAGGAGCAATGATGTTTTGAGCTCCTATGATAATCTTTTTTTAACATCTCACTTCCTTGGATCCCTGTCCAGTACGCCCCATGCGTTGATGATGTTGTATTTGATTTGTGAACTTGTCCAGACAAAAATGTGACTTCCTGTGATGACAATTTGGCTGAAGATGCTATTCATTATATGCTTTCTCAATTTTTAAATCGGTTCATTGTTATAGCAATTCATATATGATAACATCTCCCGTACTTTTTTAATGTTACGAATAGAATTGATATGCCTCCTCGGGGTAAGGGGAAGAATGTGGATGAGGGTGGGCGTGATGACTCCATCCATTCAGGGCGTGTTAGAGGCTCGTGACCAGAACTACTGGTCTGAAAAGTCTTTCACCACCGTTGGGTGTAATGGGATCCTGCAACAGTTTAACGAACAAGCGGGCCTTCACTTCACGAAGGACCACATACAGTCAAGGTGGAAGATTTTCAAAAGGGACCACGCTGCGTACTTGTATCTACGAAACAAGTTCGGCTGGGGATGGAACAACGTCGACAACCGTCCTGTCGCCCCGGATGAGATGGCATGGTTGGAGGTATGACTTCTTTGCAAACTGAATGTCGCTCTCATATAGTGTTATGATTGCGTTGTAACTGTGGTGATGCATATTGCAGGTCGACAACTGTTACTGCAAGTACAAGACTTGCCCGTTCTTGTACTTTGAAGAAGTTGCTTACATCATCGGGGCGGGCACTGCAACAGGACGGTTTGCACGATCATCACGAGGACCGATCAGGACGCAGGATCCAGGGATTGCTCAAGTCGAGCAAGAGGAAGAAGACCAGGATGACACTGAGGACATAGCCGAGGTACCCACACCGCCCGTTGCCACAAGTGCCACACAAAGATCATCGAGCTCTAAACGTCGGAGGAGTGGAAATGTGAAGACAACCCACTGGAGATGTCCTAATTTGTGGACATGATCCAGGAGAGGATTGGGACCCACCAAAGAGAACAGGATGAGGATGTTCGAACCGCATATTAAGAGCTGAAGGATGCATGCCCTAACGTCTCCCCCGCTTCCTTTGTTAGGCTTGCAGATGCGTTGGCCCACCCAGCAAAGAGAGAGTTGTTTCGACAGGTGTAGGATGACCCAGACTACCTACAGGCTTGGGTGCAACATATACTAGGCCAGCCGTAGGCTCTGGAGAACGTTGACGTCCGTGAGATGATTAGAATAATCCCGTTTCGTACTTATCTTTTTCCTGCTTAGAACATTTTAATTTGTGTAATGCGTCGTACTGGTAGACAGTTCCGTATTTGATGTTTCTTTTTAATCGTTGAACTCCTGTATGCTGCTTTGCATAATTGTTATTTGTGTTTGCCATTTCACTCGATATGCTTGCTTGCTGTTATGCTGCCTGCAGACTAGTTTTAATTTAAATTTAACGTGGTACATGACACTTACACATGCTTCTTTAGATGGATGATCAGCTTTACAATCCGTTCGAGGAGGTTCTCACTGAGACAACAGAATTGTCATACGCTTTGGCCTTGTACATATTCTTCGTGACAGCACGCAATGGTGGGCCGTCTCGAGTGCCCGTTCCCCTCAATACGAGGTCTTGGACAAGACGTGTGTGGATTGATGATATGATGTCGGGCCATGCCAAGCGATCTTATAGATGCTTCCGAATAGAGCCTGCAACTTTAATGAAGTTTGTACAGCTGCTTGAGCAACGAGCAGGCTTAACCAGCACGCGCAACATGGATACAGTCGAACAAGTTTGTATATTCTTGTTTGCATTTGGACATGCGCAGCCGAACCGAGTGCTTTAAGAATGGTTCCAACACTCTGGGAGTCATCGGTGCTATCGATGGGACTCACATTAAGGCAACTGTCTCATCAGGTATAGAGGCTGCCTACCGTAACAGGAAGTAGGTCATCTCGCAGAATGTAATGGCAGCGACATTGTTTGACTATCTATTCACCTACATCCTTGCTGGTTGGGAGGGATCCGCCTCAGATATGTCTGTCTTGAGGGACGCAATTGACCGGGGAGGCTTAATCGTACCAGAGGGATGTAGATATCTTGTGGACTGCGGCTATACGAACACGGACTCATTTTTGGCCCCATATCGCGGCATCACGTACCATCTGTCGGAGTGGAGGGTCCTGGACAAGGCTGAGCGGTACATCTCGCACAAGCACTTGTTTAATCATAGGCACTCGAAGCTGCGCAGTGACGTAGAGAGGACCTTCGAAGTATGGAAGAAGAGGTTCCGTTGTCTGTCTTGTATGCCTACATATGCTTTTGAGACGCAAAGGGACGTAGTGACGACCACTGCAATAATTCATAATTTCATTAAGTTGTATGGTTCAGACAAGTGGTTTGACCGCGTAGAAAAGTATTTGGTGCCAGAACCTCCAGAATTAGATGCTGAAGCTGGCGTTGAGGTTAGAGTCACGTGCACGGAAATGCGACTGGGTGAGCAACATCGAGATCGCATCGCACATGCGATGTACAACGACAGGCTACGACGTCTGCAACAACAGGAGTAAAATTATAGTGCGCGTAAATTTTTCGAAAATCAGCATTGTAACTTTGTTATGGACCTTGCTACGTTATTATTCACGGATGTTGGACACTGAATCCTTTTTAATATGTATTCTGGATGTTGGACATGAGATTTAGATTGAATTCTGGATTAATGCCTTCTATAGATTAAAAAACGGAACAAAATATAAATTTCAGCAGAAAAACCACCTTGCCACGTTGACGGAATTTTTTAAATTCACACGCAAAGGAAAATATCCGTCATTTTTTGTTAAAAGCAAAAACAACCGTCCGGTTCACCACATTATTCTTAGCATCGATGCTCGGTTCCCGCAAGTTCGAGTAAAATTACGGGATCAATATGCAAGAAATCCGTCCTCTTTACCACATTGTTCTTCACATAATATTCGTTCATATTAACATGAAAAACAAGGGTACAAGTTGCAAAAGTTAAAATATATAAAAAGCCAATAATCCACCAACAACCCCACTAACTACTAACAATCAAATTCCAATCATTACTCCAAACTCCAGTAAAAGTCACATCACAGGCAAACCCTTTCAACAATAAAACCCTCTTTCCAAACACAGAAACAACAATTCAGGTTAACCCTCAGGTTAGCAATCCTTGGGGTGGGTTAACCTCCCCCAGTTTACCCGCGAACCAAACACATCCTTAGGCTATGTTCCTTTGGAAAATAAGTGCTGGTCATCCAACACGGTTATCAAGAATACGATTATTCATACCAACATCTCATTATTCCTATCTTTATTCTATCTTGCTTATCCTTTTTCACCTTATTCTCTTCATTCTTATTTTTCTAGCCGAACAAAGAATATATCATTATTCTCCTTATTTCACATCCTTATTCCCGAACCAAACACCCTCTTAAGCTCTAAGGCCTATCGACAACTCATTGGTGCTATTCTATAACCAGTGGATATGGCATCATTCTATCCGACAAGGTGTTTTTTCGCATAGGTTTAGCATTAATTTTTTGTGATGTTTAACTAAGATGCAGCCTTCCTTTTTGTGTGGGGATCATCTCCCTTGCAATCACAAGAAACTTAGACAGTGGGCATTGGATTGTATATAAATACTCTTGGCTATGTACTTTATTTTAGATGAACGGACACATGATCGTTTTCTAATAAGAATTGGATATGCGGTAAAGTTGGACACAAATTTAAAGAGTTACCTGTACTTTAAATAAAGTTACAATACATTTTCCCACATGTTTGGATATGTTTCTGGTTAACTTCTAGAGGTTGCCATTCAATTTTTGACTTAGAACGATCTAAATCCCATGTTCAATCCATGTTGTGTGTTTCCGTTGCTTCTTTGTGTAATTTATATATTATCATGGTCAAGGAAGTATAAATTTTGAGCAATCATCCATATCTTTCTAGTGGAGATCAGTCCAACTCATGTGTTGCCTGCCCTTTGTATTAGAAAATTATTAGTATTAAGTTCAAGATTAGCAGCAATTGGAGCCTTTTCCTACTTCAAGTGCAAAAAAGACGTAGCTGACCTATTGAACTTGCCAACGCATATTACATTTCCATCTGTTACATACTTTAAAGTTGGGTTTTTGCCCTCAGCATTGCCACGTGAATGTTCTATCCACTCCGCAATAACCAGGGGAAAAATCCAACGTTATGGCATTCATCTAATATTGCCCTCCTTCGTGAGTCTCTCTTCCCCTTTCTCTCACCAGACACGTGGCCACACCCAATTCTCTTGGGATAGGCCCTCCTCTCCCGTGATCTTCAGTTTTTCACCTGCCACTACCCAGCCTCACAATGCAACTTCTATAGGGTTATTGCATAATTGTTAATTAGTGGAGAATTTACATATTCTTTGCTTAGTCTAATATTCCATTTACTGCATATTTGACAAATAACATTATCTTCCTTTTTACGTAAGAAAATTACAAACTCAAAAAAATAGCAAATTTTCACAACTCATAATTTGGAAACAATAAAACATGCAATACCTTTGAATTCTCCCACGTATCAAACTCCTTTTATACTAAATCCCAGATAGATTGCTACTTTCAATTTATATACAAATACGATATGACATATATCTCCAACTTGAGTTCATAGAAGTAAGATTTCTATTTTTTTACTTTTGAAAATATAAGGTGAATTATTATTGTCGCTTAAGAAATTCTTCCCAATTACTGCTATAATTTACCTTACATATATATATTCTTTAATGCTTTTATTTTCTCTTGTAATTTTATAAAATTTCTACCATTACATCCTTATATTTGATCACCTGATTTTCCTTCCGCCGAGAAGGCAGGTATCCTCCTACTTATATATCAAAAGAAGGCCTCAATTTGTAAATCTGAAACTGACGTGTAGAAAAAGGACATCGTCGCCCAATACGGAAAGCATATATAATCCATAATAAGTGAATCTTATTCCAGAATTAAACAACGCCAATCTGATTAAGCAAACATCAGGTTTGCGTATATTCACTCGCGAGTTCGTCACCGACATATCGAACGGTTATCAATACACCACCACATGGGCTTTTATTATGCACCGCATGTAAGAGCACCGGTTTCGTACCTCCCAATACTTCTGGAAGGAACTGCAGATCAATTGAGGAAATAGGGGTCATTTTTTCGGCAAAGATCTCAAATCTCACGACCCCTTTTACACTTCTCGAGCCCCTTCGATCTCAACACTCACCATCTGGATTTGATAGCGCGCCTATTCGCGTCTATCTCAAGATTATCACCTTTTTTCGAGCTTCAGATCCGCCGCGCCTTGCGATACAGCTGCGGTATATGAGGTTGTTGTTGCTCGATCCCTAGATAAAATTTCGATTTTTTGCGAGCTGGATATCTCGTCTTTTGCGAGATCTTGAGCTCTGATGGCGGAAATATTCGTGCTTGGGCGGAAGCTGAGTGAGATCTGAGAGATTGGAGGATCTGGGATTGAGGGTGGGGGAGGATGTTCTGGAGGGAGAAGGAGAGGGAGAGCAAAGAGCAGAATGGTGGGCTCCCATGTGGGCAGGTCCGGGTCCTCATCGTCGGAGACTCTGGTACTTGTTTTCGTTTGTCCTGCCTTTGAATGTTATTACTTGATTGTGGAGTTTGGGGTCATATTGCTTCAAATGTGCGCGCGACTGAAATTTCTGTTTTTCCTTTATAATTAGCTGGCTCTGAAGTGTTTTGAATTGATAGAAAAGATTTGCTTATTTGGTAATTCAGTTATGTATATATATATGTAATTTTGCTTTTGAGATATCGAATGTTGGAAGTGAGGTCGAACTGAATGGAGCATAGCCCTCACATCTGAATGATTACACGCACTCTAGGTTTTTACATCTAGCAAGTGGGTTGTGTATGCTAGCCATTTGCCGGTTTGAAGTATGTATCTTTTGTATAAGATATTTATCCCAGGCATGAGTAGTGATTATTTGATATAAAAAATGAAGAGTTGTTTATTAACATGATCATCAATATCTTTTGGAAAAAAGCTATCAACCTTATTTAGGGATTATATAATTTGTTATATAAAAATGCTGCAAGCCTGCAAACTTATATACACCAGTCCCAGTATTTCGCTTACCATTCTTTCTAATTATGTTTACTTTTATTACAAGTTAAAAATCAAACAACATTAATATAGTAAATACTCTCAAAACCTTCTACTAATTGTGGCGTCAACATAATTCAAAGATTGATCACCAAGATTAGCATCGAAAAAGAGGTTTGTGGATGCCAACAGATTAATATGAAGTGTTCGCTTTCTGGTTCCCTCTTGCCAGTGATATACAGTGCTGTCATTAAATATTGGCTAGATACTAAACGGGCATGAAATTGATCAGTGAAGTTGGGCCCACTAGTTTCTATGTAAATATGCGTATTGAAGTAAAAGTAGCTTTAAAAAGCACATAGTGATCTGAAATGGACTGTCTCCCTTCATTCTATAGTAAACTTCATGATTCTTGAATGCCTTTTTATGGTAGTACTCAATCTTAGTGGTATCTGTTTTTTTTTTCTTTTTTCTATCAGAAATGAAAATGATAAGGTGAATGTGTTGACATACACGTAAAGATCGGATTCGAAATGATGCAATCAAAAGGAAAGTGAGTGTAACTCCGATCAAGGATAGGATGCAAGAAAATCACGTAAGGTGGTTTGGCCATTTGCAAAGGAGGTTGGGTGATGCACCAATTAGAAGATGCGAGTGTTGGGATGTTGAGCCAGTTAAGAAAAGGCGAGGAAGGCCCGAAAAGTGTTGGAATGAGACTATCTGAAATGGTCTTAGTTTTTTGGATCTAAGCCCGAAAATGACCCAAGAGAGATTTGAATGGAGCAAAGAATCCATGTTGTTGACCCTACTTAATGTGGGAAAAGGCTTTGTTGTTGTGCCGCCCATTTTCCTCGATGCCTAAACTATTCTCTTCAGTTCATACTCCATCCCATAAAAAATCATGTTTGACACAACATGGTGTTCAAAATTTTTAGCCGTTTTACCTGTATCTTGCTTCAATAGGCACGTGGTGAGAATATGAGAGGGATTTTTATTGGTATACTAGAAGAGGCTAGGGTAGAGAGAGTTCCACGAAAGTACAGTAAGTACTAAACTGATAAGTTACAACTTTCACATATTCTAGCATTCCTCCTTAAGCTAGAGTATAGATATCTAACATGTTCAGCATGTGACAACATCACTCAAAAGAAGCTCTGGAGAGTGACAATAAATATATCTACAATTTGATGTGCTAAAGGAACACTGAAGTTCGTATAAGTTATAGTTGGATAAATCTTTTGCCAAATGCAATCAACTACTACATGTTTCGTTCTCTCATGGAACATGATGTTGCTTGCTATTTGCATAGCATAAATGTTGTCACATCTCAACTCCATCATTGTGTCAAGTTGAAGACTTGAAGGTGAAGGTCAATAAGTAACATGAATCTATTCCATCTTAGATGCTGCCTGGGCCATTGCCCTGTGGTGTATATTATCTCTCTTCGTTCGAGTGAGATATCGCTACTCATTTCTTGCTTCTCCATATAACAAGGTTATCCTCGATGTGAGTGCGGAAGCTAGTGGTTGACTACACCATGCATAATCTGCATCACCATATGATGTAATATCGAGTTATGTTCCAATTGTGAAGATTTGCTCCTTCCGAGGTGTAACCTTGATGTACATCAAAGCCATCATAGATGCATTCTAGTGTGCCTATGTAGGCTAGCTCATGAACATGGTAAGTTTTCCTGTTGCAAAGGAGATGCAGATCTAGTGATATTTAGATAGATGAGTTCTCGCAGTCGATGATTTTGCCCTCATCTGCAAATTTATCCTCACATATTGATTTCAACAAAAAAATGTCCTCACATAAATGAATTTTAAGATTCATAGGAATGCGAACAAGCTTAATACTTAACATGTCGGTCTCTGTAACAAACAAACACTGTAATTTCTTTTGTGGTAAAGCCAATCTTCTAAAGCTGCAGGATTTCCCTAGCCTAAGAAAATATCTCAACGAGGCCACATATTTTGGAAGTGATCTACTTGCATCTTATTCACCTTTCTAATACCTTGTTTGTTATCACTTATTAGAGTTATGCCATCTATGTTGACCGACATTGCTACAATGCTATTGGCAACTAGTAAATGACTTGAGGAGGATCTACTAAAGGCTTTGCTCTCTAGTCACTCTGAGAGCTTTTGAAACCATGCCCTCGGATCCTACTTGGGGTCATAAATAACATTCTTTAGTAAGGAGACCTTCTAACTTTCCCCCTCAAGCGTAGATCAAGGTCGTTTATGCATATAAATAATTTCATCAAAATCTCCATAGAGACCAACATTTGTGCAACACAATTGAAAGAAGGATAAGAAGAGTTGAAAAATGGGCCACTAAAGAGAATGCATCAACAAAATCTACCCCATAATTCTGAGTGAGATCTTTAATGACAAGTTGTGCCTTGTATTTTGAAACCATTTCATATGCGTTATGCCTCACCATGAACACCTATTCAAAATTAAGCAACCTGCAACCTACGAGTGGATCCACCAAGGTTCAAGTTCCCTTAGATATCAAAGCGGCCATTTGAGCCTTCATGGTCTCCTTCCATTGGTATCTGTTTTACAGATAAGTTGTTTACAAATGGTCTATAGCTATTACTAAGATGTGCCAATGACATCACCTTGGAAAGAGGATGTAAATTGCAACTACATGGCCTCTTCCAAATAGCAATTGGAACCATAAGGTGAACTAGATCTTATGTCTCATGTCCTCTCCAATATAGATGTGTCACTTGCAATAGTAATCGATTATCCAACTCAAGAACCATCTCAAGTGAATATGCGCTCAATGGCTTAAGAAGAGGGGCCCTTAGTGTAATATTAAATTTTGAATTGTTTGTCATTCATAAGTAGAAAATCAACAATACCGTGAGATAATGGTACATGAGACACCATTTGAACCGTCTCCATTTTATTTTTAATCGGAGCAAATGAGGCATGCTTCTTGCAATGGAGAAGAATGGAGTAGCCTTTAAAAGTGTAACATATGCACTAGGATAATGTCAACGTCTGTTGGGATCGAAACAATATACTCTTTTTGATTTCTAGCATATCATAGAAAAATACAGTTGATAGTCGATTGTTGGGTGCCTATCCTCGATAATCGGGTGTCCATCCCCGACATTAGAAGGATGATCACTACATCGGGTGCTTGTCCTTGATTGTTGGGTGTCTATCCTCGACATCAACATGAACTTCTCTACTTGGGATTGTCTAAGACTTCTATTGCCCATCCATTACATGAAGATCGATACTCTAGACTATTACAACTTTCAACTGTCTTCACCGAGCATTGACTACTTTCGCACATTTTATCGTGCGACTACTCTCTGCGTTGGTCTTCTCCTAGCGACCACTCTGGGCACAACCTGGTCATCACATCGACTCTTCTACATGCATGTTTTGATCGCTGCAGACCCATTCTCGTGCGATGTCTACTCCCAACAACGACTACTCCGAGCATGTCTCCTCCCGGCTCTCTTAGATGTATCGAATGAAGATGTGTTGTATATTTTCTTTTGTTGCACGCTACAACTTTCTTAGCTCCAACCTGAGGGGAGTGTTGGAGAATGTAATAGATATAGAAGATCCAACCCCTGAAGTATTTTCTCGTGGTTTCATCACGCTCCTTACAAAGTAGAGTTTCGTACTTGAGCGTTCTACTTTTATGTTTTGATTGCTTGTTCTGATTATCGATTCGATTTCATATTTTATATTCCAAGAAAGTAAAACCTATTTATTTTGAGACTCATGTATGCATATTATAAGGAAGTTGGTTAATGTTCTTTTATCTTATTAAGGTATTAGAACAAACTATAATTGAGTCAATGAGTCCAAAGCAAATATTTTGTCACATTAAGTTTGGTCTACTATGTAATTCATTACCCTAAAGTCTAAACAAATCGATTATGAGCTACATTTGATCTTAGTCTAAACAAGCATGGTCATTTCCAATGATTTTCTTAAGCACTACTTTAGTCTTCAACAATTTTATATGGTTGATCAAGCACTTTTCCCTCATTGCGACTAGGGCATCAAGTAGCTTATTTGAAGATGTTCAAACCAATTCAAATGAGATAATCTTATTTTTCTTAATAATTTCATTATAATTTGACTCATTTTTGGTTTTCATTATCGTTCGATGGTGGAACCTTCAATTGAAACAATCAAGGTTTAAGGAGAAGGTTTTATGAGACTTATCTTGGGATTGTAACGAAAGTGCAAACGAGATGTGGGAGGCGGTAGCATCTTGTATCCAAAGGGTAGCCAAAGATATGCTAGGTGAGTCAAAGGGAGGAGCTCCAGGACAGAAGGAGGCTTGGTGGTGGAGTGGAGGGGTGCAAGAAAAGTTCAAAATTAAAAGAGCATGCTTTAAAGTATGTCTAAGGATAGAACAGAGAAATTGTCACAAACTACAAAATAGCGAAGAAGGTAGCAAAGAAGGCTGTGAGCGAAGCTAAGTCAAAAGCTTATGAGGTTTTGTACAAAATTCTCGACTCAAAGAAGGGCTAGAAGGATATATTCATGTTGGCCAAAGTAAGAGAAAGAAAGACCAAAGACCTTTCTCAAGTGAGATGCATAAAGACGAGGAAAGCCACGTGCTTGTTACTCAGAAGGATATAGAGACTAGATGGAAGCAGCATTTCCATAAGGTTTTCACTAGGGAAGGAAGTAGAGAGATCACTTTAGGATATCTAGCTAGTAGTGAAAGTTACTTGAATTGTGTAAGCTATACACGAATACAAAGGAACTATAGGATGCTTTGAAGGTTATGAGGCTTGGGAAATGTGTAGGACATGATGACATTCCTATTGAAGTATGGAAAGTTTTAGGTGAGCGTGGTTTGACTTAGCTTACAAATTTATTCAATGTTATTTGGCGATGCAAGAGAATGCATGAAGATTAGAGGAGAATCACCGTGGTGCCTCTTTATAAGAACAAACGAGACATTCAAAACTATACAAATTACAGAGGTATCAAGCTGATGAGTCACACTTATGAAAATTTGGGGACGTATGATCGAAAGAAGGTTGGGGCAAGTTTCCAAAATAAAAGAAATTCAATTCGTATTCATTCCATGTTGTTCAATTATTGAAGCATCCACTTGCTGAGGAGAACAATGGAGATTTATAGAGTTAAAGGAAGAACCTCCATATGATTTTTATTGATTTGGAAAAGGCTCATGATTCTGTCCCACGAGAGATATTATGAAGGGTTATGGAGAAGAGACAAATACTTGTCTTATACATTAACCTCATAAAGGATATGTATGATAGGGCTTCATCTTTTGTAAGGATGTAGTGTGGGAATGATTATTTTGACATAAACATTGCTCTGCATCAAGGTTCAGCTTTGAGTTCATTCCTTCTTTACTTTGGTTATGGACGAGTTAACAAGCCACATTTAGGATGATATACCTTGGTGTATGTTATTCGTTGATGATGTTGTGTTGATTGATGAGACTAGAGATGGAGTAAATGAGAAGCTTACGTAGTTGAAGGGGAGTGCGTATGCCGACTACGCAAGACCATCTATGGCCTGAAGTAAAGGCCAATGGCATGGTTTGACATACTCACTACTGAGATCAACACCCTTGATTTTCAGGGGACAATATCTGACTACTCTATCTTTGTCAGACGATGGTCTACAGGTACCATCATTCTTACTATCTATGTTGGTGATATGATTGTAACATGAGATGATGAAATCGGTATTTGAGAGACCAAGACCTTCCTCTAGAAGGTGTTCATCACGAAAGATCTTGGCCAACTTCGTCACTTTCTTGGCACTGGGGTGATACACACTACAGAGGGGCTACATCTTTCACAGAGGAAGTAAGTATTGCTTCGACATTCTGAGTGAGGCATGACTACTTGAATTCAAACCATCTGGCATCCCTGCAGAAGTGAGAAAATATTCCACATCTACTAATCCAACGTTTAAGGATACTACACAATATAGAAGTCTAGTGGGAAAATTACTCTCATTGTTACTAGGCCAGATATATCATATGTTGTGAGCAGAGCCAACCAGCATATGGAGATGCCTCTTTACAGTCATCAGCATGATATTTTTTTGATCCATCGATACTTGATGGAATCTCCTGGACGTGGACTCTTCTATGGGGTGAATAGACACACTAATGTCTCCGCATGTCTAGATACTGACTATGCCAGTTCTCTTGAGGATCAACAATTCACTACAGGCTATGCCATGTTTGTTAGAGACAACCTGATCACTTGGCGACGCAAGAAGCAGACAATGGTCTCTAGATCAAGTGCGTAAGTAGAATACATGGCAATGACTGAAGCCACATGTGAGATCACATGGCTTGTCTCCTTTTTAAGGGAACTTGGACTTTCAATACTACTTCTGTACCTTTATACTGCGATAACAAGTCCGCTACATACATCGCCATCAATTTTGTTTTCCATGAGCGAACAAAACACATTGAAGCTGATTGCCATTTCATTCATGATGTAGTACAAGGAGGATAAATCAACACTCCACTCATTTCCACTGAACTTCAACTTGCAGACATCTTCTTCATGAAGGCACTTACGAAGAAGTGCCTCTTGTATTTGGTTTCCAAGTTGGGCATGATCGGCAAATATGCTCTAACTTGAGGAGGAGTGTTAGAGTTATTACATTTTCTACTTATTTATGTCTTGTAATCCTTTGAGGTCTTTTATGTATATTTCCCTTTTGGCACTCTAGGGGTTTCTCTCTATATAAGATACTCTAGACTTATGGAATAAACACGACAATCCATTCGCTCCTCCACAAGATCATCATTGATGGATTGAAGTTAATTTCTCGGTGACAGATGATGTATCGTCTCTTTGCGGATGAGTAGAGGATTCTGTATGATGATACTTATCATAATATTAGGGTCATTTGGAAGAACAAAAATACCTCGAAGAGTTAAGGTGCTCGTATGGCTTTATAAACATGACCACATACTTACGAAGGAGCGTTGACATAGATTACTTCAGATGGGCGATCGGTTGTGTGATGCGTGCGGAATTGAAACTGAGGATGTGAACCATTTATTTTTTAAATGCGGTCTTGCTGCACAATTATGGAGGATGGTTAGGATTCAATGGTTAAAGGTGGATATCAGTGCTCTTTTTTAGGCTTCAATGCGAGTGACCTGCAACAAGTCGCATGATAACAGTTCCCTTCCCTTTGTGATGCATCAAGTAACAACGAATTGGGGCTCAATTAGGGATTTTTCATCCGTTCAATTTTATGTTCTAATTTTTCATCTGCTAATTAGAGTCAAGTTAATTTTATTATAGATAATTGAGTCCGTTGCAATTTTATTTCTATTCAAATAAGGAAATTGTCTGTGAACCCCAAATTAATTAGATAGTCGGTTAGAGTCAATTTAGTAGTTAAATTGATTTTCTTTCTATTGCTATAACTCCACCCCTCCTATATAAAGGGGATATTATTCCAATGTTTCAGACAATTTAAGTTGAATCAAATTTGGGGTATCTCCATTTATCTTTCCTCCTTTCTCTCTTCCCCCTCCATACGATCTCTGTGGTTCCTTTTCCTCAAATTCCCTCGCATTCAATGCGTCTTCTCTTCTTTCACACTCCAATTTCTTCCACCAAATAATTTTTCCACTGTTCGATTTTTTTGATTTGCATCAATTGGTATCAAAGTATAGCCTACATAGTATCCTCGTGATTAGACGATCCATCAAGGTATTCAAGGAGTTCTCAAGCAAAAAGGATTGGTTCAAAGGATCATGCATGTCGTGCTGAGGTTGAAGAGCTTTTGCCAACTTACGTCATTTTTTAGAATATGCATACTTTGGCGAATCAACTGCGAGATCCGTGGAATATTGAATCTCTGACACAACAACTGGAGGCGAACGCCTCTAAAATCGATGCCAAGAGAGCTGTTGATTCAGCACCTCTCCCCTTTGAAGTCGCTGTCCAAGAAGTTCATGAACCCAACCCCTTCCCCGATGCTACAAGTCGGTTGTCCACCACCTTAATCCTTTTGTAAACCCCATCAACGAGGCCACAACTGCAACCCCCCACCAACTCCTTTGATTTCGTTATAGGTCCTGATTCCACCACCACCCTTGCAACCTTCTCCTCCTCCAACACCACCCCTTGCGGCCACACCACCACCCTCGTCGTCAAATCCACCATCATAATGCCTCCACCTCCACCACCATCACCACTCCCACTAACCCCCGACCTCCCTGCTCCTTCCACCACTATTCCTACAACCCCTTTATCTCCTGCCCAACCCCTCACCCTTTTGATAATCTCATCAGCATCCTCTCCATTACCTTGTCTCCTTCTTCGCTAACCTAGATTTTGATTGAGGCTCTCCTGTTACCGCTCACCGAGCTGCTACTATCATAAATTGACAAAGGGTCAGCATCGCCACCATCACAGGAGAGGACCAGGTTCAACCCTAACTTCGACAACTGGCTGCACCTCCGCCATCATCAATTGGGACTCCACCGTAGGAGCACTCACTGCATCATCCATCGGTAATGGGTAGGGCTACATTGTCGGAGCCTTTCAAGATATCGAGACTCGAGATGGACCGCACATGGTGGCCATACCATTGAGGTACCTTGCGAGGATCAACCCTATCCTAGAGGCCATGCGATGAGCATCTCCAACGGTCACACCCTATGGTCCCAACCCCACCACCTGCTCCATCGTGTCCATTGAAGTCGAAGACGCCACCACCGTTACAAGAGAGAAGAAACCGTAGCAATGGTTGGGAGTTTCTATCCATTAACATTTGAATCCTATTATAGTAGGGATTTTGTGCTGTTATAGGGCATTTTGAAAGTGGTCTTTCGACCAAAGGATTTTACCAAAAGGTGACTTGGTGCAAAAGTAAGGGATCAATGAAGGGGTAGAAATTTTGTAGATATGTCCTCCAATGGAAAAGAATTACAAATGTAGTGTTGAATTGAGGAGGAGAGATATGAAACTGGAATAAATTGGTCAATGAATTCAATAAAATTTCTCTGACATTCCAATGAAAGACAAAGCCACTCATCAAGAGATGAATTTTTTGAAGTGGCAGAGAGCTGAGTTAATGCAACACGAAACAACAAATTTGGGCTTAATTAGGGATTTCGTTCGTTTAATTTTATCAATTAATTAATTTTTCGTCTGTTTACAGTTGATCGAGTCTAGTCTGTTGAAATTTTATTTTTATTTAAATAAGGAGATCGCATGCGATCCCTAAATCAGTTAGTTGGTTGGTTAGAGTCAATTTAAGAGTTAAATTGATTTTCTTTCAATTTATGTAATTCCACCCCTCCTATGTAAAGAAGATGGTAGTCCAATGTTTTAGACGGTTGAAGTTGAATCGAATTTGGAGTTTCTCCATTTATCTCTCCCCTCTTCTCTCTTCCCCCTCCACACAATCTCTACAGTTCTTTTTTCTCCAAATCCCTCACATTCGACGAGTCTACCCTTCTTCCGCCCTCCAATTTCTTCCACTAAATAATTTTCCACCCTCTGATTTTTTTCCATTTGCATCAATTCAGGTGACCTGTGGCAACTCACATGAGGACAATTCCCTTCCCTTTGTAATGCATTGCTCCATTTGATGTACTAGGAATGAGGTCATTTTTATTGTTCAGTTTTTCTATACTGAAAATGTACTTGAATATTGTAGGAACCCTTGCTTGGCCTGGTCGCTGAAAGTTTTTTTATTATTAATTTAGTCTTAATCTTGTGGTGGGTCCTAGCTCAGGATACCATCGTTTTTTCTAACAAAAATTTATGTTAAACTTTGATAGGAAGAAATAAAAAAATATTTCTTTTAAATTAAACATGTTCTCATATGTATTTGCCAACTAGAAAATTTAGATGTTTGTTCGAGTGCCATCTCTAACTCTTTTATCATTGAACTTTCATTTCGTGTGTTAGGTGTCACGTCCTTTTTTACTCATCTCTTACTTAAGGTAATGGAACATGTACATCATGTTTAGTGTTAGCAAGTGGGGCAAAGAAGTGGAGAGGAAGTGGGATAGCATAAAAAGTGAGATGAGTAAGGCATGGCAGAAGTCAGCAATGATGTTGGGTTTTACATCGATGAAATTAGGAGATTCAATGACTCGTGGATACATTGTCTTAGCTGTGGGGAACAGAGCCCATTTTCTTAGGACTATTACGACCCAATCGATGACTCATGGATTACGTTGTTTGAGTTGTGGAGGATGGAGCCACTTTGTACGGGATTGCTGTAACCTAATCACATGCTTTTGTTGTGTTTGGTTTAGCCATTGGAGAATATCTTGTTCTTGAAGGCCTATCTGGAAGACAAGGAACGCCAAGTAGGTGGCTCATGGGAGCATTCTAATAGACAAGGTGCCAGTCTCGATAACCTTTTACAATTCTTTGGTGGGTGATCGATATATCATTATTTAAGAATGTGTCGTCTATTATGAGGAAGTCTCGAGAGACTTTATTTCAAGGGAGATATTGTCCTTTTATGGTGAATTTTTGGTGTGTATGCGAGGCTTGGTCGAGCATATCCCTTCCATAGTGGACTTCTTGTTGATATAGGGATATGGTGCTATATTCAGGTGGTGTCACTTGCTGATTAGGATAAGACCGTGCTATCGTAAATGTATCGACATTTGACCTTGACCCTAAGGTGATGTTAAATTAGTAATTTTATTATATGGAGGGAGATATCCTTGACTCGTCATGGAATGCCATGGCTATTGTTTCTATGGTCTTTCACAAAGGGACCATTTGACATGGTTGTCGAGTTTGAAGGCCCCACCTCATTTTCTCTTCGAATGTCACTTATAAGCTGAGCGACCTAAGTTTTCCATCATCGTGTACGGTGAGGTTACCACTACGTAAGAGCAGGTCCAAGCACATGTTGGTTCAATGGTGATGGAGATGACATGATGATCACTGGTGGTTCAAGAGTCTATGATGGTTGTTGGAGGGATCCATCGACCATTCTCTAGAGGTGGCACATTCATTGCTATTATTTGTAGAAGGCGAGAGGTCTGCTTCATGATGCAAGGCATTGACTTTTTAAGAATACATGTGGAGTTTCCATCAAAGGAGGCATGGTTGAGGTGTCTTTCAAAATTGATTTTTGCGAACATATCACATTAATGAAGAGGGCTTCATGGGGACAACTTCGGACTTATAAAAAGCCCTTTAAATTTTGGAACCAATCGGGTTGTGGGTTGAATCCGAATCCATGTCCTCCATCAATGCCCCATCGAGTTCCTGTTGAGATTACTTTACATCTTTGATGTTATTCCTTATTTTATTTTCTTTATGTACCTCTCTTGCTATTTATCCAGGGTTTTTCTCCTATATAAGAGATTCCTAGGGTCTCATGAATAAACAAGTCATTCATTTTTCCCAGCATGGTATCAGAGCAACGGCTCCAGACCGAGGTTCCTGTATCCACCCTAACACTACACACCCCCCCTTGCGTGCCGCCCCCCTCCTGTGTGCCAACCACCACTGCAGCCTCACATATAGCCCTCCAGCACCGTGCCGTTGCGTCACTGCGCATCTGCGCATCGGCACCTGCACATATGCGCTCTGCATATTGCACCTGCGCCCCACGCGTCATGCCCAACAATGCGCGCACCTGCATGCATCTGTGCACCTGCTCCATCACGAACCTGGACATCCTCCCATCGCTGCCCTTGCATGCGTGTAGCCTGCAGTCAGCTCTTGCTCGATTTCTCATGATTTTGAACAAATAGATCAGGACTTCCGACTCAACACTACAACAACAAGAAGTGAGGATGGTTGTATAAGTCTACAGATACAACCAATCCTCCATATGTGATTGTGTAGACTCATTCAAAGCAGCCTACCCTTCAGTTTTGTTCCGGATATCAGCGTTCTTGCTACCATGTTAGATAACAAGGGTGATGTTTTTTCATCGTCTGGTGCCTTCAAGGGTCCGGCTCCCATCGTGAAGATGGATGGGACCACTTACGAGTTGTGGTCCATGCAGTTTCGTACCCTGATGCAGTGCCATAACAAGGAGCACATTTTGACGGATCCAGAGCCGGAGGACAAGACTGGAGCTAATGCTTCTTGGAAGCAAGATGATGCCTATGCTCACATTTGGCTCTCCGGGATGCTCACCATAGAGATTGCCAACGATATTGTCAATCAACCCACAACAAAGGGCTATGCGAGACATCTTAGCAGACACGTATGTGCAGACAAAGAATGAGAGCAAAATTCTACAGTTGCAGTTTGATATTTTTTCGACCAAGCAGTATGGTCGACCTCTTCATGCACACTTCTCGCATCTTAGAGGCATGTTTGAGCGTCTGCATAGCTTCATGCTTATTACTACTAGTACTGAGCAGCAACATGCATATATGAATGCTATTATGACAGGAGTATTTATGTCATCTCTTGACTCTGAGTACGATGCAACACATACTCAACTACTTACTGGAAAGACGATACCTCCAATGGAGGAGGTTTACAAAAGGCTGAGCAAAATTACAATGGCAAGACTCGAAAAGTTTTTCGCATGGAGTGGGGTCCGATTGATAATCAAATCCTTATCCGAATCTCGTAATCGGTCAAACCACATATGGAACTAATATGCTGCCACATATGTGGTTTATGCGGCTCGCATATGTGTTTGGACCGCATATGACTACATATGTCATATGCGGTTCGGAGGGGTGATCGCATACACATATGCAGCTGTAGGGACCGCATCTCCGATCCTTGGATTCAATTACCCCTCTATTATGTTTTTCAACACATACCATTGGTACTTTTGTAACAATATCTTTATCTAATATATGATTGTAAGTTATACTTGATGGGGATTGGCTAAAGTGGAGAGGGGCTCTATTGTTCTTGTGATAGAAATCTCTTTGAAAGTCAAAGGACAATAATACAAAGCAGTTGTGAGACTTGCTATGCTCTATGGATCAAAATGTTGGCCAGTGAACCATAGACATGTGCATAGAATGACATTAACCGTAACGAAAATGTTAAGATGGATGTGTGGTCATGCACGAAAAGATTGGATTCAGAATGATGCGATTAGAAGGAAAGTTGGTGTGGCTCTGATAGAGTATACGATGAGAGAAAACTGCTCAAGATGGTTTGGTCATTTGCTAAGGAGGTCGGTTGATGCACTAGTTAGAAGATGCGAGATTTGTGATGTTGAGCTGGTTAAGAGAGGGCGAGGAGGACCCATAAGTGTTGGAATGAGCTATCCTAAGGGAACTTAGTTTTTTGATTTAAGCTCAAGAATGGCTCAAAATAGATCTGGATGTTGGCAAAAAATCCATATAACCAACCATACTTAATTGTGGAAAAGGCTTTGTTGTTGTGTGCTTGTAAGTTATACCACATTCTTAGTTTTTCATTCTCTAGTTTTCAGAATAAGAATGGACTCATATTACCACATCAAGGTATTGAATAATATATCGTATTTTTTGAATTACCATAACCAATAGCAAAAAAAAGTTGTGCAAATGAGACATAAAAGGAGTTGATGATAATGTCCATTTTTTTGATGATCCATCCGTTCGTGTCTTTATTTTTCTGGCATAAGATGCTCCACTTGTATAAAATTATCTGACATGTAATATTGCAGCTGTAGGAAAAACATCGCTTGTTCATTTGATAATGAAAAATTCTGCAATTGCTCGTCCATCTCCTACTATGGTTGCTCAGTTAGTGTAAAGGTACAGTAGTTATTATTATTATTATTATTTAAGCCTTGAACGTGACTGATAATTTTTTAATGTTCACTTTGTTTCTGATCGTCCTTATTCAGCATATATCTTACGGGAATACTGCCAGCTCTTCAAATAGCATAAAAGGTGATCCTGAAAGGGACTTTTTTGTTGAGCTTTGGGACATCTCCGGACATGAAAGATACAAAGATTGCCGATCTCTTTTTTACAAACAGATTAATGGTATGGAACATTCTTTTTATTTTTTGATTTTTTGAAGATGGAAAAAGATGATTTTATACGCTAGTCTTTAAAAATATCTTAATATAAGTTAAACAATACAAGGCCAAGGCCCTTATTTTTTTGGTTAATTGTATGGGGGTGGTGACCATGATGGTTGGACAACATTTTTCTCCTAAAAAAACATCCTTCCTCCTTAAAATGGAGAATAAATTGTTTTAGAAGTTCTAGTAGAGTACACAGACAAGGATGTTATAGAGTGAGGAGCTTACATTATTTATAAGCACGTTTTATCACATTAGAGTCCCGGTAAATAGGAGAAAACTGAATGGATTTGTTGGAAACTCCCCCAAAGTGTGACAGCTAACCTGTCCTGAATTCTTCCATGTATCTCTACCTCCAATTCAGCTATAACCCATGTAGAAAGAGCGGATGCTCTCAATCAGGTGAAGTCTCTATGAGTTTTGTTTAGTCATCGTATTTGCAAATAGATGAAGTTATGATAGCAATCAACATGATATATCTTGATAACAGCAAAAGTGATAGCATCTTACTTCAACAATGTGAGTATCTTTTACCAGGGAACCTCGTGCTCATTGTAAATAGTTGGGTGATAGTGAGATCTTCAGATTTGATTGATATTTACAAATGTTCCTAATTAGGAAGAGGAAACATCCTTTTTGTCATATATATGTATCTATGAGGGCCGAAGCTCGTGGTAAGAGGTCCCAAGTGTCACAATTTTGAGTCAAAGGAGAAACATGCGTAGGTCAGGTGTCTGCCCAACAATTTTTTTTAAAAAAATAAGATACTATAAAAGCCAAGACTAGACGAGTCTTTGCATGATGGATAACATTTTTAACATAGAAATGTTCTACTCGGAAAATAATACCATTGCGCGAAGCGCCCATGCCACTGCAATTGGTAAGAACCTCCTGTCATTAGGATGGAAATGAGAGTTAAAAAGTGACTCTCAGAAACTGATTTGGTTGATAGCATCGAACCAACCCAGGCCCATGCCAACCAAGTCTACTTTGTCATGTCACATTTGAAAAAATGATGGTTAGTTGATTCCATATCATCATTGCATATCGTGCATGAGCTGTTGGCACCCATGAAAGAGCCTTGACCATCTGTCATTAGTAAGAGTCTACCCCTTCTCAAGAGCCACGTTACAAGTTCTATGGTAAGAGTCTATCACTTGAACACGAGATAGGATCTTCATTTCCCGACTTTACAATCTCTAATCAACTCTGCCAGAGAAGTGTCAAGCTGATTATTCAAAATCTGGTACTCTTTCTTCACTAAGAAATTACTACCCCTCAAAATAAACGATCTCTTCCTTCAGTCTGTCCTTCTAAGGGGCTAATTGCTTCCAAGAGGTCTATAAAATCCAAGTAACTTGCTTAGAATAATCAGACACGAAGGTTGGTAGCGAGACTCCATCCACCCAGATATCAGCCACAATAGTGTTCTTGTCAGATGTCATGGCATAGAGATGAGGTAAACGTGTAGAAAAGGTTCAACATCAGTTCAGTCCAGAAAGCATGTCCGTAAATATGAGAATTTAATTTCGTTTTGTAAGTCTTGAAAGCATGGAAGGTCATGTCGATATCGTGTCGATTCGATATTTTGCTGAAATATCGGTGATATATTGCCGAAATATTGCCCATATGGATGCACTTTTGTGAAGGAAAGGCCTGCAAAGGAGTATATATCGCCATATCGATACCGATATCAGTCTCATCTCGATATCGATATATCGGCGATATATCGTCGATATATCACGATATTTCCTTCCATGCTTGAAAGAGAAATTTGGCAGAATTTCGATGAAATTGTTGGAAATCGAGGAAAATCCTTGAGAACTCATTTTTCCTAAAATTAAGATTTTTAATATTCTTTATTCAATAAACATGATAGAAATACACCATTTTTTGCTAATAATAAGATATTAACATGATATATTACCTAAAATATCCATCCAATCTCTATAACAGTCGTAGTTTGCTGCTCATATTTGGAACTGAAATTAGAAGCCATTAGTTTCCTCACCTCATAAACATAAAGGGAATGGTGACACACACAATAATAGAGAAAAACACATGTTAGCAAAGAGGACTAGCAAAATGATATCTTATGCACGAAATTGAAGATCAAAATAATAGCTTAGAATTTGTATCTATCTAAATTACTTTGAACTTAGAAAATATTGAATTTTAGAAATAAATTAAGACACACATATACACAGATACACAAATCTTTATAACATATATGTCTAATACATGCATTATAGAGCTTCTGATTGTAAAATATATGCTATATGAGACACAAATAAACCGATTAAAACCGATTAACTCCAAGAAACTACGTAGCTTTCACAAGCACAATCTACATCTATTCTAATAGTAGGCAAATACTTACAATCACAAGACTTGGAAGGTTGATAATAGCCTAGCACTTGCACGACCACACATACTCTTTGTAATAGAGAGAAGCAACGAGAAAGAGAGTCTGGAAAATGAATAAATTTCTAGTATCTTGTGAGATGAAATGATGCAATGAATGCACCGATATATAGAGCTCAAAAAGTATCCCAAAATGATTGAAATTAGGTAAAGGAGTGGCCTAAGAGGATAGGAAGACCAATTTTGGTGAAACGTAGCTAGATATCTCTTTTTATGTTGTTTCAGTCGACATTTGACTGAAATAGACCAAAATTCCACAGCAATGGACTGAAATTAACCAAAATAAACCGAAATTGAATAAAATTATACCGAAATTGGTTGAAATGTCGGTGAAATTTGGGAAATGGAAATGCTACGAGGCATTGATTTTGGCCACTTGCTGAAACCGAATTTCGTCTGAAATTAAGTTGAATTTCGACAAGATTTAAGGCCATGCCAGAAAGCAAAGCTGCAGCCATCGCCTAAAATCGGGCGAAACAAATGAGGCAATTCAGGTAGGATGGCACAAATACCGTACCAAAATGCAAAAGCATAGTGCGGAGGACGAGTGACAGTCACGCTCTGGGCATGTACTCCATGAGTTTTCCAAGATGAGCCTACAACATATATCCTTGCTATTAACCCGAATTCTTGCAACTTATTTCGAAGGCCGGGTCCGATTCATAACTTCCATATGAGGAACACCAAGTCACCCACTATCCTTGTCACGCCGCACGCGTCACCATATCCAGTTCACAAGATGCACATTGAAGCTCCTCCTGATTTGACTTACCTCAGAAAAAACCTCCAATATCCTCTCCATACAGTGATGAAATCCCACAGGAACCAGCCTTGAAGACATAACAAACAAGTGAATGTAAATAAGGATTGCCTTCACCAAAATCTAGAGCAGGCCACACGACAACATGGATCATTTCCAACCCACATGCTTCGTCTCTATTTATTTCACCACAGGTAGCCAGTCCAATAAAAGTAGGTGGCCACGACAAAGAGGCAGACCAAGGTAATGAATTGGTTGAGAATTGCATGTACTGATGTACATCCCATCTCCATGCTGCAAGCATCTGCCTCATCTTGATTCATACAAAAATGAATCACACGACTTGTCCCTATTGACATTCAACCCGAAGAGTTCTCCAAAAATGTCTAGCATGGTTGCCATTCTCCTTGCCTCCTCCATTCCTTCAACGAAAAAATAGTATGATCAGCATATTGTAACACCATGATGGAAATTTCACCAAAAGAATATCCCGCTGGGTCTATGGGTCACCACTTGATCAACCATAAGAGGGATCACATCCGCTGCCAGAACAAAAAAAGAAGAGGTACTAAGGGGCACCCTTGTCGAACTCCTCTCATTGGTTGAAAAAACTCCTTCAGATCGACCATTGACGTGAACAAAACATGATGCATTAGCAACAAATCTCTTCATCCAGGATTTCCAAATGTTGGGGAAGCCCTTTTCAAGCCAAAACAGATGTAAGAAATGCCAACTCACGCTATCATAAGCTTTGGAAGTATCTACCTTCCATAAGATGTCATGTGTCCATCGCATGTGCCAATCCGCAACAATCTCAAAAGCCATGTCCAAACTCTCTCCAATATGTATGCCAGGGGTTGAAAGCCGACTGGGTAGGAGAAACAAGCATATCCAGGACCTCACCAAGTATGTTAGCAAGAACCTTGGCGATCACCAAGTATATGGCATTTGAAAAAGCAATGGGTCGAAAATCCTCAGTTTGGCAAGAGAAAAATGAGTGCCCTATTAAGAATGTCAAAATCTTAATTTTCCTGCACACCCTCCTTCAGGATTGCCATCGCATCATCCCCAATAACATCCCAAATTTCTCGACGAAAGAACTTGGAAAAACCGCAAGGACCTGGGGTACCATCCATATTCAGCTTAATCATTGTTGCCTTTACCTCCTCCATATCAAAGGGTCTTGTTAAACGGTTGCACTTGTCACCAAGAAGGCAAGATGCCCTTGTAACAGCCCACCACCACCGTCAGATTTCCTCTTTTCTAGAAATGCCATGGAAATATTTCACCAAAGCTCTCCCAATCTCATGTTCCCCCTCGATACGAGTGTCTCTCATCACCAAAGCATGGATCAAATTTCGTTACCGCTTGCTACTAGAGACAACATGCAAAATCTTAGTGTTTGCATCCCGTCTTTGACCCAACTCAATATGAATCTGTGTTTCCACTCGGCCACTTGTTTTTTGTCTAATCTTCTGAAGCTCTCTGTTCGTTCCCTCAATTCTGTCATGGTCAAATCTCTATCATCCTCCAACTTATCAAGACGACCAATCTCATTCTTAGCGAGAATACAACCCTCCAGTGTAGAGGCCATCGCTGCTTTTTTAGTCACATAGCCTTTTGTGCAAGCTAATCAACTTCTGGGCAAACCGAGCAGTCACAGAGCCATTACCCTTGTCAGATCCCTATTAATCCCCATTCATTTGTGACAAGGTCCCTGAACCCTTTCTCAATCATCCAAAACCTCTCAAATATGAAATAAGAGGGGGTGAATCCCAAAGCAGAGGGCTGTGATAGGATCTGGATCTTGGAAGAGACATTACATTGCCAAGTGGGAAGACCTTCACCTGCTTGCTAGATGCTAGAAGCAGTCAAATATGGAATAATAGTCACCGTTCCTCCAAGTGTAGCATAAATCAGTTGCATCAAATATCTCCAATTGCAGGCCCCTAACAATTGCAACAAAATCATCAGAACCCCAGTCCTGACCATCATGCAAGCTGAACCGGTCAAAATAGAGGGTAACGGTCAAATCACCATTGCCAATCCATGCATCTTCTAGAAGGATCTCCCTCACCTCACAGAGTTCGAACCACATAACAACTCTCAGTGCTGAATTAGTTGGACCATATTGATATAGACACATGAGACAGCCATCTTAGACCTCGACTGCCGTGCAGTAAGTGCGACGGTTTGCACAAATCTTGCAACATGTTATGAGACCAAGCAAAACATGTCTCCCTTCCATGCAATGACAGTTCCCCCTGCACTTCCTATCACGTTTAAGGCTCTAAGATCCGAAATATTCTGGAGCCGGAGAGATGTCCACGCTCCATCATACCATCTGTCAATATGTATTTCTTGTTGTAAAACAGTGTCACCATTCCAGCTATTCCAAAGGGAGCTTATAGGTCGTCGTTTTTCTGGGTCTGCCAAACCTCTCATATTCCAATAAACAATCTTCATAAAGCAACATATTTATGCCTTGCGGATGAATTGACATCTGCCACTTTAGCCACATTTGTTTTCACATCTTATTTTTTCCAAAATCAAAGTTGAAACTGTGGTGCTTTGATGCCCATTAGTTGGGGGGATCGTTACCAACCTCTTCTTCCTTGGCTTATATCATTTCAGTTTTCTAGGCACCCGGTTGGCTGGCCCACTTGGCCCCAAATTCGTAGAAGACACCTGCGAGGACTCCACAACAACATAAGTTGCTTCCATCGCAATAGTTGATTTTACCTCGAGTTCACAATAGTCGTGGCTGACAAAGCAGTGGCATTGAATGCTAAGGTAGCCAAGATCTCCAGTGGTTGAGGTACATAAATGGTCGGAACTCTCGATCCGGCAGCAGAGGCTCGGGCCAGTAGCAGTTGTCGAAGAACCACATGAGAGGAGCCGTAAGAGTGCACTGATGCAAAGCCAACTCCGAAGGCCTCGTTTTAAATGGATATGAAACCATGCGGTCGCCTCCGAAAGAAAGCATGCAACCGGGATTCTTCTGCTTCCCGTGAAACCGCCACCTCCGGCTTCCGACGCCACTAACCAGCACCGGGCGGTAACCTCCAGCTCCAAACCAATGTCCGGTTACATGATATAAGTGTGGGTGGTGGGCTCATCTTTACCACTTCCACCCCCAAATTCAGCCCTTCCTTCCTTCAACACAACCTCAGCAGGAACCGACCCTTTAGCCATGATCATAACCATCGCAGTGGCCACGTTGGACCCATGCGTGAGATCGTCGAAAAGGAATTCCACCACCCCAACCACTCTACGTAAGGCCTCCTTCAGCGATTCAAAGTTCCTCGGAAGGAAAGTAACCCCATGTAAATGTAAAAACCTCTTTATTGGCACCAACTCACCATCAGCAAAACGCGTCCGCCTCCACAGCACCATGCCCGACATTAGTTTGCACATCAGTAGCGTCAGTGCCTACATTCCTGTAAGGCCTCGAAGACACAACCTTTCATCTCCTAGGAGAATCACATCCCCATCAAAGTTGATGCCAAGATTTCTTATGATGTCATCGTCAACAACAGTCTCCTTCTACCAGCCTATAAGGAACTCCGAACACCATGGACTAAAGGAACACCCATAAACAACCCTTAATGGGAGCACCCCAATAGAACCAAGTCGCCCCGACACCATAGGTGGAGCAACCCGGCCACAACTCAAGACAAGACATAACAGTGACCCCATCAGCCACAGCCAAAGCATCTGATCTCTGTGGTGCAGAAGAATGCGTGGTGGCCATGCACACCACACTGATAGCACTGCGGTCCCAAACCTCTCTTTTTTGGTGGCTAAAAATGAGCCAATCACTCTCGCACTCATCCTCGTGTTTAGTGGTGGCTCTCGTCTCCATTGTTTTCTCTTGCTGCAGACCGCCTCCATGGACCTTCTTTCACCAGATCTTCATCTCCATTTGCATCCCATGATCCTTCTTCTCGCAGACTTTTTTGCCTTTGAAGAAGCACATTTGTCCCAGGCGTATCAACCTCCAAGTGTCATAATTAAAATGCTTTATCTTACCTTTTACTCTTGTACTCAAGATCTTTCGTGACATATACAAGAAAATTTTCCCATGGGGTGATCTCTCTTGATTTCCAGCTATACATTCATCTCAATTATTGATTTGACAATAGCCGTCCGAGACAATGAGCTGCATTTCTGTGAAAAAAATTAGTTCTTGTAAAAGATAACTGTTGCTTTGTAAATTAAGAAAACAGGTGGTTCGATTATAAAACGTATACTTGGCATGAGGTTTGATTTTATTTGTAAAACTGACATGTATGTAATTAATAAATAATTGAAAATTTTCTCAATAAATAAATAAATAAAATGCAAATTGTCTGCAAAACCGTAAATGCTTTTTGGATCATGAACAACATCATTTGAAACATCCCTATGTGTATGTTGAAACTATCTTTGTTGATAAAGCATTGAGATGATTCTTTTTCTTTACTCTTATTTAACTACTAATCACCTTATTCTGATTATAAAATTGGACTGTTCTTCACGAGTTAAACTCCCATGGCGGTGAGTCTGATACACAATTGTCTTTCTAATCACGCCCTTGACAAAATAGCAATTTTGACAAGTAAATAGTGTGATTTACGCAGAGCTTAAAATGGACAGACAATGGAAGTAGATTAGGATGTTTAACATTTATGTAGCTGATTTCTATATTCTTCTTAAATGACCTCAAAAACTCTTCCTGCGATTGTGATCTGCAGGTGTTATATTTGTCCATGATCTATCACAAAGAAAGACGAAGACAAACTTGCATAAGTGGGCTTCTGAGATTGCTGCAACAGGGACATTTTCTGCTCCTCTAGACTCTGGGGGATTCAATGGACTACCAGTTCCATACCTTGTTGTTGGAAACAAAGCCGACATTGCGGCCAAAGAGGGCATGAGAGGAAGCAGTGGAAATCTTGTTGATGTTGCTCTCCTGTGGGTGGAGAAGCAGGGTTTACTCCCATCCACTGAAGAACTGCCCTTGACAGAAAGCTTTCCTGGTACCACTAGCCATGTTGCTGTAAGTACCTAACCGTAAATCCTCTCTTAGATGATTGTCGGTATTTGAAAAATGGAATTATTTTCAACTCTTCTGTGAAAATGGAATTATTTAGTTGATCATTGGAAACTATATTTTGACACAGGCCGCTAGGGAAGCAAGATTTGACAAGGAAGGTATAACAAAGTTCTTTCGCATGGTTAGTAACTAATCCCCTACTGCTGAGTTCCAAACCTACGGCATTCTGTTGAATTTCAGAAGTGAATTTTGTGAAGTGCCTTGAAAATTAGGAAGTTTGTAGATGTACTACTGCAGCATGAAGTATAAGCTCTCTTGCCCTTCTGATTTAACTCAAGCTCACTTCCAAATCTATCTTTGGTTATAAGCTGGTTCATTAATATATTAGTCTTGCAATTGTCGAATACCAAATTGGTGAAATTCCTTTTTTTAGCTTGCAATTATATGCATTTTGCAAACTTTTATCTGAATGGTATAACTAACATTGCTCATATTGCATTGGAAAAATTTTCGTCAGCGAATTGATTCAATAATTTTTCCCTCAAAAAGCAATCGAATTGACAACTGTTGAAGTTCTAAACAACTCAATTAATAGTCAGCCTCGAGGGACCACTAAAAAATAGTTAAAGCAATCCGATTTCTCTAATTGCTTGTTCATGGGAATTTATTGTAATATGTAAGCGAGTTTAGCTTTTAAACAGTTCTATTATTATTATTGCGCCTATCAAACTTAAAAGATCGTACACATTCCATTTTTTTAAGCCATGGTTTATATATATATATATATATATATATATAGAGAGAGAGAGAGAGAGAGAGAGAGATTGGCTAGTTATTTGAATGCGTATTTGCTGTTGTTGTTTGTTCAGTTAATCAGGAGAAGATATTATCCTGATGAAGTCCCCGTACATAACTCCTGGTCCGTGTCACCTTCTCAGAATACCATCTACCGCTCGGGTGAAATTTCAAGTGAAGACGATTTGTTTCAGAAGTCTGCAAGGTAATGCCCTGGCATGTGCTTTAATGTCTCGACAGAAATGACATCCTTAGCTAAATTTTGTTGCACCATATAAAATGAGCTATCGACCTTTATCATGCCCTATTAGACATTTATGCAGGAGAAAATAACTGCAGTTTCATTCTGGGTTGTACAAAAGGTTCTTTCTGACCTGTACACTTCTACCAATCGGGTGGAAGTGCACAAAGTTACTCATCAAATTTAGGTAAGGCCAGGTTGTGCTTGGCAGATGAGAAGACCCGTAACGTCAAGCTTATATGCTTGCAGTTTTAATTAGATAGGAAGAGGGTTATTCAACCCTCAACCTTATAGTGACTGCAGGGAGGGAGTTCGAATATATTTCTCTTTGATTCTGCCATTGTCATCAATTATTCTTCTCGGTGGACAAATTCAAGTCACTTAATTAAAAGTCAAGGGTTGACATGATGGGATAAAATGCTTTCGATGTTTTAATGTTTAAGATGAACATTCTTTAGGTACTCTCAGGAAGCATGCAACAGTGGACTCTGCATTTTCCATATATAAATTAAAGTGATAGGCACAATGATGTTCATAAAAAAACATGCATATTTGAAAAATAAACAAACATGTGTCATCATACAAAATTTTCTAAATGGATGTAGATTTTAAATGTGTTTGAAAATACGAAGTTCTGGAGTCAAATTTATAAGACCAAGTTTGCAATTCCATCAGAAGTTATACTCAATTTGTTCCCCGTCATGTTGCTTCTTGTTGCAGTTTAAGCAGTGAAGTGCTCAAGTATAATGCCCTCCCTCCACTTCCCGCACAGCGCAACCTCACGCCCCCTCCAACATTGTACCCCCAGCAGCCAATGTCAGTCTCCGAGAATTCTGGTTATCAGAGGTTCTCCTTTTCAGGAATGCCAGACATCGGGAATACGAGGGCAAAGAGGGCCGATATTAATGTTTAGTTCGATAACAGATTCTTTGATGCGTTTATACAGCCGGTTTCCAGGAATTCATTGAATTCGTCAGTAAAAGGGCATGAGGTCTATCTCCATGTAAGTCTCCTCCTTTCTTGTTTTTACCTCTTTACATATGATTGCAACAAGTAGCTGTATGTTGTAGAAGTGATTAGTTTGATCACGAAATTATGTTGCACGGTTCATGTGGCTTCTCCACTGATTAAAAAAAACTTGTATCTCTTATCTAGATGCTGTTTAATCCTGTGCATTGAGGTTTTCCTGTGCTATTTGAAATTTGATGAATTGTTGTAATTGTGTTCCGGATATTTACAGTAACGGAAAATGCCCTGGTGAAGCATTGTGCCTTTTGATCATGCAGTTGCATGTTCATATAGCAGCCCCTGACTCATACTAATAGGATTAAACATATAGTTTTCAAGTTGGATATTGTGTAAGGAAGCTTTCCACAGCATCCTCTAACGGTGGATATCTCGTTTTTGGAATGGGGATATTGACGCTAAAACCAGGATTTCATTTTTCTAAGATATATATATATATATATGTGCATATACAGTATATTTTTTTATAAATGCGCCGTATTTAGAATTTAAATTGAATGTAACATCGATATGTTAGTGTACACAATTTCAGTTTTTGGATGAGTTAAATCAAATGGCATCAAGCTTCAAAAGAAAAAGAATCATTGTTGTTCTTTATCGTGAATACATTGCAAATATGATATATAATAGACAAGTTTATAATAAATGATAGTTTTATCATTAAAAATGAAATTAGCATTAAGCTTTTCTCTCCCTTGCAAAGCGTGGGTGTGCATGGGGATGGGAAGAAACCATATTTTTAACCGCATCTACAAATGATGAAGTTATAATTTATCACGAAAGTTATATATATCTTTTACATATGATATTTGCAAAGAATGTTACAGTCATTGGTAATGATTTCATTTAAGAATTACTCGTTGAATTCTTTTAATGTTGAAGATCTAAAATAGAATAATCTAATGGTTTACCAATTACCTAATGCAATATCCATGTTTTGCTGGGGGAAAATCATATCTAGAATATTCTAATTTTAAAATGTATATATTCTAGAATTTGCGATAATATTAGTAAAATATATAACAATTAATATTCTTGATTACAAAATAAATAATCTCATCGATTCCAAGGAAAGTGAGGTTATATGTCGGTTGCATTCACTAAAATCCAACTCAAGTTTTCTCCGTTCATATATATGTTGTTAAGGACAAAAACCTGATGTTGTTCATCTTTCATCTCGTCGTAGATTGTCATGTAAATATCAAGTAAATGTCGAATTGAGGTGGTCCTCACCCCGGTCCGCTTTTGCAGCAGTTGCAAATTCTCAGCTTATTTGGCAGTTTCATTTTCTTCCTGATTTATTTAAGAATTTGTAATTACAGTATGTGAATCTGTTTGTATGTGTATTTGAGAGAGAAATATAGTGTGTGTGGTTGTGTAAATTTTATGTGTATGAGAATGTGTATCAACGAGTTTAAGAGAAAGAGGGGGAGAATGCGTGTTTAATTTTTTGGGTTTTTTCACCCATAATCTTATGTATTTTTGTAATTATGTATATAACCTTGAGTAATCACGAATCACACCCAAACCCTGACTAGATTCCTCATCTTACATGTATGACTCTATGTTAGTTGGCTTCACTAACTCAACAATTCACTTTAGTTAATCTGACTAACAATTGATATTTATTTATTTTATTCAATTAACTAAACCCTAAACCTTCCTTCTCTCTTTCTCCAGGATGGCCTCATTGCCCTCTGCCTCTTCCCTAACACCCTCCCCATTGCCCTCTTCCTATAGGCCCTCCTGCCGCCTTCTACCCTCCTCCTCTAGTCCCTCTTACCACCATGCGCCTTCTCCACGACGTCTTCATCATCACCCTCCTCCAGGCCCTCCTGCCACCCTCCACCTCCTCCTCGACACCCTCCTCCTCCTCCTCCAGACCCTCATGTTGACCTCCCCCTCGCTTATGCCCTTGACCTCCTCCTCCAGGACCTCCCGCCGCCTCCGCCTCCTCCCCGATGCCCTCACCCTCACATACGCCCTCACCCTCCCTAGTTGCCCTTGGCTCCCCCCTCCTCCTTGCCCTCCTCTTCCAGACCCTCTTGCTGCTATCTGTCTCCTATCTGACACCCTCGCCCACCTCCTCCAGTCCCATCCCATCCCTTACCGCCCTCGACCCTCATCCTCCTTTCTATCCTTACTCTCCCCACCCTCGTATTCCAGGATCTCCCGTCACACTTCGCCTCCTCCCCGATGCCATCACCCTCCTCTTGCTCCACGGTAGCCTGAAGCAGCGATGGGGCTCAATCTGAAGCAATGACTACCGTGATAGCCTGAAGCAATGATGGGGCACGATCTTAAGCAGAGCATGCTGCTCGTGGAAGCTATTGCCCCCTTCACTGCATGCCGTCATCTTCGTCGCCAAGCTCTGCCATATGCGAGATGTGAAGAGGAAGCTGAGGTGGTGCTCTGATTGTCAAAGTTGAGGAGGAAGATTGTGTGTGTGGGGGGGGGGGGGTATCATTCGAAAATGTAAAATTTTTCAAGGGGCAAAATTGTCAAACATTGACGGATTCTGTCAAAAATTCTTGGAGAAATGTATGGAAGTTAACACATGGTTAATCCATGTAAGAGTCAAGGACTATACAGGGTTGTAGGTGTAATTAATGATTATCCAGAGATATATACATAATTACTAAATTACTTAGAGTTATTGGCGTAAATCCCTAAATTTTTGTATGCAAGAGTTTGTGCATGTGTATATTTCTGCAGTTGTGAACGAATGTGCACACGTGTGTGTTGTGGAGTGAATGGAACTTTTAGATTGAATGGTATATTTTGACATGAAAATTAAACTTTGTAAAGTGATAATAGAGCGCACACAAATTTTATTGTTCTCTCTTGAAGTTGTAGTGGTATATGAAGTAATATATGTGATGATGTATGTATGTATGATAGGTTTCTCTATTATGCAAGTCAATATATTGATTGGATCAAGTTTTTAATAAAAAGGATACTTTTTTTTTTAAATTCAATAAAAAATTCAATAAATTATTTATAAAAGGAGCTAAATTTTTAGATCAAATATAAAAGAAATGCATGCATTACTCGACATCGTCATTGTGTTTGGTCATTCTCAGTCTATCTTGATTGTTACTGCAATCTTCAACTGCCATTTCAACTTGAATGAGTTGAAACATGTACCGATAGTTGTCATGCAACTAACGACCTCTGAGGTGGTTGTGATGGATGTATCACATGTTCATTAATCCTCTTTCAAATAATGACCGCCGAGGAGGTTCTTATGGATGTCTTGTTGGTTATTGATCCTTATTCTAGTTGATGACCTTCGAAATGGTTCCGATGGCAGTTGTGGTGGTGATGTATGAGAGGAAAAAGGTTTCTCTCATCGAAGAAATGCCATCCTACTTTGACAAGAGTGTAAACTGTATAATTAAGGATTGTCAAAAAATTCTCAAGTAAGATATTCACTCAGATTTTGTTCGCTAAAAGTTCGATCCAGATTTGATTCGAAATTAACGAACCGAGCTTGAACACATGTTTAGGCTCCATTAATAAACAACCAAACCTTAAAATTGTGGGTTCGCTCAGGTTCGATTCATTAAAAGTTCAATACACACCTATCTACAAATATTATTTGGATAAACAAACCTTATTTCGGGATAAATGAATTTTGTTCTGGGATAAGTGGACCTTGTCTAGAGATAAGTAAATATTTGCACGATAAGTAAACTTTATGTCGGTATACACTATCCCAAGATAAGTGTCATGATTACAATATCATTATTTATATGTCAAGTATTTTTCCTTATTTTATTTATTATTGTTATTAATATTTTTCATCATTTATTTTAATTAATTATTTTGCTCCATCACGTGGCTACCCCTAGAGCCGCCACATGGCACCGTCCTTGACCCTTGGATTTGGGTCAATCCGACAACCTAGACCCCTTCTTCCCTCTTCTCCTCCGCTTTCTGCGATGGTGCGCTCCCTTGCCCAACAGCCACTCGCCATCCCCGATCTCTCCTTCCCACTCGAGTCCTCCACCTCCCTTGCTTCCCCAACTCCTCCACTCTCCCCTATCGCTCTATCTCATCTGCCCATCTCCTCAATGCCAACTGCCCTTAAAAGCGATCCAACTGTATCCACCCATGATTGCCTCCATCCGCCATCAAGAGGTCAAGACCTCGTGCTCCGTGAACCACCTTGGTGACAGTGAGAGGACCCTACGTCGAGTGAAGATCGGGTATAGATTGGC
The DNA here is from genome assembly GCA_037367405.1 of Ottelia alismoides. Lineage (NCBI taxonomy): Eukaryota > Viridiplantae > Streptophyta > Magnoliopsida > Alismatales > Hydrocharitaceae > Ottelia > Ottelia alismoides. Next base: position 64,301 of record JAZKJV010006346.1, on the reverse strand, counting down.
GAGATCCAACAATCACTTGTCGTTGTAGCTCCACTATAGTGAAGCTCATGAGCTCCAACCCCACCGTGCAATTAAGCATCGATCGGAAGATGATCCTCCATTCTTCCAAGCGATTCTTCGTTCACCAACCTCAGGCAACTTTTCTCCCATTCCCTTCTCCCTCTTTTCTACTACTACTGCTGCTACTGCTATTGTTACTACTGGTACTACTGCTACTACGACCGCTACAGCCACCATTGCGGCAACCGCTACTGTGACCGCTACCGCTACCGCTACTGCTACTGCTACTACTATTGCTTATTCTTCTTCTTTGTTTCTTCCGTCTCCCTCTTCTGAAGGCTAAGGTTTAGGCCTTAGTGCATCACGGAAGCGTGCATATCGCATCGAATACGATCTAGGTCAACTAGTTATACTAGTTGAGATGAGAAACATAATCTAAAATTTTAAATAGATGAAACCACATGATTCAAAAAAACTTCACAAATCGTTTCATAAACAACATGAACAAGTACAAGGATTACCTCTTGAAGCATGTTTTCGATTGTATCTCTCTCCTTTCTCAAGTCTAACACAATGAAGGAGGCACTTGCGAGCACGTTGATGAAACGTGGGCTTCTCACAATTCAAGTTGAAGATCCGAGTGTGGAGTCTCCTGATTTTGTTGCACAAAATCGATGTCCTTCCTCATGAGTAAGATGCACCGATGAAGGTGAAGATCCACGAGTAGCTGATCCGACAATACAATGGCGTCACGACGACGTCGACTCTTTCTTGGGAAATATAGTGGACTTCTGCAATATTGAGAGAGAGATGTGATGTGTAGAGAGAGAGAGAGAGAGTAATTGCTCTTGTAATTATTGTAGTAGAAAAGGCTAGGTCTATCCCTCCTTTTATTGCACTTCTAATTTATATCTCTGGTCGAGATTTTGTTGTAAACTTTGCAACAATAATTAATTTAATTTAAAAGAAAATAAATATGTTATAAGTATTCATACATATTTAGTTTCAATTAAATCATGATTCTCATGAATATAGTAATACTAGCCTTCCACATTCCATTAAAGGAAAATGGGAAAGCCTCCTTACTTTTCAATCTAAGGTGGACGACCACCATGAATTGGAGAAAGAAAATCTATCTCTAATCCCAATGTAATCTTATTACATAGGATCATATTTCATGGAATCTTTTGTCAACAAAATATCACCAAATAATTATTGGAAATTATTTGTTACAATTTCAAACAAAACCATTGACAATTATGAATCAAATTCAACTGCCCAATAAAATATAAATTACATTTACAATTAATTGTACAATGCAAATCCAATTCACATCAACATTTAATTACTAATTTATATTTACAATTAGTTCTCTCTAATATATTATATATTACATTTATAATATTTATGATTATTATGGACAGTGATATCTACTTTAATCACATCTTTGATAATTAAATCATATTTAATTATCTTAGATAACTCTTCTCATGAGTCTAAATAATATGAATCATATTCACATTATTTATGAGAATTAAATCATATTTAATTATCTATTGCTCAGAAATATTATGAACAATTGAATTATTCTTGAACTCTTTCAGGAATAATGTGCTTTCTCCACTGATACTTGGAGATAAGGACATGATGACTGTATATTCTATGTATAGTGACTTGTATTGAGTTCATATCTCAAATCTAGATCTCGGCAACCTCTCAAAGATGTTTGATTGAATCAAACTATGAATCCAGCCTTCTTATTGCATCTGAATCATATTCAAATCAATATCCAACATTTGGACTAAGATCAGATTACTAATCTACTGAGAGGAGTCACTAAAATCCAAACATGTTTCATCACTCCTTCAAAATTTAAGTGTCACAGTTATATAATCGTCTACGACCACATCACCCTCGAGTATTCCTATTATCCGTACATCCAGCAGACTAGAAAACCTAGATTAAAACCGAAGTATTTGGATCATATTTAAACTGTCTCCTTCAGGGTTTTATCATTAAGTTTATCATTTTATCATTGGGAGTTGGTATTGATCATATGCTTTCCAAAATCATACCGATAAATTATGTTAAGCTTCCAAAGTGAGACAACCATGCACCGAAATTTATCTCAATATCTCATGAGTGAGTTGATGTATTCCAGTTCAATAAATGAATCTGTATTATATTTTTGAGAGATCATATTACTCACATGCTCTCGTATGCACACCAGCTTGTCGGTGTATAGACCTTGTCTAGGTCATTAACCTATTGGTCTGCCAAATGTACATACTCAAACATATAGTAACACATATGTCTCTGATCAGATGATGCGTGGCTATATCGTGACAGTATACGACATAGGTCTTCGTTATCTCGATCTCGTTAAGTAAACTCTTTGACCTATCTTATCTAACACCTTCGAATCTCTATTCCTATGCAGATGACTTGCATCAAGAGTTTGGTTAGATATAAACTTTTAGAGAAGAATTGCCATCTTCTTATCAGGTTGGAGATTCTTTCCTAATAACCATTTTACGATACTTGATGAGCTATCAATCTAACTCTTTAGATATCATCAAGCACCAACCTCTATGATTCAACATTTGAATCAACAAATATATGCTCATTAAGATGGCCATGGTACATAACCTTAATTCTACAGAGGGACCTTATAGTGCATTTATTCATTTAATCTTAGATAAGGAGTGAAATGAACTAATAACTTTATTGATATATAAGATTATAATAATATTTATTGTAGAAGTGGTTTGTCTTAGACTCACATGGCTAACAATCTCCTACTAACCCTTAGAACCATTCAAGTACAATCTTTAAACCTATGCTTATTACATGCTTAAGGGGATTAACAATGTTGTCGATAGTGTCCATCTTGGTGATGATGATGTCACTACGCTTTTGAATCTCCCGAATGATGTATTATTTCCTTTCAGTGTGTTTGCTCTTTTGATGCCATCTGGGTTCCTTCGCTTGAGCTATAGCTCCTGTGTTATCACGTAGCAGTGGAATAGGAGTATCGGATGAAACGACATAAAGTTCCAAGATGAAATTTCAACCACACCACCTCTTTACAACATATGATGTGACCATGTATTCAGCTTCAGTAGTTGAATCGACCGTAATGTCCTACTTCTTGCTTCTCTAGCTCACAGTACCATCGTTAAGTACACAATCCCTGAAGTTGACTTGCGGTCATCTACATCGGATTGGAAGTTGGAATCTGTGTATCCCAGGACTTGGAGATCTCCATCTCCATAGATCAAGATGTAATCTTGAGTCTATCTTAGATACTTAAATATGCTCTTCACATCAGTCCAGTGTTGTTCTCCATAATAAGATTGGTAAATACTTACCTTTCCCACCGCATGGTAGATGTCTGGCCTTATACACATCATAGCATACATCAGACTATCTACAACTGATGAGTAAGAGCATCCAACCATGGCTTTCTTATCCTTAACACTTTGAGGAGCATCCTTTTAGATTATTGTATACAAGGAAGCCTTTCTTGAAATTCTCCATATGGAAACTTTCCAAGATCTTATTAATATATTTGTGTTGTGACAATCCCAAAATCCTCTTTTCACTGTTTTTGAACATTTTCAGACCCACGATATAAGAGGCTTCTTCAAGATCTTCCATCTCGAAGATATGGGACAACCAATTCTTAACACTAGTCATCATCTCAATATCATTCCCAATGATAATGATAACATCTACAAAAAGCATGATAAACACAACGATACTCCCACTAAGCTTCTTATATACGCATGGTTCATCAGGATTCTAATGAAATCATAACTCTTTATGGATTCATCAAATCTTATGATCCAACCAAGGTTTTAAATCTCGATTGCGATTTCATTTCGAGATGCTGAAAAAACGAGACAATTTTGAATTTCGATGAAATTTCGCCGATTTCGGCCAAAATCGACCTAGATTTGTGAAGAAAGGGTATATATCGAGATTTCGATTTCGTTTTGGTAGGTTGTCGAAACCGAAATTTCGCCGAAATTTCACGAAATTTGAAACAATGGATCCAGCTACGAGAAGCTTGTTTGAGCCTATAGATGGATTCTTCAGCTTGTGTACTTTTTCTTCCCCATTTACGAAGGCATGGAGGTGCTCTATATAGATATCCTCGTCGAGGTATCCATTGAGGAATGCCATCTTAACGTCCATCTGCCAGATGTCGTAGTCAAGTTATGCAGCTATAGCTAACAATGTTCTAATGGATTTAAGCAACATGAGAGATGTCTCATCGTAGTCGATGCCTTACTTCTGTGTGTAGTCCTTGGCTACGAGCCGTGCCTTGATCAAATCTTATGATCCAGCTACGAGAAGCTTGTTTGAGCCTATGGATGAATTTCTTCAGCTTGCGTACTTTTCCTTCCCCATTTACGAAGCCCTGGAGGTGCTCCATATAGATATCCTCGTTGACGTATCCATTGAGGAATGCCATCTTGACGTCCATCTGCCAGATGTCGTAGTCAAGTTATGCAACTATAGCTAACAATGTTCTAATGGATTTAAACAACATGAGAGATGTCTCATCATAGTCGATGCCTTACTTCCGTGTGTAGTCCTTGGCTACGATCCGTGCCTTGAAGCTCTCTACCTTCCCATAAGGTCTCCTTTTTCTCTTGAAGGCCCATTTACACCCAATGGATTTTACCCCTATAGGTGGATCCTCTAGTGTCTATACACTATTCTTGTACATGGAGTCTATTTCAGACTTCAATGCCAGCATCCACCTATCGGTCATCAATAAACGTTAATATTGATATCCACTCTGGTCGTTGTACCAAATAGACCACATACATCGGTATGTATTGGGTCAAGAATACCCTCGCATCGTGTAACCTTGTTACGAAAAGGTGCTCTAGTCATTTTACCTTGAATGGAATGTTCACAGGGAGGTAAAGTTTGGACCTTTCGAAAATCTAAGGATCCATCTTTTATCAATCTATTGATCTTATCAACAGATAAATGACCAAGGACTTGATGCCAAATCATGTTCAAATGATTTCCATCCTCCCTGGTTCTTTTAGGGTTTTTATTAGTGGCTGTTACATTCATGACATACTCATCAATGCAAAATTCATAGAGTCCACCAGACTTTAGAATACCATCAACAACATGTTTATCATAATGATTTATGATAGGCTTATTACCGAATAAGAATGAATATCCATTTCTAACTAGTTTAGATACATATAATAGGTTGCGTCTACCACTCGAAACATAAAGACATTCTTTAAGCACAAGGACTCTCCCACTAGATAATGATAGTATGTAGGTCTCGATGGCAACTGCTGCAATAGTTGCATCAGATCCTATCTGATGACTATTTCCCCTTCATCAAGATTCCTAATTTCCTGAAATAGATGCAATAAATTTCATACATGAACAAAAGCACCACAATCGATGATACAACTAACTTCTTGTCCTACAAGAAAATTGGTTTCAATGACGAAAATAGATTTCGTACATGCTAGGACTTTACCTTTCTCAATGGTTTTAAGGTACTTTGCAGTTACGTTTCCAATGTCCCGTCTTTTTACAGTGATGACACACATCATTCTGCTTCGATGTTGTCATTGTTGTAGCATGAGAAGATGGGCCAATAGTTTGATTCATCTTCTTTTTCTGGACTAGACCTTTTGGAGTCTCATGCTTCCGACTGCGCTTCCCTTTGGCTTGTGTGACCATTGCACTGCCAGCGAGATTCTCTTTCTCTATTACATCTTCTGCAGACTTTAATGAAGCCATGCGTTCAACTTTAGTTGATTCCAACTTGTTCATGTGGTACGATATAACAAAGTTGGTGAAAGACTTGGGCATGGATAACAGAATGAAGTCGATATGCATGAATACTTCTGTGCCCCAAAAGTGTCCAGTTCAGAAAGGTAACCAAACATTTTGATTACATGCTCTCGAATTGAAGTCCCTTCCTGCCTCTTACACTGAATAAGTTCTTTCATAAAGTTGTAGCGTTGAGTGCGGTTTACATCACCGAAGATCTCTTTAATATTCCACATTAAATATTTGCAACCTTCTATGTTTATATGATGTTTCTGTAACACATTGGACAGAGATCTCAATACATAACACCTTGCCAATGCACGATCTTCACCATATTTTAATTGAACCTTAGTTCTTCCAATGCCTGAGGGTTTTTATGCTTGTTCTTCGTAAGCACATATCCAATGCGGTCGGCAGACAAGACAAACTCCAAGTTTCGGATGTAATCCAAATAGTTGGGTCCGGTCAACTGATTGACTCCAGCAGCCTACTGAGCAGGTTCATGAATTTCATCTGAGATTAAGAATGCACTATATTAGAATATATAATGAATTATATATATATATATATTCTTTGATTAAGGATTTTTAGTTAAGTAGTCTTTCCTTTTAAACTTTGAAAGTTCATTCTCTTATTCACTTTTAAAGCAAGAGACATGCTGATCTGGGATCTTATTTTTAACTATGTTACATTCCAATAATATGAGAAACTACAACACGGATAAAAAGATGCGGGAACTCATTCTGCCTTGCAAGTCCAACTTGCATTTTTCAATTCGATCTTCAACACCTTCACCCACCATGTCTAAGGTGATGTTGACCCGTTGTTAATTGAATAAACCATCAACATGAATAAAACTCATTTACAATATCACCCCAACAATATGAGGAACTGATATTGGGGTCACTACACATACGACCTTACTCTTTCGAGAAGCAAAGAGCCTGATCCATGTATGCTTGTATGTAGGAGCTATCACTTCCGACAGACGTCTCCAGCATACAATCCATGATGACAAAACCCTTCACCTTGACGGAAACCAAGGATGCCCTCACAACGTCCACAAACCTAGGACAGGGGGGATTTGGGTTGGGGGGGGGGTTCGCAACAATTTCTTTTACTTAATTCAATGAAATAAGTCTAGGGTTAGACATTCTTTTATACAAAATTGGATGCTAGGATGCACTCCTAGTGCACACTCCTTATTGAACCAATGACCAACATTATTCTACAATTTTCAATATCATAATTAATCTCCAAGAAAATAAGTTGAAGAGATTATTCAACAAATTAAATCAATAAAATGAATCTCCATGTAGAAGATTTAGAGAAGAGGAGAGCATCCTTCCTAAAGAGTGTGGATGACCTCCATGATGTCTCCACCATGGCCATCCACTCCTTATTGGGAGTGGAGTGGCTCTCACTCCTTTCCTATTTGGTGAGATCTCAATCTCAACTAAATCTTCTTCATGTGCAACAACTTTATTATTGTATTATCACTAAAATAATTCTAAATTATTTTATGATAATTATGGCATGCCATTGATAATTATGAATCATGTTCAACCATCCAATATTAGATGTAAATCTTAATTACATTTAATTGTATAATGTGAATTCAATTCGTATTAACATATAAATAATGAATCTTATTTACAATCAAATATCTCTATGATATTGCAGATCACATCTCCTATATCCACGATTAGTATAGATAATGCTATCCACAATAATCTTATTTGTGGTAATTAAATCTAATTTAATTATCTTAATACATTCCTACACATATTCAAATAATGTGAATCATATCCACATTAATAATAATAAATGCTCAGATATTGTCAATAGTATAACTATTCGTAAACTCTTTAAAGAATAGTGTACCTTCTCCGCAGATACTTTGAGATAAGGACATGATAATTGTATACTCCACATAAAGTGAATTAGATAGTGAGATCTAATATCACATCCAGATCTAGATGACATCTTAGAGATGTTTGATCCAGATCTAATCTCATATCCATTCTTCTTATTGCATCCACATCATATTCATATCACTGTCCAACATTTGGACTAAGATTAATAACCGATTCACTGAGTGGAGTCACTAAAATCAAAACATATTTCATCATTCCCTTGGAATAGAAGTGTCATTGCTATACAATCAATTAAGATCACATCACCCTCGAGTATTCCTAGTACCCGTACATCATGCATACTGGAAGACTATGATTAAACTTGAAGTTCTTATCTTATTTGAAATGTCTCCTTCAGGATTTTATCGTTAAGTTTCTCATTGGATTATTAGGAGTTGGTATCAATTATTTAATTAAAAAAACATATGTCATACCTTCAAATCCTATCTTGTTATATAATTAAAAAAACATATGTCATACCTTCAAATCCTATCTTGTCTCCAAAACAAAACAAACAACATTGGAATTTGGTTTATCTCAATATCTCATGAGTAAACTCATATCTTTTGGTTCAGTAGAAACTTGTATAATCCCTTTGAGAGACCGCATTACTCATATGCCCTCGTATGCATAATAGTTCACCGATTTATAGATATTGTATAGGTCATCAACCTAATGACCTGCCTAATGTACGTACTTAGACATATAGTAATATATTCATCTCTGGTTAGAGGATGCATGGCTATACGTGACATCATACAACATAGGTCTTAGTTATCCCGATCTTGTAAAGTCAACTCTTTGACTCATCTCATCCAACTCTTATGAATTGTCGTTCCTATGCAGAAGACATGCATCAAGAGGTCAATTGGATGTCAAATTCTGGAGTAAGGATCACTGTCTCCTTCTCAAGATGGAGAGCCCTTCTTGATTTTGCTTATGAAGTGGAGGTGTAAGACCACCAAGTAAAGGCTTTATTGCTTGGCAAGGTCTGGAGCTGATTGTATAATCAATAGCTGTTGTGATTTGAGGTTGAAGATGACCTCGGATCTTCCTCCCTCGATCTCTGCCATCGCCTAGTGAAGGTTTCTCTTCGTTGTTATCACTAAAGGAAAGAGTACTCAAAGCTTTAAAGACGAGTCTTAGTACTGTAAAAATTAGAAGTTGGAAGGGATTTTTTCCAAATTAGGGGTGTGTGTTTGCTTTTGTTTATAGGAGTGGAAATGGAGGTTTATTGGAGGCGAATAGGTCTGGCAAGTTTGTTAGATGAATAAAATACAAGATGTAGTACTTGAAGTTGGAGATGTATCAAGAATCAACGACGGAAAATTTTGGAGAAGTTGATGGGTTTGTTGTGTTTAGACAATAACAAAGAGAATATGGCTCTTGGGTAAGAAGAAGGGTTTTAGTGTGGACACTTGTTAGCACCATAAAATTCAAAAATCCTTTAAATCTTCTAAATCAATAATGATTAATAAATAATATTATTTTCAAAATTTTGTAAGAATAAAAATATACATTAGTTAAATTATATAAATAGTCGTATATTATGCATAAATAAATAATGTGATATAATTGGTTAAATAAACAAAATACTATTAAATATACGTATATTGTAATGCATAAGTAAGACTTATATTTTTATTTTGGTATTTTATTAAATAAACACACTTTTATATTTTATTAGTATAAAGAATAATAAATATACAGTAACTTTTGTAGTTTTCAATAAAGTAATTCACATAGAATAATAAATACAAGTATCACATATGTCATTTATTTTTGGTTTATTTATAGGTTTTTTATTTCTTTAAAATATAAAACATGGATTTTAATTTTGGATATATATATATATATATATAAAGTACAAGATCATGAAAATAATCAAGAAATTGTAAAAGAAGTGATATTATACATAGTATGTCTATAATAAATTAAATAACCCCTAAACCAAGTTGTCATTAGGTCCAAAAACTAACCCTATGCAAGTAGAATCCGATTTAAATGAAACCACTTTCACTATTTAGAGAATTTTACAACTTAAGCTTTAAAGGAAAGTAGAATTGGCGTTACAACTTAAGCTTTAAAGGAAAGTAGAATTGGCGTTTGTATGGCGATGTTATGAGGTTCAAAAGTTAGGAAATTGACAATTTAGATGTATTATTACTTGTCATCTATATATGTCAGAATATTTTATGTATTTTTATATTTTTATAAATAACCATAAGAATTAAGTTATTTTAAGTTAGAATAAAATATGTATAACTATTTGAAGATTAGAGTTATGTAATAAATAAATAAATGATAAACATATGATTTGTACAAGTTAGTTATTTTACAGTCTTCTTCCTTATCTCCTCCTACTTTAAAGTTTGTTGATCAATCTATGATGAATTGGTCTCAAGGTTTAGGTTTTATAAATATATCTTATAGTTTTATTTATATTGTTAGATTTTTAAGAATATATCTTAAAGTTATATTTATATTTTTAGAGTTTTATAAAAATATCATATAGTTATATTTATATTTTCGAAGTCATATTGTACATATTTACATATTTATAATGTGCCTTCATTATTTTTCTTTTCCTTTTATAGTTTTATTCTTTTTATGTGTCTTTAAATCATAAAAATAGATTTTTATTCATGAATATCATGTTGATAAGAATTGAATATTAATGCATATTTACATGTATTTGCAAAGGATTTTAAGACAAAATGTTGTAAAAAAGTTAGTGAATTAGATATTCATCTATACACATAAGTGGATATATGATTGATGTAAAAATTGATGTACATTAATAAAAATAGCGCGAATTTGATTCACATAATATATATGTTAATGTGAATTAGATTCACATTGAATATACAATACATGTAAATTATATTTGCATTTAATTTTGAGCTAATGAATATGACCCATTTTCTTAGAGAGTGTCTTGCTAATTGTCACACTTTAATTGTGAAGGCAACGGTTGATTCTAATTCAAATAGGGCTGGAAAGGAAATAGAGAAAGATTCCTCCACTACATGTAGTGGGCGGTCACACTTAGTGAGTAGGACTCTCCCTATGGTCGTCCTCACTCCCCCTCTTATTAATAGGAAAGCACTATCTCTTACATGATAATTGATTTCCCTCTTGATTTCTTTCCATTCTATTTGAAGACTCGATCCTAGCCTTCATCAAAATAAAGGAGGCTACATCCTAGCCATCCACTGACTTATATAAGGAGCATTGGGTTCCCTTGAAGAGCTCACTCAAGGTTTCATACTCTAATCCCTCTTGGTGGAGAAGAAGAGGAATTATTTCTTCTCTACCTTAGAGGATGTCCACCTCTCCCTCTCTCCCCCTCTCTCCCTCTCTATCTCCCATGGGCATCCATCCACCATCTTCTCTCCCGTGGACATCTATGTCTGCATGCTACATTAAACCTATATTTCATTGAACTTGATTCAAGGATTCTGATTTTCATGATGTGCAAGGTTAATTCCTACTTTACTTTCTTCAGTGTCAGTCCCATCTGTGTCACCTCTACTGAATTAGGATGACCTTTGAGAATGCCAATGAGTCACAACACCATTAAAACAAGGGTGAATAGTGGTATTTATATTATGGAAGTTAAACATATAAATTCACAAAATTAAATAGTATAGATCAATAAAACCAGATATTTAACTATAATATATGGAAATGTTTCCATGTGAAACCCAAGCTAGTAAAAATCACGATCCAAGTCCTCTATCTTCGAATTTTCAATCAGACGAGCCGATCAACTACTTCATTATTATGAATTATTTGTGCAGATAACTCAATCATTTATAATGCTTTAGATCACATACCACTATGCTTTACAAGTTTGGATCAACACAATAAAGTCAACACTAGCAGATCAAACACTCTGGCAATGTTGAGGATTGATAAACAATGGTTGCCATATAACCTTCTTAGATTAGGCAAACTCTGACTGTTTGAGAAACATGCAACACTTGGATCTAATGCCAAGATTTAATATATAAAGTGTTATCTCGAAAAGCAGTACGATATCTTTTTGCTATATCAACAACAAAGATATATTACTAAACATTTATATCAATATGGACACAAGCGATAAAAATATCTCTGACAAAATAGCACAAGTGAGTAAATTATTATTACTTGGAAATTATCATCAGTCTTGTTGTTGCCTATAGAAAGTATCGTTGACTAGTTCTAGAGGAACTTGAGAAGCAAGAGGCAATTGAACCGACTTTGAAAGACTTTGCAGATAAAAATAATCGGAGTGGCTTTCTAACTTGAAATATATGTAAGAATGCTCAAGAACTTGAAGAACAAGGGGGGGGGGGCAACTCTCAAAGCCTTTTCTTTGTTGTTGTTGTGAGTTATGGGGGGTCTTCCAACAATGGACATGGGATCCTTTATATAATAGCATGGTCGGACCTTTGAAAATATTACTTTTGGAATCAAATTTTATAACAAATCATAAAGATATTATTTTTTATCAATCAGTTCAAGTAAGTTGATTGATCCAACAAGATTGATTGATCAAGTCAGTTTTAATTATCCGATCAAAAGCAACGATTAAAGAATGGTTGAGTTAAATTCAAAAGATAATCGATTTGGGCTCATGATTGATTGATCATGAAGTGATCATTTATGAATAATTATTAGGTCAATCAGAATTATATCAAAGCAATTGTGAATAGTTGATTAGATGTTGATTAATCATGTATTACAATGCGATAGATCACGAGCAAGTTCTTATTCTAAGATGGTTCGAAATAGGAAAGGTCTGATGATGCTCTCAATCTTACAAATGATATCAACTAATGCACTAAGCTTTTGTAATGCAAGTACATTAAAGAATCACAAGAAGAAAGTGAAACTTATTGAATCATATTTTTAATGTTTTGATATCTTCTAGAATATTTAAAGCAACTTGTAAACATGTAAGTCAAAGATACAATGCCATCAACATTGCAATAAGTGTATGTCATCTTTAAAGCCAATGTAATAAGAAAATAAGAACAATTTCTAGTTAGAGGAACAAAGAATTAACATTTCCCCTTTGTGTAATTAATTTTGAAGAAGGATGCATAAAAAGATTAATGCTTAATTTATTTAACATAGCTACGCTTTAAAGACATGAGCATCAAGTACAAATTTTAATTCTCAATTTTAAATCTCCTCATTTTAGAACTTTAGAAAACAATCTAAACATTGAATTTTAATTATTATTCTAAACACAATATTTCTCTCTCCTTTTTTTTTTTGAAATCAATAAAAAAACAGGGAAATATCAAAGAAATTAACTTTTAAAATATGCATTATCTTCATGAACATATATTGTTTCTTGATGTAAACCATTCAAATACATTTTTATTGATGAACTAACATATCTATTTCATTTAATTTAGTGGTTCCATGTTTAGTTAGGTGTGTATTTGATTCAATCGAGCTATTCAAGTCTCATTTTGTTAAAAATTGAATTGGGCTTTAGTTGATTCGATAAGATATGGATTTTGAGATATTACATCAAACTTACTTTATCCCACTCCATAACATTAAAATAGATTCAATGGAAGAAATTTGAATCAAGAATAAACCTTCCTTATTATGCATTTTAAAGAAACATGCTATAGATGTTACTTTGACATGGAGGTTGGACTTTATGTGAAAAATGATGAGTTACAAGGTTATCGTGATTTTTCATTTGTTTGGAATGAGGAAATTAGTGGTGGATTAAGCTATGAATTTATCTTTTTTTTGTTTAGTTTTAGAAAAAAATAAGTGGGGTGATAAATGACGGAATGCCTGAATTACCCCTGTTTGAATTGAAGAAAATAGAGAAATGGTCAAATGAGATAGTTTCCATCACCTCCCCTCGTAGATTAGGCCAAATTGAATGCCCTTTGAAGGCAACACGTGATAACTCCGAAAATGTAAGATACGTCATTGCAACATGCTTGTAGAATGGATAAAGAATAATGCGAGATAAAAGATAGATGATGCCTATTCTTCATTTTATTTAAATAATTTAAAGGACATGGAATAGATAAATATTGTATAAACAAACATAATAGTTGATGTAACTATGATATGACCATTTCTCTTATGATGAACCTGAAAATATTGCATATACTCATTAACTCATACTAATACATATAATACTTTGATTAAGTGCAATATCAAATATGAAACTTTGTATTAAAAACTCAATATTGTGTATAATTCCCGGACATTATTTTATTATTTTTTGCACATTATTTACCTGGTAATATCTACTTAAGACTGACAACAATTAATATTGTAGGTTGCGACAAGTTGTTGATGCATATGGTCTCCAAAAGTATCACTTTTTTGTGGTTGCTATACATTCCACTTATGATGAATATATAGTTACTATTACTTGTATTGTTTAACAGCACAGTTTATAATGTATAGTTTTACGTACACTGCTAAGGATCGTCGCCGATATATTTTTTTATACATATACATTACTTTTAAATGTAACAGTATAGTTTTAATCACTTGTATATAGTTGTAATATATGTACAAGTAGAACTATGGTAAATATCGTGATAATTTGTCGTAAATGCATACTAGTCCTTCATAGTCTGAAAGTATGACTTCTGATGTAATATCCATCCCAGGATTTATTTTATTGATAACCTCAAAGTCAAAGGGGATTTTTTTTAAAAGGAGAAAAGAAGAAGGGGAAATTAGGCAAATTTCAAAAAGTGTCTCCTAGATGGACTGTGTGCTGGAAAGTGAGAAAGAGCAGGGGCATGGGCGAAAGAGCGTCCACCCGTGCGCGGGCACTTGGATCGCTGCCAGCTGTCGGTTGTCGCGGCTATAGCACGCGCGAATTGGGGCTGTTGCGCGTGCAGGGGACCCGCAACGTGGCGGCTCCTGTTTCCCGTGCTCGTGTCGGGGGGGCCGGCGGCAGTGTCCTCCCGCTGTACCCGCGGAGCATCGCAACATGCCGATGAGCAGCAGATCGTACGGCTCTGGTCGCACCCCACCACGCCCCTGCTGGGAAGCGGCCTCGGGTTGAAGTTCTCATGATTAAATTTGATCCGCAGTACTACGGTAATGATTCGGATGGGGTGTTGCCGAAGGCATCGGGATGGGTGGCGAGGGGTGTCACAGGCGTAGGGAGGATCCTGATCGTCCATGGTAGGGCTCGGATCGAGGGTGTAGTGGCGTGCGGCAGATCTCTAGGCGGGTTGGGTAATGATGGAGCGCTTTCATCCAAGGAGGATTTTTCGGTGAGGGGTGTAGAGGTGGCAATCATCATCCTCCTGCCGAGAGCACTGTTATTTCAACACTTGCTGTTTGTCCCCCTTTTCTCCCATTGTTAGTGCAGATATTTTAATATCACTCCTTCCTTTTCTTATCATATGCTGCTTTGGTTAAATAGCAAGGCAGTGCCTCGGGGAAAAAATCAATAGAAGAATAGAGGCTGTAAGGTCTGAAGTAGATCATAGATTCTGCCTTTAGTTCTGGTGGTGGCAGTGGATCTCATTAATTAATGTAGGGGCATGTTCTTGTGTCCTCCACTCTTTTTATCTCTCGTCCTATGCTTTTTATAACGGATGCCCCCTGCGTTACGTGATATTTTTAAGTCGGGCCCGTTCGGTAGGAGAATAAGTAGGAATAAGGATGGAGAATAAGGGGAATAATGGTCTATTCTCCGTTCGGCTAGAGGATATGAATAAGGAGAATAAGGTGAAATAAAGATAGGTAAGGTGGGATAAAGATAGGAATAAGAGTAAAATAAGATGGAATAATGGAGAATAGTCGTACCACTGAGAATCGTGTCGGGAGGAGAATTGACCCCTTATTCCAGGGTCTATTCTCCAACCAAACAGAGCCTTGGTGTTCAGATGAAATCAGATAATGATAATTTGTAATATCATATTTATACATGAATTCAAAAGACAACGACATCACATGGCATATGTGCTGACTTGAAATAATATTACATGGGTTTTAATGTCATGTTTCTTGGACACAATGTGATTTTGTTCAAGAAATTGGACATCGTTTAAACAGTGCTCTTTCATTTGAGATTTTTACAAACTGCTTTGCTTTTTTTTATAAAAAAAATTGGTGACTAAGTTTTTAGAATTTACTGACACTAATTGGGATGGTTGAGTGTTGACATTTTAATCAGCACAAGTGCAACATGTTTGTAGTATGATTGATGGTTGCGTACCTACTACATTATTATATTATTGACAAATATGGGGGTTTACTCTTACTGGTTGATCCACCTCATTTCTAGGTCAAACGCTTCCAAGTCTTCTACAAACCCTTTAGTCTCCTAGCGCAAGACAACTGGACCGTTAGATCAGGCTCGATCCAACAACCCTGAGCATCTCTCCTCGAGTGCTATGCACATGAACACTCTCCATCCGTTGGATTAGGGATGATCCAACGATCCCCTCTTTTCTCAACACCCATCACATGCAATGCACGTGACTGCTCCCAGCCATTGGATCAATCGTGATCCAACAGCTTTCACTTCTCACCTTTAACCTCTCACATTGTTGTTTACAGCTCCGTCATACCATCTTCATTGCCGATCTCTAATTGAATCTTACCTCTAGCCCCTCTACTATGCCTCCTTTCTGCTCCATTGAATCCACTCCTCATCATCCCTAACCTTTGGCTGAACCATCTCGTCCTTCTAGACCGATCAACCCATCGCCTGACCACCCAACGAACCTTAATGCTTCCAAACCCAGTTATCATCTTCCTCTCAATCCCTTTTACCCAACAAAACCCTCGACATGCACCTCTATCTTTTTCCCCAATAACCTTATCTCCATCCGTTAGTCATTCAATGCATCTCTTGCATAGAAGAGAGAATTGAGGAGAGAGTCTCCGATGACTAGTGACAACAATCACTTGGAGGGTGGAGATCTTCCTTGAAGACGAGATCCAGAGGTCTCTCAGACCTCTGTTGTTGCTCCAGTGACTGAATGACACAACCGAGCTTCGGTTCTAGTCGTCAGATCTCGAAGCCACCACCGGAGTTGAGTTCTCTTCCTCCACGCATTAGGCGACGTCATGTTCATTTATGAATCTCGTATTCATCATGCTAAAAATCAATTCTTAATCCCCTTGCTTAAATAAACCAATAATTCCTCATTATTATCTTGTATTATATTGTGTATAATTAACCTATAATTATTGTATTTAATTACTACTATTATTTTATTATTAAAAATCCAGAAAAATTAGGTTAAACAATTGTCTATAATTTTCCTAACCTTTAAAAGAACTAAAATATATAAAAAAATATCGAAACCAAAAATCAGTTTTTTAACCCCTTAAAAATACCCTTTAAAAATATTTTTTGTGCAAATGACCTCTTTCGACTTTTTTCCAACATGAAACTTGTAGATTTCATCGAGATATACAACTTTCATGTTTTGACCTTTTTCCTAATTTTGTCTATAACTAATTTTTTATATTTTTCTTTATTTTTTCATTTACGGATTTTTTGGTGCGGCCACGTGGCGCTCTCTGGAGCTGCCATGCGACCGCTCCCTCTTGTGCCACCCGCCTCCTCTAATAGCCCTTGGATCACTTTATCTCCACCATTGATCTTCGCCCCATTTTCAGACGTCTGATCTCCACTGGACAAGATCTCAATTGCACCTCCCCGCCTAAACCTCAGCCACCCAATCTCTTTTCTAATCCAATGTCTCTCATCGCGCCACGACATCACTTCACCCCCCACTGTAGGATGAAACCCTGCCTTCATCTCCAGCGCACAAACCTGCTCCATCTCTAGCCATTAGATTTGATTCTGATCAGATCCTAGCCACTCCTTCCCACCTCAATCCTAGCCACATGATCAGACTACCATCCTAAGGCCATCATCTTGCAACATCACCCAATCTCTTCCAGCCATTCGATCACGCTCACCTCTCCATCTGGGCTGCCCTTTAGCGTCTATACCTCAACCGTAGGATCAGATCCTATGATCTGATCTCTACCACTTGCCCATGCTTCCATCTTAGCCCTTGGATTAAAATATCCAACAGTTATGAGCTCATCTCCTACCTCCTAATGCCCGGTCTCCAAGTGTTACGCCTCGCCGATGCTCCTCCCCCTTCCATTTTTTGCCTGCCCCTCTGGCCTTCTCTCAGCTCCATAACTCCTCCCCTTTGTAACCGTTACCACACCTATCCTTGCGTGCCACCCCTCATTCCACCATCATTACTCCCATGCCTTCACTCCCTTCAAACACCCCCGCCACCTCATAGCGGTCGACCATCTCTCCCTATAAAACCTCCCCCTGCCATACCTTCAAGCCATCCACCACTCGCGAGGCTCTGGCGCAGCTTCCTCTACCCTCTGGTGACAGCGGAGGGTGGCGTGTCGAGGCGACGATCTCCAGTGATGTCAGGTGTGATCCATGGCCTCTCGGCCATGTAGTGGCGCCTCCAAGCACCGTTGAGCTCCCGAGGTTAGGCCGACCTCGTTGTACGATGACCGGGGATTCTTCTGAAGTCCAACCCAGGCTATCTCCTCCGCATGTCGATCGTCTCCGATCTTTAGGTATCCTCTCTTCTCTAGTACCTCGTTTTTCTCCTAATTTCGACGTCGCCATCAACACGCCCCATCTCCATCCAATCATCTGATTAGTTCCTCCCTACTTCCCACATCCATGTTGACCCCTCACGCACATCCTTCCCTTCTCCATAGCCCCGACCACTCCGCCCCACCTTCTTCTCCACCTTGCCAGAGAAAAGCCTCTTGGCCACCGCTCCCATTGCCTCCACGACCATCATCTCGCTTTACATTAGTCATGCAACACATCGCACGCTTCGGCTATCATTCTCACCACGCAGGACTTCAATGGTCGGAGCTCAAGCCCCATCGCCGGTCTCGATCACCATATCCAACAATGCTTCATTGACCAGTCATTCTGATCACCATCGGAGCTTCGCCACATATCCAATCTCTACGCCAAAACATTAGCCCTCTTCCTTGACTCTTAGTTGGACCACTGTAGCACGGTGGAGAAAGCGGGATCTCGCCGGATCCACGTCTCCTCCGATGGTCTACGGTGGAAGAACGAAGTACAACTACCATCCGATCTGTTTGATTGGACGACCCATTTGAAGCCACGCATCACAACCTAGCCTCTCGTCGCACCAGCAGGCTCGGTCCCTCCAAGCATCATGACGAAGCCACTGCTAGTAGCCACGTGGCCCAATCCACCTTTGCAACCTGGTCCTGGCCTTCTCACATGCATCACACGTGGAAGCTAGGCAATTTACAGAGAAGACCCAGGAAGTTTATGAAATAGCATTTTGGTCCCTAGGCACATGTATCACATATGCACAATGGGTATTTTACAGGGAGGACCTCGCTACTTATGGAAATTGCAGTTATGCCCCTGTGCGTAATAGATACATTGTAAATGGGCCTAATCGATTTTGCCATATTGTAAACAGGTCCCTCAAGGGACCTACTTATCATTATTTATTCTTTTATTCTCTGCATTTTCATTACATTTATGCCCTTGCATTGTTTACTTCATAACTTGAGCATCATAGGTCCAAATTGCATGATTTCGGTGTTGTTTTGTTACTAATTTCACCATTTATCTAATGGAATATTTAATTTTCTCATCTAAAACTAAATTAAATGTGATGCATTTTTAATGATTAATAGTGTTCCTTGCTCAAATACCTTGTCATGGAATAGATGTTTGTTCGTAATTTTTTATGCTCTATTTGACTCTGAATCTGAATTATATTTTGTGCTCATATCTTCTAGGGTATATTTGTAATCTGTTAGTTTTCATATTATCCCTTGCATTCATTCATACAATATATCCTTGCATACTCATTTAATTGCATTTTAAACCAAACTAAAACTACGTGCATCATTGTTTGCATTATTCGGTTTGCATTTTATTCTGCATCTGCACGAAGACCTGAAATTGAGAAATTATTCACACATACTTTTAATTGACTAAAATTTGATAAATAAAGTAAAGTAGCTTGTGTCCCTGTGTTCAACCTTAGTATACTTACCAAGTATAAATTTCTACAACATTCGAATATTGTGGTTTTTGCTGACCGAAATCCGTATCTTATGCTACGATAATTCTCTGATTAATAGAGGCGGATTTCGTGTTCATCAGATGGCGCCGTTGCCGAGAACATGGCTCACCTTTATTTATTTGCTGAATTTTGATACATTTTTATGTTGAACATTTTCATGATTTATAGTTCTTCTCTTCAGGCATTATTTTTGCATCATATTTTCCTTGCTATTTTTTCTAACATTTCTCTTTTATGGCAGGACCCATGAAGATCGAGGACGCTTGATGAAATGGACCTCTAAAGTTCAAATGTCTAGTGTCTTATTCCGTATTATTACAAATTATAAAATATCTCTCTCACTAAAAATGAAATAAAAACTACACTAATGCTACACTACTTTGCTCCTGCTCCTCTCGGTCTCTGATAATGTGGATTTTGCATATGGTAGAAGATTAAAGAGTGTCAGTGTAGAAACCGATAGACAAAATCCGAGTTGATCAAGCAAAATTCAAATCAGATTAAAAACGATCGAAGTTGTTCACTATTTATTTATCCAACTAAGTGTTCTTGGGTCGAACACAAGGAGGCAGAAAAAATCGCTCTTGTGATTTTCGAGTAAAGAATATAATATTTTTTCGATATTTTTATCTTACTTTCTTTTCTTGATCAGGTGACAAAACTCTTTTTGTATTTTTAATTTTTATTTTTTATTTAATTTTCAAAGTGAACATTTTTCAAATAGAAGTGATCTACTATACAGTATAAAGGTGATAGAAAATATAGGTGGTACTATATAGTAAATGACACGACAAAACTCGAGTAATGGGCTCGAAGAAAGAACATGAAACAAATCAATATATGTCGAGAATCGAAGGTCAAAATACAAAATAAAATGCGATGGAAATCATAGAAATTCAATACAAAATAAAATGTAAAAATGCAACGATGATATTATAGTGTGTATGGTCCATAATATCCTCAAATCATCCGAAGATCAATGTAAAAATGTACAAAAAATGCAAGTAGAAAGAATGAATTATTTCTTAAAATCAGTTCCCTGGTCTGGGACCTCATTGTAAGAAACTACTACTGGAGTTTTACAATCAGGTCCCTGTGCGGGGACCGAATTGCAAATTAAAAATTATCTGGAGGCACGTGCAGAATCTGGAGTTTCACGGGGGTGACTATACAATTTTCACACTAGTTCAAGCTTGATGACTACAATTATATGTTATGGAGCGACCAGGGTCGTCTGTACGTGAAGCGTGTCGCAAGGCTGCTATCCGAGTTCTTGGGTTATTCTTCCCCAAAAGTAGTAGAGGTAGTGACTCGATCTTCTTTTTCGGCGATCCCGCAGCTTTAACGAAGGTTGTAGTTCCACCAACATGGCCAGGAGGGAGTCACCTTCTCCCTCCGAGCTCTCCTATGGAGTGATGGAGTCGAGAAGGCGGGTATAATGACTGGAAGATCCTGCTAGGGTTTGGAGATGATGGAGCTCTGATTCTTGAAATTAGTTGCAGATTCGACTTGATAGATTGCATCAACATTCTTCCCGATGATAGATTGATCTGCGAGTAAAGAGATGCACAACTCGATTCAAGGAGAATCATCCAAGGGTTAGATGTTCTTGTAGCTTCAATATGAGTTCCAGTGAAGGGGATATTGCATATGAAATTTGAGTCGATTTGAGTTAAATTGAAGGTGGAATCAGGTTGCTAATGATAGATGAATGATTAAGAACCATTAAAGATGGGATTAAGTCCTAATTTGGGCAAAGCTCGAGAAACTCAAAAGGGGGGTGAAGTTGTAAATGAGAATGAAGGATGTATGATCCTTTTGGTGATGGCTCAATGACTCGGTTCACCGGAGCTGAACGTCGCGATGATGGTGCTGCTAGGCAAAGCTAGCCTTAGATCGGCTCCTCCGTTCTTCCTCCTTTCTTGAGGGAACGACCTTGGGTGTTGTCACTACCAAAGGTGGCCGGTACAATGCGGAGAAGGTGGATTCACTACCATATAGATCTAGTAGAAGGAGAGTTAAGTTGTTATGAACGAACTTAGGATCATTAAATAGGATGATTGGAGTGTTGTTATTTGTGAATGAATGGTTGGCGTGGAAGTACATTATTAGGTGAATAGAATGGAGGGTGTAGATGGTAATTTGGGGTGAAGGTGTAAGCGGGAACAAATGGGAGAAGCATGCCAGTTGAAATAGAACTGCAACCAGCTCTTGGGGGGAGATGAACCAGGTGTTAACACGTGTCAAAACCTGGGTGGCTGGAATATAACTATTTTGTAAATTAAATAATAAATATTAAATGATGTTATTTAAATTATGTATAGTAATAAAAATTTAAATAATTAAATATATTACTTTATGATATAATTTTTTATAAATAATGGATATGTATTGAATTATAAATACAAGATTAATAAATAGATACATAGAATATTGATAAATGGAATTTTAATTTTTAATTTAATATTTTAATAAATAATTTGATATTTTTATATTTTATTACTACATATATATATATGGATTTTAATAAATTAATATATACAAATATAAATAAATACATATATAAGTTGCATAGTTCAAATTCATCTATAAATTAAGATTTTTATTTATTTAAAATATTAAATAATGTCAAAAAATTCTGAAATAATTTGTGGAGAAAATACAAAATCAAGAAAATGAGTAAAAATTATAAAATCATTAAAACTATAAATAACGTGTTCTGAATAAAATAAATACCAAGAAACCCAATTGTCATTAGGTTTCAAAATTGACTTTTTGCAAACGGACTCTGATTTTAGTGAAATCATCTTCATTAATTAGAGAATATTATTTTATGAATTTAAAAATAGAGTAGAGTCAAATTGGATTTTGAATGAAGAAGTTATGGTATTCAACAATTAAGAAATTGACAATTTGAAAGTTGGATTTCTTGACATATATATAAGATAATATATTCTAATTTACTTTATATTTTTCTATACATTTTTATAAATAAATAGGAGAAGAGTTTGGTGAAAAATATATACAAATAAATTAATTAAAAATAAATGAAGTTTTGGTAATTATTAAACAAATAATGAATAATCGGTTGTATGCATAATTGAATCATTTTGATGTTTTTTCCTTATCTCCCCATACTTATTTATTTGTCGACCAATCCATGACGACTTTATCTTGGGGTTACATTATATAAATATATCTTTCAGCTATATTTATATTTTATAAGCCATATTGTACATATGCACATATTTACAGGCTGTATTCTTTTTATTTCCTTCCTTTCTATTCTTTTATTTATTTACATGTTTTAGTACATAAAAATGGCATTTTTATTCATGAGCATACTTTTGATAAAAGATGATATTTAGTGCATATTTACATATATTTATTAAGGATTTTAAGACAAAACTCAGAAAGAATATTAATGAATAATGGATTCATCAGTTTCTTATCGCCTTTGATGCTCTCTCCTTTCAGCTTGTTAAGAAGGAATCGATCTCCACATCACTCAGGTGCTCCGGTTCTCCTAAGAAAGCCACCATCGCTCTGTAGGCCCTCATGAGACAATCCACAAAAGAGGTGGATGATATGCGATCCGAACGACTAAGGTAAAGGTACAAAAATGGTCGTTGCGACCTCGGTCGCTCAGATGCGCTAAATCAAGAAAAATCGAACCACTAATAGCAATAAAATCAATCGAAGCGAGGAAGTGGTCCTACTATGAGATTAACCTGGTATAGCACCCAGGGTCGAACTCAAGGAGCACGGATTGGCCAAAAGGCCTACGAAGTAGTCAAAATGAATAAAATAAAAGGTAAAATATTTGTAGTGGTTTTTAACAATTTTTAAAATTTTTTGGAATTTTTAATATGTGAAGAAAATAAGAAAAGCAAAAACAAGCAAACTTTGACAATTTATTTAATGCATCAAAAATCAAGCAAAAATTCAGACAAAAATATTTTTATGTTTTTTATGTTTTTTAATGTTTTTGGTGAATTTTTGGAATTTTTATGGTGTGTATTTTATTTTCTAAAAATCAAACAGTAATTAAAATGCAAGGTACTGTCCAGCCAGGCCCAAAAGCCCTAGATAAAATATCTAGGGACCTCCAAAGGGCCTGGAGGTATTTTTCCTGTAAACTAGATAAAACAAGGAAAATTTGAGTACCAAAATTATTGTTTTTGGGTTTTTAGATTATTTATTGGAATTTTTATGAGGTTTTAGGTGTTTTTAATTTTTTATGGTTTTTAAGCAGTGAAAAATAGCCAAAATTGGCTAGAAAATCAAGGAACACAAAATAAACAGTACCTAATTTTTATAGAATTTTTGAGGGGGTTTTTATATTTTTTTGGGGTTTTTAAAACTAGACAGTGGCTAAAATGATAGTTTTTGAATTTTTAAAAATAACAAATAAACTCAGAAATGTCCTCCAAAATTCTTAAAAATCCTACAACATGGCAGGAGCCATGTATCAAATTTTTATCGAATTTGGAAATGAATTGATATTTTATTCAAAAATCACAAGAGGGCACTGTGCACAAGGACCAAAGTGCAAATACCCAAAGTTCTGGAGGTCCTGGTGCAATTAACCCAAGAAGTCACGCGCCAAGCGCGTGCCTGGGGCACTCAGGGACCTATATGTAAAGAAACTAAGGTCCGGGGACTAATTGGTAACACGTACCAAAAGTCCGAGGACCTCAGCTGCAAATAACCCAACAATAAACGCACATGCGGAATAAAACCACGCACAGGGGTATAAATGCAATTACTCAGAAAGATTCATTCATTCATTAACAACCAGAACAATAAGGGCACAGACTGCAAATATCCCAATAAAACACGTGACGATGCACGTGGCTCACATCAGGCAGGGGTATAAGTGCAAATAAACTAAAGCTCCGGACCCAAAGTGCAAATTACCCTAAAACTAAACAACGTCTCTAAATATTTACAGGACTAATGCGAAATAAAAGATAAGGAAGGGCCTAAGGGTAAATTACCCTTTATTAAGTCGAGCCGATGGATGGGCGCCACGTGGATAGATGGACGGCTGGGAATGGGTGGCGCCCAGGGCTGGATCCTCGGCTTTGATCAGACGGTCCAGGCGCTGCCACGTTGCAGATCGAACGGTGGACGGGAGTAGTGGCTGAGCCTCGCTGGATCGACGGTGGAGATCGACCCTCGAATGGATCTGGCGGTTAAAGCTGCTCCTCGAATGGACGATCGTGATCGAATCTGGAGCTCGAGGTCGATCGGACGGCGGAGAAGGATGGTGGACGAACAGGGCTCCAGCGAAGTTCGCCGGACTCGTGACGGCACTGGTCTCCTCCTGGAAGCTCGCTGAAGGTCGGAGAAGGAAGCTGCGGGCCCTCCGCGTCTAATGGAGGCCTCCGATGACCCAACCGAGTCCTGAGGAACTCCGGCGAGGTCGGCGGAGGCGGAGCAGCTGGACCAAATGGTCCAAGCCCTCAGATGGGCTTGGATGACCCTGCAAAGTATCCCAGCAAACTCGCGGGTCGAGGGCAAAGTGCCTCGACCCCGTTAGGCGTGGTGAAGGTGATCGGGGAGGCGAAGTGGTCGAGCTCCGGCGATGCGATGGACGGAGGAGCTCGAATCCCCAGCTCCTGTGCGAGCTGGGTTGAACGGAGGTGCGGAGAACGTGCGCGGGAGGAGGGCGGAGATGATGAAGGATTCCGATGATCGAATGGAGGTGTGAGGTGGTCGGAATCAACGAAAATCGACGGCGGCGCGAATTGGGGCAAAATGGAAATTAGGCTAAATGGCTAAGCTAAAAGGTTACCTGCGTGGGTGAATAGACTGTGCTGGAGCAGGTGGTGCTCCCGGTCGTGGCCTTAAGGGTCGTCTCAGCCCGAGGCTCGAGCTCCTGCTCTGGGCGGAGCACGGCGGTGCTGACTCGCCGGATCAGTGGTATCCGGCCCCTCTCCTCGCTGCGACAGCACCTGGAGCGAGCTGTCACTCACGCTCGAGCACTGGAGGTCACTGGGGGTGGAGCGGATTAGCCAAAGATGCCGATTGAAGGTGGCGGAGCTCGAGATATATATGGGCGCCGACCCGACTAGGGCTGGTCGGGTAGGGCAACATGAAGCGCGGACCCCGAGGCAAAGGCTCCGGCGAGGTTCTCGGGTGTGACGTGAATGGATTTGACCCGGGGTTTAGGTGAATGGCGGTCGGGTCTGACGGGAAATGAATGGGGAAGTCGGGTCATCCACCAGATCCGAGGGAAAAGGGGTCCGCGGGGGAAAGTTGACCGGGGTCAACAATCCCCCGTGGACCAATCAGAGGCCGCCATTCAATGGATTTTTATTTAATTATTTTGGGTCAGAAAATGACCGAATTTTCAAAAACTTAAAACATGAAATATTTTTATTTTATTTTTTTCTATTTTTTTTGGTGATTTTTAATTAATTTTTGGAAATAAAAATAGGGTATTTACATAATATGTACCATATAGGTATATATACATAATTAGGTTTTTTTTATTTTTGATTTTAATTATTATTTTTATACAATTTTATCCTTATTTTATATTTTATTTATTTACATTATAAAATAAGGAATAAAAGAGTGTTTTTATTTTATTTTTATTATTTATATATATTGGTAAAATAAATAGATATGTACATCTATATACATGGCATATGTACAAGGTATTTTTGGGTTTTTAATTTTGTTATTTTTATTTTGTTTTTGATTTTGATTCTTTTTATTTTATTTATTTACAATACATAGCATAGAATATTTACAAAAAGTATGAAAATTACTTTTGTATATTTACAAAGCTAAATAAATAAATAAATATATATATAGGTGTGGTTTATGTACAAGAGGAAAGGGGTATTTTTTATTTTTTTGATTTTTAACTTTTTATTTTGTTTTTATCTTTTATAAATATATACAAATATTTACAACTGTATTTTTGGTGAGGAAAATATAGTTTTATGTATTTTCACAAATATTTACACATGAGCTCCTATCTCCCTCTACTTGGGCTTTTATGCGGTCAGGCCCATGCTGAGCCCTCCCTTGGGTTAGGTTGCTCAATATTTATTCTAAATATTTCCCTCTTTTTCTTTTTAATCTTTATTCTTTTATTTTTGCACAAAAACATGCTAATTATAGGTTTTTACACAATGCATGCTTTTGGTAATTATTTATATTTACATATATCTACATGCATTTGCAAAGGTTTTTGTAGCTAAAATATAAGAATAAAGAGTGATGAATGGGTATTCATCAGTGGATTAGCACAACTAAGCTGTTATTGAATAAGAAGAAATAAAGTAGACATATGAAAAATAGATATCTATGCACAATCTACACGTTTTCCGACAGTGGTGTCATTTGAACAATACATAGAGTTGGTCTGCTAATCAAACACAATCAGTAATCGTTGTAATGATCGATACTCGATAGACCAATAATCAATCCACAATTATAGATAATCAATCAAAGCAAAGTGTAATTAAAAATTAATATATTTAAACTCTACCAAATATGTGTATAGTAACAAGCAACATCAAGTATAGAACACATGGAGCTATAATACAGATAGAGAAAATAATAATAATTATCGTTAATTAATATTAATTTCTTATTTATTATCTTTTTGTCCTTTCTTTAAATTGTTTTTTTGGTTTTTGGTTTATATTTCATTTTTATGGGTCTTAATTATTTTATATATTTTTTAAAAGTTATACTTATAATTTTAAAATGTCATTTTCTTTGTAATTTTGCAAAATTTTATTTTCTTTTTAATGTTTAAATAAAATATATAATTATATATAATAAAAGTAGTATAGATATTATATAAGTGATATGCATATAATAGATAATAAAGTTTTGTATATTTCTAAATAAGTCAAAATATACTCAAAATATAAAAAATAAAATGTTTTTGTGATTTTTATAATTTTATTTGCTTTTAAGAATTTTTATAGAATTTTTTCTACTTTTAGGTGTTTTTAAAGAAATAAATTTGTCAAAATAATGATTAGAATAATAAGTTGAGATTATTTTAGATTTAATAATATTAATAAGTCCAAAATTACCTGAATTTTTTTAATATATAGTATATATTCTAGAGAAATTTCACAAAATGAAAGATATTTCTTTAATTTTCCCAATTTTCGAGGTTTCTAGGATTTTGTGATTTTTAAGTTCTGTATTTTATATTTTCTAGTGATTTTTGGTTATGTGGTTGTATCTATAATAATATAGATAATATGTTTTTTTGAGATTTCTTAGGGAAGTTTTCTATTTTTTATTTTGATAACTAAACAGTATGAAAATGCATCTTTTATTTTAATAAATAGAAACATTAGTCAAAATAACAAAATAAAAATCAAGCATGGAGAAATATCACAACATGCATCTACATTAATTTTACTATTTTGAAGCAATAAAAATATTTGTAATGATAAATATACACGAAAATAAAATACATGTTCAGAGGGACCTAAATGCAATTTATAAACACATTAAGAGCTTTTAATAAATTATCCAACAAGATGAGACAAAAGTTGCAAATATCAAATTTCCTCATGTGGGACTACATGTGAGGTGAGATGGATTTGACTTAAATGCAAATATAATAGAGAATGGGGTTCAAGTACAAATATACCACAAATAATTATGCTACATGTAATATTTACAATATTAAAAGATAAATACAAAAGGAAAAGGGTATAGGTGAAATTACCCCTTCTATATGCGCTATCGGACGCCTAAGAGCATGCCCCGTCGCCACACTTGACCAATGGAGGGCTTGGATCAACTGATACCCCTTTGGTATGGTGGGTCGAGATTAGATCTCAATGCTTGTTTTGATGGCAGCGAAGGCTTTCATGTGTGGCTATTACTATGCATGGGCTTCATTCATGATCGAACAGTCACGGGAGGACATCAAGAACAGGGAAGAACAACTTCATGTACACACTTCTATCCGATTGTTCTCCTTACTCGGATGGGTTCTCGCCCTACTGATGGATTTGTGATGCTCTTGAAAGGGTCCTGCAACTGCTGGCAGATTCAAAAAATATCCATACCTCAACAGTAGAGGCTTGAAGGGTCAGAGGAACTCAGAGACCTGGAATTGCAAGTCTAGAACAAATTGACCCCCATATGGGGTCCTTCCACGTGTGGACCTATACTAGAAGCTTCAGGGCTCAAGGGTGATGCACCTCGACCTGATTGTGAAGGGCAAAGGCTAAGAATGATATGTAATGGGATGTCTCTGGTGATGATAGAAGATGGTGACTAGATTTGCTCGATTCATGCATAATCAAGGTGGATCAAGGGATCTAGAAAGTGTATAAGCGATGAGGAAGATGTGGAGATGGGCGGCGAGGTGTAACAAGGGGGTTTTGATTGTGAACAGAGGGTCAGAGTCTAGTGCTCTAGTGTACTATTTTTGGATATTCGATTGAGTAGAAATGAAATCAGATGAAATAAAAGAATAAATTACCTACTGAATCGAAATTGGAACTAAAGCAACTAAAATGAGAAGGTAAAGAGACTCACTTAGACCTTGGGGACATGGCAGCTTGAACCTGTCGAATCTTCTATGTTGATGGGGTGAATCGATCTCCAAACACCAAATCCATACCTCAAACCAATGGGAATTCCTCATGTTACGAGTTTTCATAACCATTAACATATTTAGAGGGGTTCAGGTATGCGAAGTGGAATTAAACTTGAAATGGAGGTGTTGGGTTACATTTTATAGCAGTGATAGGAAGGTCCAAAGGATTTAGGGTTTTTATGCGAATCACTGAGTATTGGGCTTTGCAAAAGATGAGGCAAGAATGACCATACTTAGGAGAGGAGATTGCACGAGAAAATGGGAAGTATGAATCATCGTATCAAATAGGGAAAGTCGACGAAGTTAGAGGTTGGTGGTGTTCTGATAGGCATCGCTTGGAGGAACATACGGTTTACTAGGGGTCAACAAAAGT
The DNA here is from genome assembly GCA_037367405.1 of Ottelia alismoides. Classification (NCBI taxonomy): domain Eukaryota; kingdom Viridiplantae; phylum Streptophyta; class Magnoliopsida; order Alismatales; family Hydrocharitaceae; genus Ottelia; species Ottelia alismoides. The sequence continues at coordinate 34,496 of JAZKJV010006346.1, read as the reverse complement.
TGAGTCCCCATTGGTCCACATAAGCCGCTGTAGGACAATAGTAAATTAAAAAGAATATATAAAATAAAATATAAAATTATTTTATTAAATAAAAATCAAAACAAAAAAATTATTTATAAACTATTTTATGGTGATTTTTATTTCTTTTTACAACTTAATTTGTTAGGTGTTAATTTTTACAAGTAAGAATACAGGTATATTTACCTATATTTTGGGTATTTTATCTTTACTTTGTATTTTTAATTTTTATTATCATATTTAAATATTTTATATATTTATAATATAATTAAATACATATTTTTCAAATTTTCATTTTGTTTTTATTATTTTACATACATAAATAACTGTATGTATATACATTGTAGGTATAATATACCTATATACTTTAGGGTATTATTTATTTTAATGTATATTTAATGGTTTTATTTTATACCTATATTTAATATATTTTAAATAATATATATAATCATTTATATTATAAGGAGAGTAAAAATGCAAGGAATAAAATATACGCATAAAATATACAAATACATAGCACAACGGGACCTCAAAAAGCCGGCTTTTGCATCTTAACTCTATTTTTAATGAAACTATTTTCACGAAATAGATAATTAAATTTAGAATACAATGGATGTGAGTTTTATGAATTTTGAGATTATATGGAGAAGATATTGATATATGAAGTTTGGTTTTATCTGTGTGTCCCAGTTGCGAAGTGCATTATTTTCATTAGCAATGATTTTTAAAATTTTTTATATATTTATGTACACTTTTCATGTTGTATATTTTATTATTTGAGGTTTGTAAGATAAATAATAAAATGGAGTGAAAATGCTTATTTTTGGAGTTTCAAATTGTGGTGTTTTATATACAATACTGACCCTTACCTGTCCCCTACTTTATTCCTTGTCAACCTAGTCTATATGGACTCGGTCTCGGGGTTTAAGATCATTCAATATCTTTGGTACTTCATTTATTTTCTTTATTCTTTTATTTTGGATTTAAATGCAAGGATTTCTATAATTTTTAGGGACTAACTATAGATGAATAATGCATTCTAATTTATACAAGTTACTAATATTTACATGTGTTTTGCTAGGTATTTAAATATAAAATAGAAGAATAAAGGTAGATGAATGACTATTCATCAATAGACCATTAGGTTGATGACCTAATCATGGTCTATATATCAGTGAGTCAGTATAAATACAACAACATATGATTAGTAAGATCTCTTAAAGGATCTTACAGATTCACTACTGAATCAGAAGACAAGAGCCAACTCACGAGATACTGCATCAAACAAAATTCCATCGATGGCCATCTTACTTGGAAGCAAGGCCAGTTTTGTAGGCATGATATATGCTTTTCGAAAGCATATGATCGATACCAACTCTCAATTATAGAACGAGAAACTTAAGCAATTAAAATCCTAAAGAAGACAATTCAAATATGATCAAAACTTCATGTTTAATCAAGAATAAATCCTATTAATTATACATAACTTTCTTTGAGAAATTTTAGTTTTTTTCAGAAAGTAAATTTCAACCGTATTAAAAAGGGGTTACATAGAAATTGATGGGAGACGGGAAACAAGCTGCGCCGCCAATCCCTTTTGGATGACAAATCCAATTCTCTGGAACACAACATTCATAGATCTAGGAATCATAACATTGCTATGCATAATTTTTGGACCCACTCGAGGAACTCAATAGTTTCACTTACCAAGAACCCAAATGTATCAAAATCAAATGGGATGAATACATGTTGATTGTTCATACAAGCCTTTTCATGCTTAGCCACTTTAGTTGAGGCAGCTTTTTGTGCAGCGTATCCACAACAAAATCTTCGGTTCGTTAGCTGGTATTTGTTAAACCACTCCTTATAGGACCCACCAATGGAGAAACTATAGTCAAATCAACACATTCATGTTTCCCTCCAGCCCATTCAAATATTAAAATATCTGATGGTCTAAGTGTCAATCTCCCCTCCTGTGAATCTGTTAGAAAATTCACAGGTGCTTCTTTCTTTGAAACAACCCCTGCATGCTTGAGAACATCATAAAGGACATCCTTGACAAAATCATGCTTATATTTAAAATATGGAAGTTCGCGATAATGAACGACATGCTTTCTAAAGGTATCTAAATAGGATTTGTGGCATACTAGGCAAGCCTCATCTGTTGGAAATAGAGGATCATGAAGCGATACTTGAGAATAGTACAGTACTCAATGGGTGACATATGTATTGCAAGCCCCTCAATAGGAATGGCAAGAAGAAAATCTTGAGCATGTTCAGCTTGCAAACATCGGAAAATTGCTTTTTGTCTAACAATCATGTCAAAGTCAACTTCTATTTATTTTACAATTTTGCTAAAAGGGAATTCGCCAAAGCATTCTTGGTTTTAGGGGGGACGATATCCTTATTAGCAAAATATGTAAGATCAAGAGACGGAAGTGCGACACATAGGCATTCCAGAGCATTTAGAAAATCAGAATCCATGCCATGTATCCCACTGTCTTATAATATGTGGTATCAGAGCACCCAAGATTGAGCTCTAGAGGCTGCAAAAGCATACAAAGAAGCCTTAATAGTCGAGTGCATACCTAAGCCACAGAGTCTAATTGGTAGAAACGCCACTCGCCATTGAAAGTCACCAAAGAAAGGGCCTCCACAAACCACAATATCCTCAATAGCTCCACGTAAACCTTTGTTAAACCACATAGCAGCACAATCCATATATGCGGGTTGGCACGTCCTCAAGCCGAACATGAACTTGGCAGGACCCATACAAGACCGTAATAAAATTAGCTCACTTTGCAGATCATTCAACTGAGGAAGTAAATGCATTAAGTCAACAGCTTTGGTGGCCCTCGTCATAGCTAGGTCTTCAACAAAGTCTTTATCCCTGCTCACGGCTCCCCTAAGTAACTTCAAGCCTAGCTTCGGCCTCCCAATATCCATTGGAAAAAAACCTTTGCGGATCTTCTGACCATCACAGGAAGGCCATAAAAGCTCTATTTTTTTTATATTCAGAATAAGCCCTATCTCGGGACCCTTGCATTGAATAAGTCTAGTGTCTTGGCCACCTATAATGTATCCCCAATGATAGTCCCATCATCAAGATACCAAGCATGGAGCATGGGTTTACAATTGTCTCTGATCTCATGAATAAGTGGGTGCAATGATAGAGAAAAAAGAAGCGGACCTAAAGGATCACCTTGCTGCACTCCTGTGGAAGACCGCATATGATTGTCTCCAATATATATTTGGCAGCTTGAGCATATATAAATTCCACCCATGAAGAGATATAAGGGCATCTCCTCCTAACTTCATCGAGCATCAACGATCTATCTATCAAATTGAAAGCATTAGAAAAATCTACCGTAATCATAGAGAGAGACCCGTCCCCATGAAGCTTACTCAAAAGACGGTTGTTATTGTGTAAGATGGCTTCTGCTCCTCCAGATACACCAACCTCAAATTGAAAGTCATTGAGAAACTTAGATGTCTCTTTGCCCACCCCTGTCATCGCAACTTTGGATATATAACACCTCCAGATAGTGCCTACAACAATAGGACGAATGCTGTTGTCCGATTTGAGCAGTGGAGTAAGAGGTGCAGAGGCTAAAAACTCAGGCAAACTCAAGGGACATATCCCTCTTAACCATAGATTAATTATTAAGGAGATAGCATGTAGGAGATCCCTGGCAACCGTCGACCCCTCCCCACATAGGGCATCTAAAATATGTTGAGCTCTCAGGCCATCTCTTCCGCATGATGTCCCTTTAGGAAAAGATTTGATAGCCCGTAAAATACCATCTGCATCAGCTGTTAGAGGAGTTTCTGAAAACAAGATGTATGGTAGGGAAGGAGGCGGCTTATAAGAATGTTTAACCTCTAAGACCTTCAAAGTGTCTTTATTAAACGGATCCACTCCTGAAGAGCATAAAACTTTTATGGTTGTATCTGATACTTTACGAAGACATTGTCTGATGTTAGATCTTTGATATTTATTCTCCTCCAAAGAGTTCTTCTGATTAAGATTTGAAGTCCCAGAAACATCCCATTTCAAAAAATCACCCACCCAATTGGTGAATCCATCTGCACTGGCCCACATAGTGAGTGAGTTCATAATAAGTCGTTGTTGCAAGGACCTTCTACTACCAGATCTTCTATCCATCCTGTTCATGGGTTTAAAAACATGCAAGGTGCAACAGGGTAGAAGAAGCAATATCACCCAAGCTTGTATAGACTCCAGTCCGGCGATAACTTGATACAGAGTTGCTTTCAAAGCATGAGAGAAAGCGAGACGACAGTTTGGAGGAATGCTCTTAACAGTGGTGACCGGATACTTGGAAATACCATCAAGGAGTGTAGCATCAACAATCACCCCATCTGTGACATCAGGTACAACAGGTAGAATCGGTTTGACGACGCCGATAATGTACCCTTCAACTACCCCCACATCATCTGTAGCCCGAACAAGGTCATCGTCATGACGGCAAGCACGACTCACAGCTTGTATCTTCATACACCTTGTGCACAACCACTGATCGAGGACCCTCAAGTAGGGTTGGGCATTGGGCTGGGTCGGCCCGACCCGGTCCAAAACTCGACCCGTATAACCCGACCCAAACCCGAACTCGAAATTTAATGGGCGGGCCGTGGGCCCTAAAATGAGCCCATATTGATTATCGGGCCGGGTAGCCCGATATCCCAACCCATTATAAAACAAGTATATTCATATCTAGTATGGTATAATTATATCAATTATATTCATGTTCATTCCAAATACCATGTTCTAACTTTAATATGCTTATTCGAGTGTAGAATAAATGCTTAGACACATTAATAATCATATCCATTAGTGGATTGAGGATATTATTACATTAATATACAAGATTATTACATTAATATGCAAGAATGGAATCTGTGTCCTCAAGTGTTACAACATGTACAACAGTAAGTAACCAATCTGTATTGGATCATAGTGCCCGCATCTATAATAGAATATGTAATGGTGAATTGAATGATGGTTTAAGTCGCCATATTTTTACCACATTTGTATTTCTAATATACAACTAATGTTAAAATCACAAATTAGTTAGCATGCTTTATAGTTTTAAACATGCACACATGCATAAGAAACAACCACACAAATGCAAGAAGAATGGAAGACATGATATTGGTATACATAGGTGTTAAATTGGGCCGGCCCGACCCGAACCCGACCCATTTTGTTTGGGCCAGGTTTGGGCTTGGGCCTAATTTTTGAAAATAAAACGGGCTTAGGCCCGACCCGTTAGCCCATATTCTAAAATGGGCTTGGGCCGGGCCAAGGCGAACCCGGCCCGAGCCCGGCCCATGCCCAACCCTACCCTCAAGGTACCTTCTACGGCAAGAAATAGATCAAGATCAACCGTAAAGGCATCCCTTAAAACTGAAGCACATTCATTGCTGGAAAGATGTACCCTCTTGATATGAGAAATTAATCATGAAATCCCTTTGTTCCCTTCTCTACCTTCCGGACAACAGTGGAAGTTCCGGAATGGACACATCAATCCACCTCCTTCTTCCAAGCAAGACATAGTAGAGGTCGTCCCGTTGGGAGGAGGGGACATTGACGAGCGAGTGCCACCTCATCAGGATGCATAGGGACCTCTTTGGCAACGACAACCCAAGAGTGGAGGCATCGAGAGCAGGGGCATTGGGGGTTGGGTCTGAACGATGAGGGTCGGGCACCGGGCGTTGGGGGCTGAGCGGTGGGTGTCGGTGCCGGGTCTGGGCAGTGGGGTCGGTGCTAGCTGATGAATCCACATTTCATCATCTTTATTCTATCATTTTGGCACCAAAAACCCTAGCAAATGTCTGTAAATAGCACTAAATAGAGCATCTTAGCATTCATGCATGTGCATTCAGATAGTGTATAAAATACTGTAATTAAAGCCAAAATTATAGAATAAATAAAGAAAAGAAAAAGAATAAAATATTGTAAATATTTTATGACCCAAAACCCCCGAGACCTAGGCATCTTGATGAATAGGTCGACCAGGAATAAAGTAGGGGGAGATAAGGGCCAAAACACAGGAAAAATACCTATACATTCTATTCATTCTTTATTCATTTTGGGACCTATTTTTGGTTCCACTTTTTATACATCAAATAAAGAAACTTTGTACATGAAAGTTGTAGATAATAAAATAAAGAAAAATACAAAATTGATTTCACAGAAAAATAATGTACAGATAAAAAGTTATGGTCTGAATAAAAATCCAGAATGCCAACTTCCCAGACCTGTATCTCACAAATAAAAACTCCAAATGCAGCCTATTCACCTTTAATTGTATATAGAATAAAATAATCTATCCAATGGTGGTGGTTTCGCATTTGGCGGAGCTACGGTTTGAAAGTTGACTTTTGGACCCTCATTGTATACTTGTATAGATTAAAATATTCAATTTATTCTTTATTCATTATTCTTGCATGTTTATATTTTTATAATTATGTATATATTACTTATAATATATATGTACATTAAAACCAGAATAAAAATGCAAAGAAATCACAAAATAAAAATACTTGTATAAAGGATACATAGGTATACTGCCTATACATAGACCTATACAAATAATACTTGTATTCTATTAAATATACAAAACATATCAGAAAAATAAAATAAAAATATATTTATGTACATAAAAGTACTTTATGTTTATAAAATAATAAGCAAAAATAAATAAATTAAAAGACACAAAATAAAAATAAAATACTTAAATATATAGATATATACAATATAAAGGGCATAAATGCAAACTTGTAAAAATACGTCTCATAAAAATAAATAAAAATCACAGAAAAATTCTTCATAAAATAATAAACATTTTTTATTTTATAACCTAAAATCAATAAATTCATTTACTATTTTATTTTGATTTTTCAAATAATTTCTAATCTGAGTTTACTGGTTGGTCCACGTGGACCAACCAGGCGCGGTCTAGAGTTGACCCCGGTCAACTCCCCCGACCAAAGCCTGCCACCTCTGACGCCCGCGATTTTGCCCCATTTTCAAGAAATTCTTGCGCTCGATCCGTTCGTCCTCACGCCTCGATCTCTTCTTGGGACTTCATCCCCGATCATCACTCTCCCACGCCATGTATCCGGATCCAGCCATATCTCCATCATTCGCGCGTGGAGCTCGCTTGAAGAAGACGCCATCGCCTCCTACTTAAACTGCCCGCCGTCTTCGAGCCCAAGTTTGAACCCTCATTAGCCATTAATCCTCCTCCCTGACGAGCTCTTCGTGTTGCTGGAGGTGACAGCTCCGCATCCACACCTTCAGGCGAGTCGAGGGGGCTCTGTAGCGGCTCCACCACCTCCGCCGACCACCGGCGTCGAGGTTCTCCTTCCTCAGGTAGTCCACCTTCGAGGCATCCATTATTTTCGCTCCTTTTTATGTCAGTTATTCCCCTTAGCTTCAGTATCAAAAATCCCTAAAAAAAAATCCGAATTCCATCGATCAAATCGACCTCCCATCGCTCATCGCCGGAGCGCACCTCCGGCCGACATCTCTTCGCCGTCCACAGACCACCTCCGACCTCCATTTCGCCTCCGCGGGGTCCAGGCAACTTGCCCTGGACCCTCTCACCTTGTTTTGCAGGTCAAAGCGCAGTCAACGTACCTGGAAGGCATTTTGCAGTTCTCGCCGGAGATACCTGGAGCTCCGAGCTCCGCCGCCCTCGCGCCAGCACATCGAAGCATCTCCGACGAACCTGAGCCTCCCAGCACATAGCCGGACCTTCCAGGAGCCTGCAGCTCCATTTTGGAGCCCATCCACCGTCTGAGGAGCGAGATCGGAGTCGGGGAAGTTCGCCTCCGCCGGCCTTCTTCCCCGTTCTTCCTCCTCGCTTCTCCACCGTCCGATTGAGCCGCAGCTCCAGTTCGCGTGACGACCGTCCGATCTTCCAAGCCCGTCCACCGTCAGATCTCTGACTGAGATCTAATCCCAAACGTCAACGCCAACCGTTATCGGCCGCTCTCGTGCTGCCACGTGGATAAGTGGCCCGCTTCCCGCCGTTGGATCGTCCATCGTCGCCAGCCGTTGGATGCGCGCCACGCGTCACCTCCAGAGCGCCTAAGCGAGGGTATTTTGCAGTCAACCCCCGCTTATTTTGTAATTTCTATTCAGTCCAAGAACTGTGTTGCGTAGTTTAAATATTTCTGTAATATTTGCACTTAGAACCCCGTAGTTTTCTTATTTGCACCTAGGTCCAATCCACGTCACCTCACGTGTCCGTGCGCGTGAGGGGGCTGGGTATTTTGCAGGGACCCCCTGGGGTTTATTTATTTCGCTTAAGTCCATGAATGTTTGCTTTAAGTTGTAATATTTTGGAGAAACTGCATTGAACCCCTTGGAACTTTGTGATATTGCAAAAATACCCCTTCCAGGCGCGTGCGAGTCACGCACCCTGGTGGGTAAATTGCTCAGATACCCTTGCGGGTTTTGTTATTCATATTTAATCCTTGAAATGCAAGTTTCAGTGTAAACTTTCGTGGGAATTTTGTGAAGCAGCCCCTGGATGTTTTGAATATTGCACATATACCCCTGCCAGGACTGTTTAATGTTTGAATGCTTGTTGTATTTATTTGAAATATCATCTTAAGCCCAAAAATTCCACAAAAATAGACTTAAGCATCTGGACATGAGTACTTTAACGCCACATATTTAGTTTTTGATTTTATATTATTTTCATATTTATTAAAAATCAAAAACATCTAATTTGTGCACTGTCTAGCTTAGAAAATACCAAAAAAATATTAAAACACCTCTAAAAATTCCAAAAAAAATTACCTAGTGTCTATTTTATCCTATTTTAGTGTCAGTCCAAAAATCATTAAAAAGTTCAAAAGAAAAACACTAAAAATTTAAAAACACTCAAAAACTTCAAAAAAATATATAAAATAGTAGAAAACTCCAAAAATCAAAAACTCAGTTTCTGTTTGTTCCTTATTTTGTCCTTTTTATTTGAAAAATAGTGTGAAAATTTTGAGCTACTGGTTGCTACTTTTAAATCTCATTTTATTCACAGCCAGCCTTATTTGCACTGTTTTGCTTTATTTCAGTATTTAAAAATACCAAAAACACCTTGAAAATTTTCCAAAAATCACAAAAACAGTAAAAAACCCTAAAAAGACTAAAAACAATTTGTTTCTGAATTTTTGGCAATTTTTACTTAGTTTTATAAATATTATATCTTGTCTTTTATTCCATTGTCTTTAAATTCCAATATTGAAAAAAAAAAGAAAAATATAAAACATAAAATTATAAAAATCAGAAAATTAAAAATCAAAATACAAAACAAAAAAAAATTAAAATAAAAAAAAATAAAAATTAGAAACCCACAAAAAATTGTAATTGCTTGCTTAGTGTAGACACTTTACACACACACATACTTGTGCTTACACTTTTGTGAATTACCCTGCTTGCTCCCTGTGTTCGAACTCTCTGCATACTTGCTTGCTATACATTTTGTGCAGAGTTAAAAATAAATTTTAACTCCACATTATTTCTAATTTATTGATCTTTAGTGTGGGTTAATTGTTGATTAAATACACTTTATTGTGGGTCGCCGCATCGACATCGGTTGTCTCCGCCTTGTGTGAGACATACTCTTTAGACCTACGATAATCTGTGTTCATCACTAGCCGCTGGGCGGGGCTGAGACTGGGCGGTGGGGGTCAGGGCTAGGGCGGTGGGTCGGGGCATGGTGGCGGTGGGGGCTGGGCTTCGGGGGTATGGGGCGTCAACGTGTGGGGCTGGGCGTCGGGGGCGGTGGGGACCGGGGCGTGGGGGCGGGGCATGGGGGGCTGGGCATTGGGGGGTCGGGGCGGTGGGGGGGCTGGGCATCGGGGGATCGGGGCGATGGAGGTCAGGACGGCGGGGCATGGGGCGAAGGGAGTCGGGGTCGGTTCGGGGGGTCGGATATCAAGATGTTCTAGTATGAAGGATGCGCAGGTATTAGGAATACTCGATGGTGATGTGGATCTTAATCGATTGTATATCATGACACTTCCATTCCAAGGGAGTGTGAAATAAGTTTGGATTTTAATATGGATTTGATTAGTTTGAAGAAAGTTTTATTTTAGATGCGTATTAAGTTAAAACATGGTCCATTGCAATCAATGTCAACCCATAAATAGTAATGCCTTAAACAACAAGCATATTAATTAATGATACCAAAACTAATTTTCATTATGTTTCTATTGTTTACCCTAATGTAAAAAATCTAATTTTCCAGACTTAATTCATTCATGTGGTCGACTTAAGTAAACAATTCAAGCAATAGCCCAATTTTGAACAATAAATTGTAAGAGATTGTCGAATTTGATTGTGAATTGCATGTTATATCATGGGACAAAGTGCATTCAAAGGACAATAGAATGTTTGGAATTACATGCATCCATGCGCACACATTCATAGAAGTAAGCACGAGGAATGTGGTGCAAGCCATGCATAGGAAACGGCTCCCTAGTTATGTAGAAACTTGTTTCAAACAAAGTATAGTATAGATAATCAAGCACAAAGAATAGGCTTTGCATTGGAAGTTCAGCTACATCTCCTTTGCCATTAAAGTTACAAAGCAATAGCAATTTCATTGTTTTTTTGGGGAATTTCTGGAAAGGTGCATCAAGAATCTTGAAAAGAGTATGGTAATTTTTGTGCAAAAGGGGAACCCCTCCCAAGAAGGGCGGGGGCAGCGGATCTGGCCGTGGCGGCAGGCGGCGGCGCCTCCTAGGTTTCTAACATCATGGCACATGATGATGGTAATGGCCCCCTCACCCCATTCGAACCGAACCCTCCCCCTCCCCACCCTCAATTCCCACCTCCCTCATCATGACATGGCATGCCATTGGCATGCCATCCCCATCATGGCATGGCAGGCAGCGACTAGTAGCAATGATGGCGATGGCGGGGCGTGACTGGGAGCACCATCACCGCACGCCCCCACCCCCCTTCTCCACCCCTATTAAAGCCCCCTTCCCCTTCCCCAACCCATCTCGTGGATTCCACATTCGACCCTTCTTGCCATCGACCCACAACAATTTCCATATCCACTGCTTAACGATTCTTGATGTTGGGTTCCTGTTTCTGACGAGATTTTGCGATGTGGGCTTGTTCCATCTTTGATTGGCGGGAATTGGTCTTGCTCCGGTGATCCGGGAGGAGGGTCTTGCTTGCACAAAGGTGGAATATCTTCTTCTTTTTGTCAGATACGCGATATGGGTTCTGATTCTTTTTGGTTTGTCTTTCCCCAGAGGAGAAGAATTGAGCAGCATGCCGTGGCTCTTCTCGTTGACGTCATTCCTGAACTATTACAACAGGAAATTGGTCTGCTTGGCAGTGTTCTTCCATGTCATTGTGTAAGGTATCAATTCATGGTGCATGTTTTCAACGTAAATTGGTAGTTTGCAATTTGCATTTACATACGTATGATCCGTATGTTTTCATGTGAAGGTAAAGGGAGGACTGATAGAGGAGGTTCCTTTGGGGTGCATTCTCAGGGGAGGGGTTTTAAGACTGAGGATGTATATTGCTTTTCACAGGAAGAGGCAAAGAAAAGTCAAGGAGCTTGGAAGAATCACCATGAACTTTAGAATTATCGCTCATTACCAGTTGAAGCAAGTTTGCCAGGTATATGGTTCACTCCTATCTTACCGTACCAAGCATCACTGTTAATTTTCAATGATGTGGCAAACCTCTCATTGAGTGGTTCTAGTGATCCATGGTTGCCCTAAGTACAATGATAAACATTCTATAGAAAAAAGAGTACAACCGATCTATATAGTTGTTGTTGAACTATACTACTTTACTTAGTTTATTGAGAAAGATACAAGGGAATTGGATAAGTGGCAGTATCAAGGAATCACACAGCTTAATCGTGATGAAGGATGATGCGTTTGGTTCAGTCGGTGTATTTTATTAGTTGAGTAATTCTCTCAAGTGAGATAAATTTCTTCTCGAGAAGGGATAATATGCTTTAAATCTTTAAAGGGTAAAAATATTAAATGTAGTTGGGGTGGTTAATTCCTCTGTCACATAACATGGATCTGTGTTCATCACTGAGTTACTCTAACCAGAGATGTATTCTATTAATTTCATTGGCTCCATCTTCTACGAGTTCTGTCTCTGAGTTCTCTGTTTGATGTGTGCTGTGCTAAAGTTTCTTTTTTTCTTGAATTGCAGGCCGAGTATTTCCGTCAGTTGCTCAAGCCGGTTACGTAGTTTGAATTTGTTGCATTGCTGGGATCCTTGGGCATTCTCCTTCCTCCCGTCGACCTCTACAAGAAACTGGGTCTTTGAAGGAAAAGAGTAACTAGTATTCCACCTCTAAAGGAGCTTGAATCAGTCACCTTTGACCTCACGCTCAGCATTAAAAATTCAAACACTTCAGAAGGCATACAACAGATATTTTGACAGTTCTCTGTGATACATTGCTGGTTTTGTTTATAAATACCTCAAAAGACAGGACCCATGCAGAATGATCCAAGATTTTTCGGGGGACAGGGTGGGTATGGCTATCCTTATGGAAACGATGACTACCACCATAATGTTGCTATGGGTGGTTATTATGGTTATGCAGCTCCTGTTGCGCCATACTTTGATCCTGTGCCGACAATGGAGAATGGTGGCATTCTAAATCGAGTCGAGTTCCAGGCTTCTGTGAACTGCCCTGAGAACTATGTGATATTTGACCAGACTGACGAGAGGAGTCGGATAATGTACAATCCTACATTTGGTCAGAGTTTTAATTATCCTGCATCTCAAGCATACCCGGATTGTGCTTATGGGGGTTATAGAAACGAAGGTAATGCAGCTTATAATCCGTCTTCTTCATCATCTTTCAAGGAGGACTCAGATGAGATCAATGCCCTCTTGAGCTTGGAAAATGATGAAGAAGATGAGGAAGACGATGTTGTGAGTACAGGAAGAACCCCTTGCAACCATGAGTGTAATTCGCCGGACTCCATATGTTCCACCGGGGGATCAAAATCCACGAAGCAAAAGAGTTCAGGTGCACGAGACTCGGCCTCGGCAGGCACGAGTAAGGATACAAAGAAGGATAGGATGAGAAAGATGGTGAAAACCTTGCGTGGTATCGTCCCAGGTGCACGGCAGATGGACACTCCTGCCTTCCTAGATGAGGCGGTTAGATATCTTAAAACTTTGAAAGTGGAGGCGAGGAAGCTTGGTATAAAGAACTAGAAGAAAGTTGGCACTATGCAGTTTGGGTGTTATTATCTCTGGGAGTTGGAGGCTATCTAATGCGCGTTCCACTATTGGTTCACAATCATGTTGTATGACCTTTGCGCATACATATTTGGTGGAGTTGGCCTTCTCCCTTTCTCTGCAGTGAATGTGGATCTATGATGCCAAAGCAACATAATCGAAATGTGGTGTAGTGGGAGCTTATCTTTTCCTTCCAATTGTTCTTGTGTGGTCTTTTTTTCCCTTTCCCTTTACCTCACTATAATCTAAGAAGTGGGCATTGTAAGACCTTTCTCTTTTTCTTTTCCCTGCAATCTAGAATCCTGTTATTCTCTCCCTGCTTTTGGTATCTTTGGGCAAAGCTGTTGATTTGATCATTAAGTGCGCGTTTTCTCTCTGCATATGCACTGTTTGTTAGCTGTGGGTGCCTTTCTATGGATATGTAGTTGATGTCATTTGATATGATTCCCTCTGTTGTATATCTAATGGATAAGCATGAAATGGGAAGGGGCATTTGGTACTTCTTTGTCATGTGGGGGTGATGCAGTATGTTGGACTGTGCAGGCGTTACCCAAACAGTTGCAAAGCTGTGGAATTTAATCTTTATTTTATACGCGGTTTGTTGAATATTTGTTTCGTGAGCACCCACGAGTGGTTATGTGGTTCTTTGGGTCAATTCCAGTCTAGTGGAAGTCATCCCTACTCCATCCATCCATCCATTGTGCTAATGTTCTCTCCACTAAGATATGGATGCTCAGTTGGGTGTGTTCTGCATGATGTCCAGTGACTCATATTCAACCTGTTTTAGTGGCGTGGTTGTGGATTGCCTAACTAAGTGCTGACTTTTGTAATGGTCCAAGGTCAATACATGACATGTGTGCTTGTGCACGGGGGATGCGGGTGGAGGTCTTATAAAGGTTCAAGATATACATATTGGTTTGAAAGGGATATATCTGACGGTTGGTTTGAAAGGGATATATCGAGACATACAAATGATGCCAGTAGAAATTTCCGAAATGACTCAAACAAGTTATTTTTCTTTGAAAATTAAGACCCTCCTACTTCTTAATCATAACATATAAATATACACTTATTACGCAAGAAAGAGGTGTATTTAGCACATCCACACGTTCTATCGTATATGCTGTTGCTATTGGTGTTGATCATTAAGGTGAAGAATTGACAAAATTCGAACAATAACAACTTAGAAATATAAAGGAGTTGTATTTAGCACATTAACTTTATAATAAATCACATATTATGTATAAACAAAATGTGAGCTATACATAAATAAAACAAACAAGCAAATTAGCATAATATATATTTCATTTTTTAAATAAAATTTCTTCATAATAGTCATAATTTGAATGAATCGACGACAATAACTACTACTACATGGATTCTTCACTTCTATTGAGATCTATTTTGGGTCACTCTCGAATTTAGATCTAAAAAACTAAGATCCCTTTGGATTATAATTTGAATGAATAAAGACAAATTAAAATAAGTTAGAAACAAAATGCTATAATTGAACTAAATAAAATTTGTACTAACTGGAGTATATCGTGGATTTGTGAAATTGTATCACAATTATAAATACTCACTAATCATGAATTATTAGATATTAATTTAATAAAATGCACAATATATATGCATTAATTTAGCAACCGAACTAAGGATATGCGATTTCTGTAAGATCCGTTTTAGATTTGTTTCAACTCTATTGGCAAAAGGATAAGAAGCCCCTCATTAAGATAGGAGTCTCAATGCCTGGTCAATGGGTGGGGAGGGTTCCCTTACGGCGATGTGAGAGCAACGCCAGCGATACAAAAACAAAATTATATATCATCTTGTGCCTTTAAAGATGAGACTAGTTAAACAAGTAAAATCTCAAACAAATCCACCACTAAACGTAACAAAAATGGACGATATAAGCCAACCTAGGTCCAATATCGATGGCACTATTTCATGTTGGTTGATATCTTGGAAAAGTAACATTAAAACTCCTAATTTTAACTTGTACACGATCAATAAGCTGATATCTCACTGATATCAGTTGATATTCGGAAAAAAGATATATTGGATTTTGTACATACAATTCATCGGCATCGACATATCAGTGTCGTAACTTATACAGTTATATGGATATCCTAATTGTAGAACACATAACAAGGTTGTTAAAACAGCTATGGTAAGTAATTTTCGTTTAACTATGCAATTTTCGTTTTATAAGTCATTCATGTAAGGTTCTTCTACTTACATTTTATTCTTATTTTTGAAGTGATATTTTATACTTCCTTCATTCTAAGATTTTCTAATTATATCTGTTTCCCTAACTTTTTTTAATACACTTGCATATACTCCCATTCTAAAATAAATCAACACATTAAGTACTACACCTATATTTATTGAATTTGTTGCTAAAATATCGATATTAAACCCAAAACTTCCGGCGGATGGTCAATGACCCAAGGAAACAAAAAAAATTGTTAATTTCATATGTTGTGTACCAATAAATAGGGCAATTCCGCAACTTTTAATTCATTTTTTCGTAGTGTCAAATTATCATCAATTCGAGTCAAGAGAATAGCACCATGGACTTTGATTTCCATATAAAGAATACAATAAGAATAAAGATTCTCGACCAATTCGTGTGTTTGGATAACAATTCTTTGGATCATCCTATCTTGGGGATGTATGAAAATATGTCAAATAGTACCACAATCCATTCCTTGCGTGCCCCTAGATTCTTATGAAATTCACAGTATTACCCTGCGGATAGCTGTTGTCCAATGACAGAATCAAGAATCTTATTTGTAAAGTTGTCCAATTTCTTTCTATGGTTTTCTGGAGGTCGGGGGCGTGGGATTAAGTAGTTTATTTTTCAACTTCCACATTTTGTACCATATTTTATCTTACTCCTGCATAATGAATCGCCAATTACTAATAATAGATTGCAACATGTGATCAAAGTCGAAGAGATTGAAGGGTGCACGAGTTCGATCAATCCCACGAGGCATGGCTACCATTCCTTTAATTAAATATGAAGAAGGAAGCCATTATGGTTCCATAAGACTTGGCCCATCCAACAACGGAGTTGGATGTTGTTCGCTTAATCTTTCGCTACCTTGTACCAATGTTTTTGAAACCGAACCGGACACCGAATCGGAAACCTTATCAAAATGATCGGATCGGGTTGAACCATGTAATCAAACCGGTTCAACCGGATGATGACATCATCATTATTTAAAATCGGATTAAACCGGACCGGTGAGAAAAAAATGGTTGAACCGGTTAATCAAACCGAAATGAAATAAAAAATATGTATAATGTACACTTAATATAAATAAAATACATAGACAATGTATATATTTCACACTATACGTAAAATATTTTTCATATACACCATCAAATGCCATACATATCATATATATATTATTTGGATCAGTTACTCTATAGCATAATAGTAGTATAATTATATTTAAAATCCAATATATGCAAAAAGTTGTGTTAGTGTAGTTGGTTAAGAGTTTGAAATAGGTAATCAAAGGTCATGAGTTCAACTCCTACCACATGATTATTTTTAAAAAAATTAAATGCTATTCAACTTCGGTTTTAAACCAGGTTAAAAAAATAGGTTGAATCGGGCGAGTTAACCAGAATTTGAATGTTTGAACCGAACCGCTATAAACCGGTTAACCGGACCGGTGCAGGTCCGGTTCACCGGTCGGACCGGTCGCGGCCGGTCCGGTTTTCAAAACACTGCCTTGTACTACGAAGTACGAACCATGCCCATGCGTCCTTATCCGTTGGTTGGCCATTTTGTGGTAGATGAGGTTGACGGGATTAGTTATGGGGATTATTTGTGGAGTCATATTTCCCTAGACTCATAACAATGATAGTCTGCTTTAATGCATGCAGCAACATGCACCAACTTCTTTTATGCTATCAATTATCTTCGGTTGTTAAATTATCCATTTCATTCTCATCTGCCTTTATTCCGTAACTTATCTTTTTAGCATAAAATGCATTTATTTCACCTGGTAATTAGTCATCTTCTCATGGTTCCACCCGTCCTCGCCAAAAAGCATGTTTTCGTTTGGTTTGATTATATTTACATTTATCACGTACTTGACTGATGATTGATCCTTGGTGTCAGATCAACGTCTTTAAATCAAATTGGACATCAAATCGGCTTTCTTATTAAAATGTTCGGATCGAGTGAAATCATGTAATCAAATTGGTTCAATCGCATAATGACATCATCATTATTTAAAATCGTATTGACTGAATCTGTGGGAAAAAAGTAATTGAATTGACTAATTTATAAACCGAAACGATAAATAAAACCACTTCAATAAAATTGAGCTATAACGACGGTTTTTCAAAATCAGCCCCTAAATTAGCCTTTGTTAAATATATAACGACGATATTATTCATTGCGAAATGAGTTTTTGTACTCAAATTAACAACGTATATCATATATGTCGTTATATCATTAGCAACGGTCCATATAGCGATGCGTATTTGTTGCTATTTTTCAAAATATCAACTAATCGTCGCTATTTTTTTAGTTTAAAATTTAGCGGCGATTAATTAAAAGTTTGAAAATACCAACGGATAAGCATCGCTATGTGAACCGTTGCTAATGATATAATGACATATATGATATTCGTCGCTAATTTTGAGTACGAAAAATCATTTTGCAACAAATAATATCGTCATTATATATTTAATAAGGCTAATTTAGTGACAGAATTTGAAAAATTTATCACTATAGCTCAATTTTTTGTAGTGAATACATAGACAATGTATATATTTTACAATGTACATAAAATATTTTTTGTATGCACCATTGAATGTCATGCATATCATGTATATATATTATTTGGACTAGATGCTAAATAGAACAATTAAATTTTAATTAGATTTAAAATCTATTACATAGAAAAAGGTTGTGTTAGAGTAGTTAGTTAAGAGTTTGAAATAGATAACTAAAAGTCATGGGTTCAACTTCAGCACTACCATTATTCTTGAATAAATAAAAAATAGATACGATTCAATTTTAGTTGAACCTAGTTAAATCACGTAAAAAATAATAAATTGAACCAGTAAGATAATTAAAATTTGAATATTCAAACCAAATCCGCAAGAATCGATTAATCGAAGCGGTCCAAGACCATTTCACCCGTTGAACCGGATCCGGTTTTCAAAACTCAGCATTAAATATCTATTTTCTCTTATCTAACATTTAATTCTTGTGGTCTTAAAAAATAAAAAAATATTTATCAGTATTTATTCGCTCGTTCTTTCCATTCTTATGATTTTTTATAGAGATTAATGTTCATACTTTTTCCAAAAATATCTTTCGATGCCTTTCAAATTTTAGAAAGTTCAAAATTATTAAAAAATAATCTTCAATTTTTTTCTCTTATTTTCATAGATATATTGATAATTTATTATTTTTATAAGGCTATTGGATTTTTGTTTATAGGGTAAATTATAATTTGATCCCCATCTATGGGTCCGATCACATAATAGGTCCTGGTCTTTAAATTGTCACGATTCGGGTCCCAAGACCATTTAGGGAATGGAAATTTTTGGGGTTCATAGCGAATATGCCCTTGTTGGGAAGGGAATGGGAGTTGGCTTCCAACTTTTAAACAAGGGCATACGCATCATTACCCACAAAAAGTTCATTACATTAATGACCATGGGATCCGAATCATTACAATTTAAAGATTGGGACCCATTCTGGCATCAGACCCATAAATGGGGACCAAAATTGTAATTTACCCTGGTTTATATTTCTCTCTTAACTTATCGTTTTAAGTTAGATGATCTTGGAAAATATTAAAAAACATATTTTGTCATATTTTATCTTCCATTCCTATCAGTTAAGAATTTACTAACGTATTCCCACTAAGTTTAAGTTTTAAAAATTTACGTGATAAATTAATTATTTTAACTCCTTTTGCAATCTTAGAAAATCTATTTAAAAATATTTCTCCTAATTCTTGTCATCTATCAAAAATATTTCTATAAAGTTTTAATTTAGGCATGCTTCGCTACTTATTGCTCTCTTTGTATTTCTATTAGAGTTCAAATTTGGGCATACTTTCCTACTTATTACTTATTTTTAGTTTGCATTTTCTTTCATCAAGATAATCTATAATAAAATTTATTTTCTCACTATAAGTGAAATAAACTGCACGGTTCCTTGTTTCCTAACAAATGGAATTCGGATCATATTTTGGCCCAAATTCAACAAAACTAGTTTTCTTCTTAATAGTCTCATTCCAACACTTCTTTGCACTTATATGAGTCTTCTTTTCCTAAGTTTGCATACCATGAAATTGGAGCACTATAGGGAATTTTTTGCACATGATCAAACACTTTGTTCATTTTCTATCATTTTATCTTCACTTTATGCCTTGGTAAATTTTTGATGATACTCTCATTGTGAATTCGATTTTCTTTCTTTTATTTACTACAAATCTATTGAAACATATTATTTATCTCTGTATTTCTCCGCACATGTCGGTGGTTAACTTTTTAATAATCACTAGTATAAAGCATTCCATGTCTTGATAGGGTGCAAAACTAAATTCACAAGGGAACCCTGTTAGAATTGATTTTAGGTGGTTTGCTCAATAGGAAAAGACCATTAGACCATAACATCTCCTATATCGTTAGTCAGAGAGGACGATCGCCACAAAAGAAGGTGAGGTGCTCAGGCTTGGGGCTTCCGTCATTGTGCCGTTCAATATTTGTAGGCCCATGCGCACGACCCTATGCCCCAAAAACCCTAACCGCCTATCCCCTTTTCTCGTTAACAACTTCTTATTAGTGTGGGGCCTTTACCAAGTCCGATGACCACTTGGTTATCTAGAAATAACTAACATCTCCCACTTGACGAGTGGTCATACTACACTCCCACTATCTGCGAGGTATCTATATTGTAGAGATGTTTATTCCCAACACTTCAATTTACTTGAGCGTCTTCTAGTTGACTCATATGTTCCTAAGTCCCATTAAACTAACATGTTAAATGTACGTTCCTGATGGAATTCCTTTTGTAAAAGAATCAACTGACATATCACTTGTGGGAATGTATGTTACCTTAATCTCTTGTTTGACTGCTATGTCCCGAATATAATGATATTGGATTTCAATGTGTTTTCCTCTTGAACTATTTGTTCCAATGTTAATCAAGCTTATTGCAGCTTGGTTATCACAATATATTTCAACTGGTCCTTTGACCAATTCAAGGCCTAAGTTTTCAAGAAAACGTCTCATCCAAATAGCATGAGTGGTATCCATGCTGCATGCAATATATTCAGCTTCTTGCGTATGTCTAGATATACAACTTTGTTTCTTACTTCTCCAAGAAATAACTGCACCACTAAACATGAAAAAGTAACACGATGTGGATTTCCACATCAATATCCCCTCAAAATCTGCATCGGTGTATCCCACAATTTCAAGTGATTCAACTTGATTAATCAATTTCAATTATACAATACATTTCAGATATCGAAGAATCCTCTTAATGGCTTCTCAATGAGCTTGCCCGGGATTACTTTGATACCTACTCACTAGGCTTACTGGATAAGCCAAATCAGACTTCGTACATAACATTGCATACATTAAACTACCTACTGCTTGTGCATATGGAACATCAAGTGATTTTATCTTTTTCCTGGACATTGACTTTTACTAAGCCTTTTTCCTATCACAAGTGGTGTAGGGGTTGGAGTACTATTCTGCATTCCAAACCTCTTTAATATCGTATGCAAATACTTCTCTTGATCTAAACTCAATGTTCTTGAGCTTCTGTCTCTACTGATCTGGATTCGAAGAACATAGGATGCCTCTCCCATGTCCTTCATCTCAAATTCAGAACTTATTTTATTCATTATATCATCTAACATCTCTATGTCATTTCCTGCAAGAAGATGTCATCTACATATAATGACAAAATCATAAGCTTACTCGCACTATGCATGACATATACACAATTATTTAATTTATTAGCCACAAAATCCAGTTGAATAATTGTATCATGGAATTTGAGATACCATTGTTGCGAGGACTGTTTCAATCCATATAGAGATTTTTTCAATTTGTAAACCATATTCTCCTTTCCATCTATATGAAAACCATCAGGTTGTCGCATGTATATATCTTCCTCTAAATTTCCATTGAGAAATGCAGTTTTAACATCCATTTGGAGTAATTCCAAATCCATATACGCGGTCAGTGCCAAAATCATCCTTATCGATGCAAATTTGGCAACGGGAGAATGTGTTTCTTGGAAATCAATTCTAGTTTTCTAAATGTAACCTTTAGCAACTAATCTTACTTTATATTTATCAACTGTACCATCAGCTCGGTACTTTTTCTTAAAGACCCATTTACAACCTACGGACTTCCTGGCTACTGATAAGACATATAGTTTCCAGACACCATTTTTATCTATCGAGGCAAGTTCATTCTTCATGGAGCTGTCCATGATTCTGACTTAGATGAAGCCATCGCTTCACCAAAGGACACTAGATCCGTAAAATCTACAATGTCCTCATCAACAAGAAAACATGAAACCTCGCAAGAGTATAGATGGTAGTCGCCCATCCATACTGGTTGCATTCTGGGTCTTTTGTTTCCAGCTAAACCAGTGGGTTGACTAGGCTCACCCACAATTTCTAATGGAATATCAATATTAATAGGTCATCCTCAACATCCGGAAGAAATTCCCTTCTATTTGGTCTGTTTTCGAGTCAGAGTCATTATCATGCAAATCAACTAGGGGTTCCAAATCCTCTGATTGTGCTTCCTTATCCTCTTTATTCTCGAGAAAAATAGCATCATGACTCTCAATTAGACCCCTTTCTTGATGTAGAAACTTTTTTCTTTTGGATTTCTCTGAATAACCAATAAAAATGCACTTCATTGTCTTAAAATCAAGCTTATCTCTAATCTGATACGAGATTGAGACATGTGCTTTACATCCCCATCTATGGAGATGATCTAACTGTGGCTTTCGTCCATTCCATATCTCATATGACGTAGATTCAACGGATTTCGTGGGAATTCTGTTTTGTATATAATTTGCAGTCAATACTGTTTCACCCCATAAATTCTTCGAGAGTCTCGAATGTGAGAGTATGCACCTGAATGCATTCATCAATGTTCGATTTTCCTTTCTGCCACTCCATTTTGTTACGGTACATATGACATTGTTGTATGTCGAACAATGCCCGCTTGAATGCAAAAGTCATTAAACTCTCTCGAGTTAAATTCTCCACCTCCATCTTCTTACTCTACTGGACATAAGTTTAAATTCATTTATATAAACGAGCTGACCTTGAATAAGGTAGGTTCTCTCACATTCTATTCATTAAAAGTTCGATTAAATTTCATAAATAAGTTTGTGAAATATACATACATACATACAAATGCATATACATACATATGGAACTTATAAACATTTGATTAATACTCAACAACTATTTAATATAACTTTTATAAAGGTTCAAATCATTTTTACAAACCATAATTGAAACTTGATTGAAGAAAAAAATGTTAATCAACGTATGCTTTTGAAGGTTTCTTCTCAAAGAAGCCTTACGCCATACAAAATAAAATGAGTAAAGTTAAGGTTTATTCTTAAATCGAATGGTGGCGGGGGTGTCATTGCAATTTCCGATCCGTGGGTACGGATGAAATTTTCCCAACATCTTAGGAGCTTAATCACAAAATCGAAGGCTACTTGAGTCGCCGCTTCACCCCGTGCCAAGATTCACGATGGCAGGGGTTTCTTTGCAATTTTACCATCCGTGGGTACGGATGCAATTTTCCCACGATCGAGGCACTTCTCCACGAAACCGAAGGGTACTATGGTCATTTACACTATGGTTGAGGGGTGGCAACCACGTGTAAAAAAATCCGTCCTTGTGCACCTGAATTAACAAATCGAATTGAACCTTTACAAAACATGTTCAGAGAGAAACAAAGTTTGAACAACAATTTCATTTAGTCGAACCAAATCAAATCCAAACCCATAAACATGCTAAACGATCCTAACTGATCTTGAACAGGTTAGTTCATGTTCAGCTCTTTATGTAAATTTAACTTATTTAAACTAACCTAAGGCGGCTTAGAAAGTCACTCACCCTTGTGAAAATGATGGATAGGAGATTATTAATTTAAAAATTTAAATGATGCCTTACTAGCAACGGTGGTTATTAGCTAAACAAAAGAACCTTGCGGTTTAAAAATCATCAATGTGATAACCTTTTGTGGAAGCTTAATCTCACTAACCTCAACTTCAAGGAAGTCATTGCTTGATTTGAGAGACCCTGTCTTAGAGCGTGTTTGGTATGTGGGTTTAGGTGAGTTAAACTGGTAGCAGGTAACTCATTTTTGGGTTTTGGTGTTTGGATAGAGGGTTAAACTGGGAGTGGGTTAGAAGTGGGTTTATTATGATATGATTGTATTGAAGTTTGAAATATTTTCAATTCATGTGATTTAGAACCAAGATTTCAGGATTTCTCGAATATGATCACTGGGAGCACAATGATAACTTTGAGAGATGAGGAATGGCGTTTACTCTGCTTTAAAATTACTATTTGGTGGTTAATATGGAAAGGTCGTTGTCGCCTCATCTTTGACAACATGCCTCTCATCAAACGCAAATTAATCCTTGAAGCAGTGTTCATTTGTAATACTAGATTTCGAAGTGTGGATGGAGATATCTGGATTAATCACTTGAATTTTGATATTAACAACACTTAAATACTGGATGAATTCTTCATTTTCAGTACTAACATGCTTTTGGTTTTAAATTAACCTTTATGTAGGATCGTTGGTATCTTATGTTTCTCCAATCCGGAATGGTCCTGACGCCCGTTCTCTGAGCTTTGGTTCTAGATCTTCGAAACCTATCTAGGTGCAATACCTGAAGTCTTCACGGCTATGGTTCAAGTCCCATCAGTGATTTGGCAGTGATCCATAAGCATCTAGTTCTGCTTTGATGGAGGATTTGGTTTTTGGGTGCAATTCTGGGGAATCCATTTCATTTTGGGCTTTGTTCCTTCGTTTGTAGGAGAGGTAGGGGTTTTTTGGTTGCTGGCTTGATCACTTAGATCTAATTTCTTGGTGCCCCACGTCTGTGCAGGCCCCCTCCTCTCGCTGTTAGAAACATTATTATTGCTAACGCAATCAGGATGAATGAATGTGAATCATTTATCTAAAAAATGTGATGTGATTGTATTGAAGTTTGGAAAAGTGAGTAAAAGTTGAATAGTTTATAATTTTTAGATGATATGATGGTATAATATTTTTTTGATGTTATAGATGGAACAAAATTACTTTATTTAATATTTAAATAAAGAATAGATAGTGGGTCCTACAATAAAGAGAAAATGGGGGGTTTTGGGGGGTAAACCCACCCCGGGGGGGGGGTGGTAAACCTCCATCCGAACGGCACCTTAGGGGCCGTTCGGTTGATGGGGGTAAACTCCCCACCCCATTTTCTCTCTAATGTGAGCCCTACTTTTTCTCTCTTTTTAAAAAAATTAAATAAATCAATTTTTATCATCAATTCCATCAAAAAAAATATATTTTACCATCATATCATATAAAAATTATAAACTACTCCACTTCTACTCACTTTTCCAAACTTCAATACAATCACATCACAATAACTACTCATTTTTTCAAACTTCAATACAATTATATCACAACAAACCCACTTCAAACCCACCCCCAGTTTAATCCTCTATCCAAACACCAAAACACAAAAACGGGTTACCCTCTATCAGTTTAACCCTCCTAACCCCCGTACCAAACGCACTCTTAGGTGTTGTTCGGGTTGGGGGGTAAATCCCCCTTTAGGAGGTTTACCCCCATTGACCCACTCTTTTCTCTTTCCAAGTGGGTCCTACATTTTCTCCTTTTTAATATATTAAATAAATTAATTTTTTTATCCACTCCATCAAAAAATAATATATTATACCAACATATCATATAAAAATTATAAACTACTCCACTTCTACTAACTTTTTCAATTTCCAATACAATCACATCAAATAACTACTCACTTTTTCCAACTTCAATATAATCATATCACAATAAACTCACTTATAACCCACCCCCAATTTAACCCTATATCCAAACACCAAATCCCAAAAATAGGTTACATGCTACCAGTTTAACCCACCTAAATCCACGTAGGGTTTCAAGAACTTGTACTCATGTACCTCAAAACTTGTCAATTCCGAAGAGTTATCTTCTTTGTGGATTGATTCCTTCAATGGTATGTTATCTCTTTGATCGTCCTTCCCTTCTCTTTAGAGTAGTTCAAAAAATACAAAATATTTAGGGATTAAAAGACTTATCTAGCTAAAAGCAACTGGTTTAAGACTCTTTCGTATACCAATTCCACTTGTAATATTTAAAGAGTTGGCAAACTTTAAAAGAGAACCACAAAATCTCAACGTTTCTTCTTATCCAAGAGATAATGATAAATCATCTTTTCCAATAAGAATTAACAACAATTCAGGTTCGCTAAACAAAATCACATATCAACTCGTCCAGAATGGGAGGCGGAGGATTGTTTCTTCATTCCATGCTAAGTTCTGATCTGATTTTTTAAATCCACAACATATATCTTACTTCTTACGGTTATTACCCCATGCTAAGATCTGTAATCAAGACCACTTTTACAAGTTCAAAATAACTTTAGTAAATCGAAGAACAATGTGCATCTATTTAAAGAATGTTATTTCACAAAAAAAACTTTTTCGGTTCGTGAAATACCTTATGAAATGATTGATTTCGAAAAAAAATCTTCTCGAATGCTTTGACGAGGCAAAATGATCAAACACATTGGCAACTCTGAAGCTTAAAAACATCCATTTAATTAGTAGTGGATCTGGAAAGCTCATTGCTACCTACTGGCTTTTTACAGTGCTCTTTTGTCTGAAGAAACAACTGTTTAGGAGATCAGCCTCATTTACGCCACACGAGCGGACCTTGGCCATGAAAAAAATCCACCCAATTCAAGCTTTTGAAAAAAAAATTCTCAAGAACTTCTCTGTGATTAGCTTCTTAACCTTTTTTTTGCTCAATTCTGGTTCTATTAATGATGTCTTTACTAGGTCATGCAAATCCCACCCCAAAGTATCCGGAGTCTATGTCCTCTGTGAAAGGCCCTTCCAAGAAATTTAGGCCGATCAAACCTTTGAATGGTTCTCTTCCGTAATGTTGAAAAAGAAAAAGGAGACATCAGCTGAAAATAAAAACAACACTATTGGAAAAAAGACCTCTGATTACTTGTTTCTTGGATGGACAAGATTGGATTTTTTGTCCTTTAGAACGTAAATTATCTTTTATGGTTGACTATTTTCCCAACGCTTATGCAGGCTACTTTCAAATAATTACGGTATGTAATTAATGCTACAGCTTTCCCTCTCGATCTCTAATAAATCAAACTTTTATTTCGGTAACATATGAAACGTAATAAGAAAAGCATCTAACCAAAGCAAAAAAAATTTCACTATAATCAAAAGCACCTCCCCCATTAATGCGCTTAAGAGAAAAACAAAAATTACACGCTGATGGCACACACGGCCTTATTCGAAACACAGAGACAATAGGACATCACAAAGACTATATAAACCATAAAAAAAACTGGACCGATTTGCTGAAAGCAGGACTAATATTTCTAGGCATGCAACTGCGTGCATTAAACAAAATTGCTAAGGTAGGCATCCACTGTGGTGTACTTGACATCAGGATAAAGCTTCGTTGCTTCCACTCCAAATGACGGCTCAATCTCGAAATTGGTATGATCGCCCTTCACGAAGACGGAGTGTGCGATGGCTATCATCACGTTCATTGGTACCGGAGATTCTGGGAAGAAGAAGCAACTAGATTAAATATTTCAAACATATATGCGATCGAGATTCATTGAATGATGCATCTCACCTTCTATCTGCTTGAGAATTGCCTCCTCAGGAACGTAGATCTTTTCCAATGTTTTCCCGATCTTCTTCTCCCAAAGCGAGACGAGCGCGTTGAACGAGAGGGTGTTTGCCGGTGGCCTAAGGTATAGGATCTTGTTTAAGGTCCTAGGATCATCCACTGCTTTGATCGTGAACGTTCCGATGTCCTCTTCGTTCACAAATATTGCTAGAGACCGAAGAGAATTAATGTCATCAAGCAATGTAAAATCATACTAACTAAATTCTAAAAGCAACGTGAAACCCTCGACCATGCTGCCCTTGGATAAAGGCAATACCTTTTGGTTCACCATCCCCCAAGATGACGACCTTGTCTCTCGGAGGTGCTGTCAGTCCCGGCTGGGAAAGATTAGGGAGGAAGTAGCCAGCAAAGAAGTTGGCGACCACATAGGTGTAAGGGATTCCTTCCTTCTCGATAGCCCTTCGGATCGATGCCTTTACATCAAATGCATATTTAGCTGGCTCAACCGCATGGATGCGATCCACATCACTCCCGAACTCCGAAGGAAAGAACCTCTGCATTTAAACAAAAACATATTTTGGAAGATCTTTTTTTTTTGAAAATTTTGTTTGAAAATTTTGTTTGTGTTATACTGCAATATTCGTCTTACTAATTTTAAATACTAAAATCACTCGTTTGGAATACTAGAATCAGATTTTAAGCCTAATGTTGGAATTGATTTTCTTAAGGAGTAACTACATCGGAGAATCCAAGGAATTGTCTAGGTGGTAGTGTGGTGTGACTACACCTTTAAGGATATGCATTCGAATTTCAAGGAAAATGTTCCGAACGTTCGAAATTATTGAACTTATTATTAAAAAATTACGTTCGTAATTTTCTTTTTTAAATATAAAAAGTGTAACAATTATATTCAAATCCACCTATATACATATATTATTAGCAAATAATTAAAAGAGGAAAAGGA
Organism: Ottelia alismoides; assembly: GCA_037367405.1. Lineage (NCBI taxonomy): Eukaryota > Viridiplantae > Streptophyta > Magnoliopsida > Alismatales > Hydrocharitaceae > Ottelia > Ottelia alismoides. Next base: position 6,276 of record JAZKJV010006346.1, on the reverse strand, counting down.
GCCTACTTTGTGAAGTAGGCAACCTTACCTACTTCACATCTATTTTTAGCAATTTTTTATTTTTTATTTTTTGAAAAAATACCACTGTGGATTTTCATAACTATATCCATCTAATATATCTTTCAAATTTTGTCAGAAACACACTCTTATGGCCTCCATCCAGACAATCATTTTTAACAGCCACAGATTTGATGTATTTTACCTGTTCTGGATGGGGGGCATATGAGTCTCTGTTTCTGACGAAATATGAATGACATATTAGAGGGATATAGTTATCAAAATCCACGGTGGTTCAACAAATTTTTTTTTGTTAAAAGCGGATGTGAAATAGGTAAAGTTACCTACTTCACAAAGTAGGCTCACTTTCCTCTAATTAAAAATCCTTACCGTACAGGAAAATGTGTTGAACTGAGACTATTAGGCTTGGCTTGACCTCAGCTGGCAAGACTATTAGACTCAAAGTTTAGTTAAAGTTTGACGAGTTAGATCGTCGAGACAACTTCATGAGGTTGTCGACTTAGCTTAAGTTTGACGAGCTAGATCGTCGAGACAACTTCATGACCTCGTCGACAAGCCGAGCCCACGGAGATGGATTTCAAAGTCCAAAAAAGCAACATCGGTACTCATATGTGAAGCTGGTTACCTTGATATTACCAGCCTCCTTGATGGCAGCGATGATCTTGACCTGATCTGCGATCTGCATGAATCCTACGGTGGAAATAACCACATCCACTTGTTTAAATGCCTTGACCAAGCTGTCGTGATCGTAGATATCACCCTGCGGTTCACAACAGAGACGAACTGTAAGCACTTGCACAAAAAGAAGAGTCGAATATATATCCACCGAAATTTATGCCCATAGATTCACCTTGAGAAGGGTGACTCCAGAGGCTTCGAAGGAGTCCAGGAGCGAGGCCTTGGCAGCGTTCAGAGGGGTGAAGTCCCTCACAAGAGCAAAGGTTGGGTGACCGAGTTTAGCGCTCGCCTGCACGACGAACTTGCCGATGTAACCGGTGCCACCGAAGACAAGGATCTTGCTTCTCGCCATGGCTACTTGGGAATTGTAACAAGGTCGAGCAGTGGAAGCTTGAGGGGTGGGAGGGTGAGCAGCACGCAAGGCTATTTGTAATCGAAACTGGGGTAGTGCGGACAAACTTAATTGGTTTGACCTTTCCTTCTCACAAAAACAAATCCGTGACTCACTGGTTGTTATTTGGTTGGTTGTATGCAACGAAATTTCAATTGAAAAATCCACGCTGTAGAAGAATGTAGAAAAATGTGAGCTGTAAAGGGCATTTTGGTATTAGCCCTAATGTGTTCCTCCTCTGTAAAAACCCTAACCCTAATCCTCTGGTTATATAAAGAGGGATAGGGAGCCAAATAGAGATACAGAAAATCCTAATCCCAACATCAAAATGGTATCAGAGCCCTAGGTTTCTGACCTAGGGATCCGTACCGCCCACCCCCTCCTCCCTGTCTCGATTGGAGCGCCGCCTCCCCATTGCTCTCTCTTCACTTTCCTCCTCTCTCTCCGGAAACCCTCGACGCTCTAACCCTACGCCTTCCCTCCTTCGCCGCCGCCGCCACCCCCCTCACCCTCTCTTCCTCGACATCGCCGTTGCCAACCCACCCCTCCCTATTGCATCGCCACCGCCCTCCTCTCTTCGTTTTCCCGCACCTTCAGCTCCTTTCCCCTTCTCTTACCTCACCGCCCCTTTCCTCTTCCCGCGCCGCTGCCCTATCGCCCACCCACGCCGCCTCCGCGTCAACACCAGCCCTCCCGCGCCTCCATCCACCCCTTCCCAACCTTCACCGTCCCCTCCCCTTACCGCCCTCGCGCCGACACCGCCCTCGCCCATCTACCTCGCGCCCCATCGCCCATCACCCCCCGCCCATCGCGCATCGCCCCCCCCCCCCCCCCCCCCCCCCCCCCCCCATCGCCCTCGCCCCGACCCCCATCGCCCCCTGTCCCAATCCCAGAACCCCTGTCGCCATATCACCCCGCGCTCCATCCCCCCCCCCCCCCCCGCGGCCCTGTTGCTCCATCCCCGCGTCCCAATCGCCCTACCACTTCCTCTATCACGGCCAGACTTCGCTCCGGTCCGTCCAGGCGCAATCCGCTCCAGGCGTAACAGGCACATCCCCGCCTTCGACGTGCTCCAGCCGTGGGCTCCAATCCTGCTCCGTGCGATCCATTCATGCTCCGTGTACTACTGCCCCATGACACTAGTCCCGATGTTGCAATCTTCTATTGATCTTGCTTCTTATATGTAATATGTATTCTTGAATGCTGTAACAAAAAAAGAAAGAAAAAGGGAGACAGAAACAGGTGGCAACAAGGAACTTGTTGAAGGTTGACGACAGGCACAACTATGGCATCCGAGGTCACTGCATCAGAAATCGATGGCGGCGGCCATTCAAAATTGCCATCATTTGGATCAATTCCAAAGTTGGATACCACGAACTATTCGATGTGGTCTTGAATTTTCTTAATGATTGTTCGAGGTTATGATAAAGAACACATCCTTCTTGAAGCAGAGCCAACCTCCAAGGTTGGTAAATACACTACATGGGTTAAAGATAACGGCATGGTAAGCTCATGGATAATGGTCAGCGTCATTGACAGGATTGCCCAAGAATTGGTCTACTATGAAAGCGCGCATGGCATGTGGAAATCCTTGTTGGCAACCTATGGTCAGGATAAAAATTCCACCAAAATGTATCAATCATTTCATGAGTTGATGCATACGCGTCAAAATGGCCGACCATTATCAGAGTATTTCTCGGCCCTCAAATCCTTGGTTGCCAGTTACAATGTATGTGACCCTATATGCACATGTCCCACGCAACGATAGCATCGACAGGATATGGCGACTATGCTCTTCCTGGGCGGATTGGACCAAACATTTGCAGCCACTCGTGATCAGATGATCACAGCTTCTACTCTTCCTACTATGGAGGAAGCTTATAATACATTGTGTCGAATACCAACTTCTCCAATTCTTTTTACAGAGACCTTGAGCCAAACGACGGCTCTCGCTGCTTCTGGCCGAGGATTCAGAGGTCAATACAGGGGTCGCGGCCGCGGTCGCCACTTGCAAGGACGAGGTCGAACACCAATACAATGCTCCTTCTGTCACAAATTAGGGCATACTGAGGCTGTGTGCTACAACAAACATGGACGTCCTGTACCATCAGCCCGGGTCGCTACTACAGATAGCGACGGGGGTTCAATTGAAATCCCTAGAAGAGATTTTGAGGATCTCATGCAGCGACTATCGCAGATGCGCCCCGATGAAGCAACAAGCTCCGGAGATATCGCCGCCATCACCCAAACAGGTACGGTTATTGCCTCTGTAAGCCATCATAATCACTCCGAATGGCTTATTGATACAGGGGCATCCACCCATTTGTGTGGAGATCAACGCCTTCTCCGACAACTTCGTCCAACTCAGAAAGGGAAAACAGTTCAAGTCGCTGATGGTCGATCATCACCTGTTACAGGTGTTGGGGATGTGCGTCTTAGTCCTACAATAGAACTGAATAATGTTCTATTGGTTCCGAATTTCCCGCATAGTCTGCTCTCAGTCAGCCAAATGTGTAAGGATCGTCACTGCCGTGCAATTTTTGATGCTGCTACTTGTGTTTTTCAGGACATACTGACTGGGAGGACGATTGGTACGGGCCGTGAAGAAGGGGGCGTCTACCATCTTGAACAGTCCTGCACCGAGGTTGCATATTCTGGAGATTCTCCAAGCCAGTTGTCCACCACTCTTTGGCATCAACGTTTAGGTCATCCTTCTTCTCACAAGCTTCGTCGTCTTCTACCACAATTATTGATGAATACTCATTCATCACTCTTTATTCTTATATTTTAGCTACAAAAACCTTTGCAATACATGTAGATATGTGTAAATATGAATAATTACCAAAAGCATGCATTGTGTAAAAACCTATAATTAGCATGTTTTTGTGCAAAAATAAAAGAATAAAGATTAAAAAGAAAAAGAGGGAAATATTTAGAATAAATATTGAGCAACCTAACCCAAGGGAGGGCTCAGTATGGGCCTGACCGCATAAAAGCCAAAGTAGAGGGAGATAGGGGCTCATGTGTAAATATTTATGTAAATAAAATAAAGATATTTTCCTCACCAAAAATATGCTTGTAAATACTTGTATATATTTATAAAATATAAAAATCCAAAGAAAAAGTTAAAAATAAAAAAGAATTAAAATACCCCTTTCATCATGTATATAAACCACATCTATATATTTATTTAACCTTGTAAATAAATAAAATTATTTTCCAAACTTTTTGTAAATATTCTATATTATATATTGTAAATAAATAAAATAAAATGAATCAGAACAAAAACAAAATAAAAAGAGCAAAATTAAAAATATAAAAATACATTGTACATATACCATGTATATAGATGTACATATATATTTATTTTACCTATGTATATAAAAAAGAAAAATAAAATAAAAACACCCTTTTATTCCTTATTTTATAATATAAATAAATAAAATATAAAATAGGAATAAAATTGCATAAAAATAATAATCAAAAATCAAAAAATCGAAAACCCTAATTATGTACATATACCTATATAGTACATACTATGTATATACCTTATTTTTATTTCCAAAAATTAATTAAAAATCACTAAAAAATAGAAAAAAATAAAATAAAAATATTTTGTGTTTTGAGTTTTTGTAAATTCGCCCCCTAGCTACCCTTATTCGTCACTTCAAGATCCAGCCACGCGGCCGAATTCCATTGGGTCCTGGGGATGTTGACCGCCCGGTCAACTACCCCCCCCCAGGACCACCTCCCGCGGATCTGGGTCGTGGACCCGATTTCACTATTTTCCACCCGCTCGATCCGACTGCCAACACCTCCAACCCCGGGCTCCGATTAACCTCCGATCATCCAGGACCCTCACCCGGGGTGGGTTTGCTGGATCCGAGCCCCGTGCATCTCGCCCGACCTCCTTCTTCTCGGATCCCGCACCACATATAATGTCGTCTCCGGTGACCTAATTCTTCCATCTTTGGTCATTCGCCTTCTTCTCCTGTGAGCTCCAAAGAGTATGTGAGGTGACAGCTCGCGCCTGAGCCTGTTGCAGCGAGGAGAGGAGGAGTATTCCATCGATCCGGCGACGTAGCCGCCGCAGCTCCGCCACCAGCATGAGCTTCGAGCCTCGGACCGAGACGATCCTCGAGGCGACGACCAGGAGCATCCCCAGCTCCTTCCCAGTCTCTCCGTTCACCCAGGTACCCCTGTAGCTCCGCCGTTTCCTTTAATTTCTATTTTCGCCCAATTCGCGCCGCCGTCGTATTTCTTTGATTCCGACCATCCCGCCACCTATCTCGATCATCGGAACCGACCATCACGTTCGCCTTTGTCCGACGCACCTTCTCCATCCATTCACTCAACCCAGCTCGCACAGGAGCTGGGAACCGAGCTCCTCCGTCCACCACCTTCGCCGGAGCTCGCCGTCCCGACGCACCAGCCACCCCCACTTCGCCTAACCGGGTCGAGGCAGTTTGCCCTCGACCCGCGAGTCTCCTGAGCTGTTTTGCAGGTGATACCGAGCCCATCTGAGGGCTTGGTCATTCAGGCCAGGAGGTCCAGCTCCGCCGACCCCGTCCGAGCTCCCCGGAGCTTGGCTCGATCATCGGAGCCCACCGGCAGATGCGGGAGCCTTCCGCGATTCTTCTCCGACCTTTAGAAGGCTCCCAGGAGGAGCCTAGCGCACGCATGAGCCCGGCGAGTCTCGCCGGGGACTTGTTTCTCGAGGACCCTCCATCGCCGTTGATCGACCCCTCTCGCTCCAGTATTGATCCTGGCCGTCCATCCTTGGGGCCACCAGCACCGCTCGATCTGAGGAGAGATGATCCGGAGCGCCCACCATCAGCAGCCGTCAGATCTCCACGTGGCGCGCATCCATCACCCCCGCTTAATAAAGGGTAATTTACCCTTAGGCCCCTGTCTTTATTTTATTTCGTTCTAGTCCTGTAAATATTAAAGTCAGTTGTTAAGTTTTAGGTTTATTTGCATAGTGGACCCTGAGCTTTAGTTTATTCGCATTTATACCCCTGCCAGTTGTATGCCACGTGCTTCGTCACGTGTTATTTTGGGTTATTTGCAGTAGATATCCCTGTAGTTCTGGATGTTATTGAATGAATGAAATCTTTTAGTTATTTGCATTTATACCCCTGTGCGTGATTTATTTCCACATGTGCGTTATATTTTGGGTATTTTGCAGA